>CM049394.1:1341396-1668896 GCA_026937815.1 Etheostoma perlongum | reverse complement strand
GCTCCATCTTCTGAGTCTCCACTTCCTTTTTCAGGGCCTCTTTCTCTCGCTTCACCTGCTCCATTTCGACCTTCAGGTCTTCAGTAATGAAGTACTGCAGGTCCAGAAATTTTTGGGCGTTTCGCAGCCTGTTGCTGGTTTTGACCATCTGGGATTTCAGATGCTCCATTTCCCTGGGTGGGGAGGGGACACGTTGAGCCAGAGCTGCATCCAGCTGGGCTCTGTGGGAAGCCTGGGATCTTTCCAGTCTCTCCTTTGCCTCCTCCTCCTGTTCTCTGAGAGCTTCCTCCATCTTGCTCAATTTGTCCTTCAGCTCCTGAGCTTGAGCCCTCTCTATCTCCAGACAGCTCTCCAACTCTAACTCCCCATTGGACTTACTTACCTTGAGCATCTGCCTCTTTTTACAAAGCTCCATCTTCTGAGTCTCCACTTCCTTTTTCAGGGCCTCCTTCTCTCTATTCACCTGCTTCAATTCTACTTTCAGGTCTTGAGTAATGAAGGTCTGGAGGTCCAGATCTTTTTGGGCTTTTCGCAGCCTGTTGCTGGTTTTGACCAGCTGGGATTTCAGATGCTCCGTTTCCCTGGGTGGGGAGGGGAAACGTTGAGCCAGCTGAACTTTCAAGTCACGCATCTCCCTCTGCATCAGCTCTTTCTCATGGCTCCATCTGCGGCCCTGTCTCTGTAGTTGGAGCTGATCGAGGAGATCGGCCAGCAGGTTCTCTCTGATGATCAGGTGAACTCTCCCCTCAGATCCACTTTGGGTGAGCGTCGCCTCGCCGTCCTTCAGCTCCAACCGTACTCGTTCTTCAAGGTAACTGAGGTAGAAATTCAGTTGTGGTTCAGTCTCTCCGGAGTTGAAGTCCATGTTTTCCAGTGTTTTTTCTCTGTTGCAATGTGCACCTTTGGATTGTCACAGTCAAAGTGAGTGAATTTGTGTCAGAACTGAAGTTGAGTTCTAGTATTCATAGTGTGTTGTTATGACAACAACAACATGTGTTATGTTTTCAATCCAAAAGGTTATTGATTCTATTTAATTCTAACTTTGATTCTATTGTTGCTATGGGACACTAGTTTGTTTATGTTTGAATATACAGTATGAATGTAATGATTTCTCATTATTCCTAAAATATATCAGAGAAACCCTTTACGAAATATTGAAACCATCCAGACTGTACCGTACGTACATAAAACCGGTGATTTAACAGCACCGGTCTATTTACACAGTTTAACAACAAAACTCTGAGTGAACATTACTAGCTACGTAGCTAGTACCCCACTGTAAGGTTGAGGATGGCCTCATATATTTACACTGCTATATTAGATACATGTAAATGTCTTGGCAATGAAACACATTTTTTTAATTAATATAGGCTGTTTCTCAGGTGCATGTACGCTGTCAGTCTTCTGGGTTAAAATGGAATTGCAGGTTGTTGTTACTGTCTCAGATTTTGATCAAACCTTGTATATAAAAAGAATGTGTCCTAAAACCAAGGCCTGTAAAACATGTCCATTCAAATCGTATGTCTTCATATTCTCAGCCCCTGAAATTACTTTAGTTTTACAGCCTGAAAATCACATTATCTGCAAAGCAATAGCTGGACATTAATATAATGGACGGTATTATTCAGGTTAGAAAGAGAGACAGGCAGCCTAAACTTTGTAGGGTGGAAGACAAACACGTCAATATGACTGAATCATTACAAGTTTGTACAGCATGCCCTAGATTTGGGAAAGAAAGTGTGAAAAGACTGACATTAAGGGAAACTTTGAGCAAAATCTAAGAGGGTGCAGTTGTTTTCCTGGATTTAGTCTGATTTGACACAGAATGACCCCGCTACATGTCATTTGGCTCAAATCCTTCCACTTACATTGACTCAGGCAGGTTAATATCTGATCCTTCTGCTATTAAGAAACACAATTTTGGCTGTTTATAGCATAATGTCTTTTAATGTGACAAAAACACAAAATAATAATTTTGACGATGTATTGTATGACCTTAAAAGTGCTTGAAAATTGCTTGAATTTGACCTTGGAAAAGGTATTCGAACCCTGCAGATTGGACAGATCTAGCTAGCTGTCTGGATTGACCCTGCAGAGATCTGAGGACCAGGTAACCATAGTCCTCAGATTGGACAGATAGTCTAGCTAGCTGTCTGGATTTACCCTGCAGAGACCTGAGGACCAGGTAACCGTAGTCCTCAGATTGGACAGATAGTCTAGCTAGCTGTCTGGATTTACCCTGCAGAGATCTGAGGACCAGGTAACCATAGTCCTCAGATTGGACAGATAGTCTAGCTAGCTGTCTGGATTTACCCTGCAGAGATCTGAGGACCAGGTAACCGTAGTCCTCAGATTGGACAGATAGTCTAGCTAGCTGTCTGGATTTACCCTGCAGAGATCTGAGGACCAGGTAACCATAGTCCTCAGATTGGACAGATAGTCTAGCTAGCTGTCTGGATTTACCCTGCAGAGATCTGAGGACCAGGTAACCATAGTCCTCAGATTGGACAGATAGTCTAGCTAGCTGTCTGGATTTACCCTGCAGAGATCTGAGGACCAGGTAACCATAGTCCTCAGAAATCCACCAGAGGTTATAACGCCAATACAGAGACAGAGAACCGGGACAGAAAAAGAGGGAAATCCTGCAAAATCTTTGTTTGCACCGGACCAATCCTGGAAGTGGAACGTCCTGGATGTAGACAAATTATAAAGGGCTGAACATTTTCCATCTTTAAGCACAGCGCCGCTCGCATCCTGCTCACTTTGCATCCTCTGTTCTCCACGTCCTCCTGAGGAGAGTGCTCAACCTCGGCACACATCGATTGTCTACGATTATTCTGTATCTTTCCACCTTTAAAACAATAGTATCTTTCCAGTTTGTCAGTCACAGATTTATTTCATGTAGAACACTCACAGAAGGAGGATTAACGGTATCTACTTATACACTTGCGATAAACTCTTATCTCCTGCTTTCCCCCCGGAGCACTCTGTGGTTGCATGTTGACCTGTTTTCCTCCCTCTTCTTTTTTTCCTCCCTCCTTTCTGTGCTCTGTACCTCAGTGATTTAATCATTTAGCCATGTATATAAGCTGGGCCCTCTCCCAATGTCTTAAATCCCTTGCAGTGGGCATATTCCTCAGTTTGGATTTTTATTTTTTATATTTATGTGGAAAGGTGAGACGGAAGTGAGGCAGTAATAGATGGATTTCATAGAGAATTTAGTTTGAAAGGGACAAACACACTGAGAATGAACCACAGCGTAATTAGGCACCGGTTTATAAGCATGTCAGCGCGGAGAGTTTTTATCATTCAGCAGGTACAGTACATCACAATACCAAGATGACAAGAGGTAGAAAGGGATATAAACACGGCCTGTATGTGTGTGCATGTGTGCCTCTGCTCATACTGTGTGTGTGTGTGTGTGTGTGTCCATAGTTTACATCTAGCAGGTAAACTTTAGGCAGCTGTAGCATCCTGTATGCTCAGCAGAGGTTTACACAGCATAAACGCATCACTTCCCCCTCATTTAGCATGATGTAAACGGAGCGTATAGCCACCAGGACACCAGCCTTCATGCTGTAAAAGCAGGAAAACGTGACGTTACCTTTGGCCCCAGCGCTCTCTGGGTGGCACTGCCACGAGGTGGCCTGGGGATTAGGCCGATGACAGCTTGTATCCATAAGGATGACGCATCGGCCGTCATGTAAAGTATCCACATCCTCTCGCCGACTCTTAAAAGGGCTTTTTCACCCAAGTGAAGAACTTTTATTTTTCTGAAGGCAAAACCAATCCGTCGGGATTTCCTGCACTCGCATTCTTTAAAGAAATTATGACAAACAATATGATTGCAATGAGAGGGGGTTGATTTCATATATATAATATATGATATATAATATATATATATTGCATCTGGCTCTGACGAAACATTGATAGCAAGACTTGAGACATGGAGGAGGGACTTAAAAGAGGACATTTTAGAAAACTTGTGACGTATCTTAGAAAAAAACTTCAATATAAAGCTACTTCGATGTAATTGACTGATGCAGACGGACACAACTCAAATTGAGTAAAAACAACAGTAGTATACCTGACAGTTCTAAATGAAATGAGGCTAAATGGACATTTATGCACCGTGTCTGGGAGTGTGACAAAATTAAAACATTCTGGAGGGAGGTGATGAATAAAATTCTTCATGTTGAAAATTGCATTTGCAGTGACAATTAATAAAAATGTTAAAAAGGGTATTATTTCCCTCTTGTCACAGGTTCAGTCTTTCTAAATATCCCGAGCGTTTGCTTACTCCTGCTTAGAGTGGGTGGTTCTGCAGTTCCAGGAGAACGCTGCTGTCGTGTGACGTTACAGACCATTTACTTGTGTTAATGTCTCATTTACATTTCCTGCAGTGTTTTTTTTGCAATGCTTGCTGTATGTAATTCAATTTTCTTTTTAAACATGTTTTTGTCTTTTTGTAAGCTAAAAGAAATCACCGTGCAAAACCTAACCAATAGCAAGGAACGTGTGGGGGACGTTAACTTCAGACCAAACAGAGCAAAATAAAAGAATCCACACCAAACATACATTCAGTTATTATTGCCTTCTTAAAGCCTTTATGACCGTTCCAAAAATGATTAATATCAACATTCCCTGATATGGTCAGTAAAAGATCTGCTTGAGTTAATTATGGCACCTTTTTTTGCCTTTTCTGGCTTTTGACTGTTTGAAGTGAAGCAATGCCCGCTCCCAAACCGAAAATGTTACTTTATGAGGTTTTTTAACATTAATATGCATTCCCTCAGCCTGCCTATGGCCCCCCAGTGGCTAGAAATGGTGATACAGTATTAGGGGACCACTAAGGTCTATATAAAAGAGACTTCAGATACAGTATTAGGGACCACTAAGGTCTATATAAAAGAGACTTCAGATACAGTATTAGGGACCACTAAGGTCTATATAAAAGAGACTTCAGATACAGTATTAGGGGACCACTAAGGTCTATATAAAGAGACTTCAGATACAGTATTAGGGACCACTAAGGTCTATATAAAAGAGACTTCAGATACAGTATTAGGGGACCACTAAGGTCTATATAAAAGATACTTCAGATACAGTATTAGGGGACCACTAAGGTCTA
This sequence comes from Etheostoma perlongum, assembly GCA_026937815.1. Taxonomy (NCBI): domain Eukaryota; kingdom Metazoa; phylum Chordata; class Actinopteri; order Perciformes; family Percidae; genus Etheostoma; species Etheostoma perlongum. The sequence continues at coordinate 1,663,765 of CM049394.1, read as the reverse complement.
TATAAAAGAGACTTCAGATACAGTATCAGGGACTACTAAGGTCTATATAAAAGAGACTTCAGATACAGTATTAGGGACCACTAAGGTCTATATAAAAGAGACTTCAGATACAGTATTAGGGACCACTAAGGTCTATATAAAAGAGACTTCAGATACAGTATTAGGGACCACTAAGGTCTATATAAAAGAGACTTCAGATACAGTATTAGGGGACCACTAAGGTCTATATAAAGAGACTTCAGATACAGTATTAGGGACCACTAAGGTCTATATAAAAGAGACTTCAGATACAGTATTAGGGGACCACTAAGGTCTATATAAAAGAGACTTCAGATACAGTATTAGGGACCACTAAGGTCTATATAAAAGAGACTTCAGATACAGTATTAGGGACCACTAAGGTCTATATAAAAGAGACTTCAGATACAGTATTAGGGACCACTAAGGTCTATATAAAAGAGACTTCAGATACAGTATTAGGGGACCACTAAGGTCTATATAAAGAGACTTCAGATACAGTATTAGGGGACCACTAAGGTCTATATAAAGAGACTTCAGATACAGTATTAGGGGACCACTAAGGTCTATGTTAAAGCATCCAAGAGAACCATGTCATGGGACCTTTAATCACCGTTTTTGTTTGGATCTATCGATTACCGGTGTAACGGTAAACCACAATAAAAATGTTTAGTCTGAACTGGGACTGTTCCAGCAATACATTTTGCCAGAATAAAAAATAATAACAATCGCCGGTGCAGCACAGATATCTTCTTAATTTATAGTTTTATTTTTTTATTTTTGAAGGTGCAGAAGTTTCGATGTAGAGTTACATCTTCATCAGAGTCCTTGGAAATAATGGGGAATTGAGGCCTTGATAAGAATCATCACCAGGTGTGATTGTCAAGATACACCCATGTCAACCAACGTGTTATACTCATTAATCAGTCACCAAAGAGGCAAACGCCCACAAACAGGTCAAAAGTGATAGATACATATTGTCATTTTTCTGGAGAGCAGAAACGACACACAACTGAGTGCACTGTGTATTATTAGGTAAAATCTATTTGCCCCAGTTTGGATCACCCAGAGAAACACTTTCTTACAATATAAAGTAGCCACAACCTTTTGCAGTACTTGTACGTTGAGAACCTCTCTTTTGACTTTATAAATTATTTTATTTGTCTAACTCGTTGACTTTTTGATTATAACGGAAGTTGTTGAAAATGAATTGCTCATCCATACAGTAGATTGTAGGTTTTACTTTTTGTGGGCCCCTTGAACACTTTTATATAACACAAATTATTGGTAAAAGTTGCCTTTGCATTGTTCTATAATTTTTGAGGCAACCTTTTGACTTTCTTTTGTTTGCTGGTGGTCCGTGCAGCTTTAGTCCTTTTTTAAAAGCAACTTCTTACTCAGTTTTGTACTGAACAAATGATAATTGTTTAACAAGTGCCAACTTTTAGTGTTTACAGAAATGGGTTTTGACCTCAGAGGGGGTCAGTACCAACAACACGGGTAGAAAAACCTGCCTGCATTGTAGTTATGAAGGATTAGTTCGTTTTCCATGCACAAGACAAACGCCTCAGAAAATCTATGCAAATAGCACCCTATAATATATTCTAAACTAGGGCTTTAAGTTGAAGCTTTCTCCATATTTCCACAGCACAGTGAGGGGAGGCATACACCTCTTCTTGTATCTTTAAGAGTGTGGGTAGCAAAAGGATGCATGTAACCTCATTCCACATCCGACACTCAGTGACAAATACATAGTTTGGGGCAAATTTCCATTTCATGTTCGACTACACCGCACATCTCAAATTAAGAGCGCGGCATTATCATCGACAAGGAAATACATTGCGTTAATATTCTCGCTTCACAGTTGCCAAAGAATTAGTTCAGATCTTCGCATAAATTAACGGTGGCACAGTTTAAAAAATCAGTAGCTCAAGGCCATGCTCTCAGAACAAGGCGGTGAGCGCCGTGCCTTTAATTCACCATTTGTTTTGATGTCTGCGTTTGAGGAGTTTGTTTCCAGAACGTTATATATTCATTTCCACGGAGGGGAGAAAAAAGAGAGACATCTCATTACCTGGAGCTCATCATGCTGCATCTCTAGTAATGTAGAGGATCACGTCTGCAGAGCGTTCAACCAAGAAGTGAAGTTAACCGCTAGTTTCCTTTTTATTTTGTGTTATCAATCATCTGAAGGACTCCCCTTTCAACAACATATCCACCACTTTAAACAATCTTTTTACTTACTGTAATTTACTCTGTGCTTTGAACGGCTGAAGAAGAAGAGATGTCACTTAGTTCCAGTTGCTGGATATGTGATTTTATGTTTTAATGTCAGTACATGTTCAGAGTGAATCCTGTTGACGTGGATAAAGAAATATGGTGATTAGGGTGAAGTACAAGAACATAGGCCTATTATTTATTTATTTTTCAACACATTTTTGTTGAGATTTAATATATCCTTGAATATGAACATTTTAACCAGTGAAATGAATAAATTTTCCCCCAATCTGGCAAATTAAAAAAAAATGTAGTTAAATAAGATCACAGCATTGCATAAGTTACGGAAAGTTTCACAATTTGAAATCATGACTTTAAAAAAGTCTATGTAAGGAGCAGGAAAGAGGATAGAGAGGGTGAATGGTGAAAAACTCTTAATGCCTACAACAACAACGTGGTAGTCTGTAGACTTTGTAAAATGAGCCAGACAGACAGACAGACAGACAGATGCCTTCCATAATTGCACAACCAGGCCAGATTGCCTCAGGTATCCCAGCCCTAATATTAAAAAATTGCGTCTCAGGCTACGGTTAGCCACCTGGTCTCTAGTGACGTAGAAAGCCGTGCAGATGTTGACCAGCTCACCCGGAGACTGAAGGCAGAGGACATTCAGAAATCGTATCTCAATCAGAACAGCATGGATGTTTTTTTTTCCAAGTTTGTATGTGTGTGGAAGCACCAGAGCACAAAATAATTTTGACTTATTTTTTATTTTTTTCCATAATATGGCCACTTTAAAACTATTGGATCTGCCTAGAGCCACTGTGGATCTGCCATGACCAATTGCTAATGCTTGGCCGTGACGGTGGCTTAGCATCGCTAGCGTTAGCCTTAGCCAACTCCTTCACCACTAATGGAGCGAGCTGGGGAGGAGGGCCACGACATCACAGCCACCAACAAAACTCAGCAAAGCTTGCTCTTGCTCGGGCCTTAACTTCTAGATATTCGGCAGCGTTGCACAACGGACCGAATGGCTTCGTCGCATCTTTCTCCGCCGCCATTACTGAACTACGACTCAAACTAGCGCACGACGTCCACGTCATCGTTCTCAGCCGCTCCCTCTGTTCGCTGATTGGATAGTCCTTTCATAGGATTAAACAACTCCATTGTTTCGTCACAAAGCATGTACAGTCATGGACGAAATTATTGGCACCCCTGAAACTTTTCCAGAAAATGCACTATTTCTCCCAGAAAAGTGTTGCAATGACAAATGTTTTGGTATACACATGTTTATTGCCTTTACGTGCATTGGAACAGCACAAAAAAGCAGAAGAAAAAAGGCAAATTTGACATAATTTTACACAAAACTCCCAAAATGGACTGGACAAAATGATTGGCACCCTATTAAAATTTCATTTCAAGCATGTGATGTTCATTTAAACTCACCTGTGGCAGGTAACAGGTGCTGGCAATTTAGAAATCAAAACTGAAGCCAGTTAGAGTGTATAAAAGTTGGCTCAACCTTTGTGTTGTGTGCCTGTGTGTGCCACACTGAGCATGGAGAAGAGAAAGAAGAGCCGAGAATTGTCTGAGGACTTAAGAAGCAAAATTGTTGAAAAACATCAACAATCTCAAGGTTACAAGTCAATCTCCAGAGATATTAAAGTTCCTTTGTCCACTGTGCGCAATATAATCAAAAAGTTTATAACCCATGGAACTGTGGCAAATCTCCCTGGACGTGGACGGAAGAGAAAAATTGATGAAAGAATGCAACGCAGGATAGTTCGAATGGTGGATAAACAACCTCAGTCAACTTCCACGCAAATTCAGGCTGTCCTGCAGACTCAGGGTGCCTCAGTGTCAGCTCGAACCATACGTCGTCATCTGAATGAGAAGAAGCGCTATGGCAGGAAACAGAGGAGAACCCCACTTCTGACACAGAGGCATAAAAAAGCCAGACTGCAGTTTGCAAAAATGTACCTGAGTAAGCCTCAATCCTTCTGGGAGAACGTTTTGTGGACAGATGAGACTAAGGTAGAGCTTTTTGGCAAAGCACGCCATTCTACTGTTTACAGAAAACGGAAAGAGGCCTACCAAGAAAAGAACACAGTACCTACAGTCAAACATGGTGGAGGTTCAAGGATGTTTTGGGGTTGTTTTGCTGCCTCTGGCACTGGGCGCCTTGACTGTGTGCAAGGAATCATGAAATCTGCAGACTATCAAAAGATTTTGGCCCATAATGTAGGGCCTAGTGTCAGAAAGCTGGGTTTGCGTCAGAGGTCATGGGTGTTTCAGCAGGACAATGACCCGAAACATACCTCAAAAAGCACCCAGACATGGCTGGAGACAAAGCGCTGGAGAATTCTGAAGTGGCCATCAATGAGTCCGGATCTAAATCCCATAGAACACCTATGGAGAGATCTCAAAATTGCTGTTGCAAGAAGGCACCCTTCAAGTCTGAGAGACCTGGAACAGTTTTCAAAAGAAGAGTGGTCCAAAATTCCAGTTGAGAGATGTAGGAAGCTTGTTGATGGTTATAGGAAGCGATTGGTTTCGGTTATTTTCTCCAAAGGGTGTGCAACCAAATATTAAGTTTAGGGTGCCAACAATTTTGTCCGACCTAATTTTTGAGTTTTGTGTAAAATGATGTCAAATTTGCCTTTTTTCTTCTGCTTTTTTGTGCTGTTCCAATGCACTTATAGGTAATAAACATGTGTATACCAAAACATTTGTCATTGCAACACTTTTCTGGGAGAAATAGTGCATTTTCTGGAAAAGTTTCAGGGGTGCCAATAATTTCGTCCATGACTGTATGTTTTGAGTAATACTAATACAAATGTTGTATTACATTTAAGTACATGGTAAATACGTCTTTTTACGGCCGAAACAAATCCCTTGTGATATTCCATTATGTCCTCCATACCTCTTACAAAGTTGGTATTACATTTCATTCTAAATGGTGTTAAAAGGATCTTGAAAAGTCATGAATTGAACTTGTGGAAACCTGGGGGTGCCTTGAGAGTAGCTTCTTTTCCTTTGGAGTTTTCTGTATGCTACCTGTCATGCAGCACTGGTTTCCCCTCAGTCACTGACTGTGTTCAGTGTCAGAGGGAAGTGCTCTCTCCGGGGCAGCGCGGAGGTTTCTCTTCCTGTCGCATTGTGTTCAGTCCTTGACACGACCTGTTCATAATACTGAGCTCCTCATCTCTCCCAATTCTTTTCCTGTCCAGTGAAAACCTTGAGTATTGTCGAGCTAGCAGGAATTGTCTGTGTGTGTGTGTTGGGAGGGGGAGCGGGGAGGCGGCGCTGTCAAGGCCTTGCAGTTCATTACTGTAACTGGACAAGGATGTCCGGGGACTCATTTTTATTTATTTATTTTTTACTTTTATCTGTCCAGTGAAGGTAGAGTAAACCTGCTGGGCTTTTACTCCCATTCTGAAACTAGCAGTGGAAGAAGTATTCAGATCCTTTACTTCAGTAAAAGTAGAAATACCACATTTTAAAAAATCCTGTCCTGCATTGAAAATGTTTCATCAGGGAAATGTTTCAGTCAGTTAGTGTTGACGGCAGATAAAATCCTATAATGTGAAATATGTAAAGGTCCTAGATCCAGTCGCTGCCCATTGTTCTCATAAGGATTTTCTTTCAAACTTGTTTGATATTTGAGACTGATAATTGTCGACTAATGACGGCACTTGTGTGACGCCCCGAGAGAGACATACCGGTAGATGAACAGCTTTTCCTGGAGTTAGGGTCAATCACCTCAAAATCCCTCTGTACCCCCCTTACACCGTTCATTTTCCATGACTCTCTGCCCAGGTCTCACCCAACCTCTGCACTTTCTTGCTCCCTTTATTTGGCCCTATAAACAAGGAAACAGTGCAAGATTCTTGCTTTGTTTTAGTACAAGAAAACATTTGGCAGAGTTGGTACTCTGCTAAATTGTGTAATATTTGAGATCTGCAGGCTGTTCTACGTGTAACATTATGCAACTGTTACAACTGCATCCTGCATGAATACACCGACTGCATGACAGCCGTTGTGTTGATGTCAAACCCAGGGATTTCTTAATAGAAAGGTGCTTCCTCTCTCTCTCTCTCTCTCTCTCTCTCTCTCTCTGGGTAAGTGTGTGCATCTACCTGCAAAAACTGTCAACCAGTCATGCTGTCGGGGGGGCTGTCACTGAATAACCAACTGCCAAGCTGACACACGGCGGCCAACGTGTCAGGTGCTGTTGCATCGCACACACACACACACACACACACACACACACACACACACACACACAGAGTCTTGTCCTGTGGAACTGCTACCAAAAAGGTAATCAGCCACAAAACCTGATTGCTGCCTTCAGCTGTTCTACACTGACCAGACGCCTGAAATTACACCGTCCAATCTGCAGCAGGTCGGAGAGGCAGACGGGGGGAGGGATGAAGAAAGAATAGTTTTCGTTCTTTACTCATACTGTATGACAGGAGAAACACAGGAAACGAGAAGCAAAGGGAAATAAGGTAACATCCTTTTTGCTCTATTACGCCTGTCTCCGTAAGCTTACAAAATGAACATGAATTTAAAAACAACAAATGCCAAATAATGTCTTCTGATAAGCTCCTGAGTGCTAGTACACCATGTGACATTTCAGTGTTCTAAACCACCCCAGCACAGTATACATGATAATTCAGAAGCACTAAAGCTTTCTCTTTGTGATTTTATAGTCAAAACCCAACCGAGGGCTCGGCCCAGTTAACTTTGGTAGATACCTTAGAACAATGTTTCTGTACCTTATTACACCACATACCACTTCAGAAAATATTAGGCTTTTTAATTACCATCATTATGGCCCTGCATAAAAAAACACAAGCGCCAAAACATCAAAATAGACGTAAATGTATTCGTAACACAATCATATCTCCTTTCTGCGTCATTTGCTGCTAGCAGGTGCTGCTGAGCCTTCACCGCTGCTGTTTAAGTAGCACCTAACCCTAACTCTTACCCCATCCCTTGTCCCCAGCCACTGCTTAAGTAGCGGCTAGCACTTGTGCTCGTCCGCTATAGTTTTAACAGGGCTGCTCTATATTTTCCCCTCCTCATCTACACTTCTCTTCAATAGCTGCTGTTTTAGAGCCATGATTGGAGTGTTTTTGAACACTCATAAATACCTCTGCTTACTATCTTGCCATCACATCTCGTAACTAATTATTGATTTATGCGCACTCTGTTCATGATTGTAACTATGTAGCAAGCTGAAACAAAAATAGATCAAATCACATACAGACCAAATCAAGTTAGTTATTGAGTGCTTCCTTTCTGGCCTTAACAAGCATAACATGGCCTGCCCTATAGCATGGAGCCGGCTCTCACTCAACTTTGTCTTTGGAAAATGGCAGCATGGAGCATCAGGGGCCAGCAGTCTACAGGGGACATATGGGCGATTCCATTGTCTGTTTTCATTTCTTAAGTTGATCAGCCAACCCATTCTCACCCCTAAAAAAAAGTGTATTTCTCTTTAATTATGTCAACTTTCCTCCCCAAGCTGTTGGCCTGTCAGCCGCTTTAGCTTCAGCCTCATGCTCTGCTGAACATCCCTCCATCCCTCCTCAGCGACTCGGACTCGGCCGGCGCCTCAAACGTCTCTGCAAGGGGGTTGGCGGCGCTTTTGCTTCCCCCTGCCCCAGCCCTGACTGGAGTTTAACTCCCTCATGGGCCAAATGCGCAAAAGAAAGTAACTTGTAAATAAACACGCCAAGTTGTTTTGAGGTACTTGTGCAAGAAGTTCTGACAAGTTCTGGATGCAGCAGTCTTCATATTTAAAAGCTGGTTTAGAATGTCCATTCCTCAAGAATGAGGGTGGTGCAGTGGATATGACACATGCCTATGGTCTGGGGGACCCGGGTTTGATTCCTACTGCAATCAGCCAATGTGTCCCTAAGCAAGACACTTAACCCCAGTTGCTCCAGAGGTGTACGACCTTTGACATATATAGCATCTGTATGTCGCTTTGGATAAAAGTGTCAGCTAAATGACAAGCGATGTAATAATTAAAAGAATTTTATGGCAGAAACGAGAAAAAGAGTTTTGTCACAAATTTTGCCAAAATGCATTCTGACATGCAATCCCATTGACATTTTATCAGAATATCTGCTTCGGAATATAGGAAATATTGGATGAAATACATTTGTTTTACTTGTTTTCATTTTAAAGAAATTGTATCAGAATATGAGAATACAATACTCAGTTTGCCATTTAACCAAACAACAAACAATTCTTGTGCAGCTCCCAGAATCTGAATTTTGGATAGTCGTCACGGAAACATTAATTGGTCATGTGACAAGGGCTGGGAAGATTGGCAGAACAGGCAGCCAAGTTACAGTACTCTGATCTGATGGAAATCACAATAGTCAGACTGACAGCACTCTAGCCCAATGGATTTGGATGGGGGTCCAAATCATATTTCGGGGGGGAGGTGCCCCCCTTCTAGCCCCACCCCTGTGTACATATGCAGATTTCCCAACACCTGTCACTCAGGCCTCCCACCTGCTGGGACTTTATATGATGTTTTTGTGTCCTCATGCATTATCAACGCCTAATTACTCCCTTCAAAGGTGTAGCTTGTGGGAAGCGGTGCGTTTTTTGACAGAGCCGAGAGAGGTGGGCTTGGTGGGCGGTGTCTCTGTCAAACGGAACAGGTTTTTTTATGTGATGTGAGCTCCGCCTCCATCCTTCGGTTTAACACAGGAAGTATGATCAGCTTTTTGTCACAGCATCAAGGGGGGGCGGGCAGCTAAGGTGGGGTGGCGTGGCAAATTATAGAAGTGTCACCCCATCTTTCGTCGCCGTTCATTCAGGAGAGAGCTTCAATTTGAGTGGCCGGGGCACATTTTTATGCAAATAAACGCCGGCGTTTCCCTAATAGCTTCTTACAAATGATGTGCCATTACAAGGAGGTTTATTTAAACAAATTTAATACGTCTTTAATCAACCCTCGCCGAGCGCTTTCAAAAGGTCACACGCCACATCAGGACGGGCTCGATATAACCCCCCCCACCACCACTCACATCACAGTATTAGCTCAAGGATGGCGAGGAGGAGGAGGAGGAAGACACCAGGGGCGGGGGGGAAGAGAATTATTTCACGGACAACTCATTTGAAGCAAATCTTTATTTACATATTTATTCAGTTATTACATTTTCTTTCATTGTGCGACAGGACGGGGAGCCTCCCTCCTTTTACCTCCACTGTCGCACGCACGCACACACCCCCCCACACACACATGCACGCTCATTTGCTTATGAAGTCATTTAATCTGAGAGCAGGAGGGCGCGTGTGAACCTTTTAGTCTCGCGTCTGACATGGCAGGGCCCTTGATCTTTTGTGGCGTGTGCGGAGGGACGGATACGAAGATGTGTGCCACACTTAAAGTGCACACAATAAACATATGGAGAAGCTATTTAGCGTCATTCACAAGTAGTACATCAAAGCATTATCAAACACAATGTATTTCCTCTCATTGGAATGCAGCTAACAAAACAAATGCACAGAAAACGCTTGCTAAATCAAAGTTCATTTGATTTTAGTCTTTTTTATGTGTTGCAGGGACACAAAAGACAAGTGAGCATTACTGCATTTCATTTTTGTCTTTGCATATACTATATGCCTGTATATGTATATGGGCAAAAGCATAACAGAAAAAAAGTACTGTAAAACACTTTCAAACAAATCTTTTTTGGATGCAATGGGTTTTTTCATGATGTCAAAGCATCTTTTTTTTAATCATTACCAGGTAAAGGTCTATTGGGATTAAATTTAAGACTAAACAAAGATGAACTATGATGCAGGTTAGATGCACATGCAGGTATTTGAATTTCCCCCCCAAAAAAACTTTCAATTAATTGGCAACAAAACCATCGATTTTTTTTCCTCCACCTTCAAAATGAATTTAAATCAATCAAGAGTTAGAACTGTTGACAAGTCAGGGTTCAACGATGACGGATCAAGAATTTGTGCTTGATACTTTTGGCATTATTTTTCGACAGCTTTTTTTTTTTTACACTCGACGCTTTCAACGTTAGGTTTATGCTTAATTGGCTTTGTATTGACTCTTTTGGCAATGTCTTGAATGTAACAGACGTTCATTAATATAAAACAGTTGAGCTCTATGGGCCCTATCTCGCACCTGGCGCAGCCAAAGCCCGACGCAAGTCTTACAGGGAGGTGTGTTCAGGTGCATTCTGGGTGTGCTGGTCTTACAGGGAGGTGTGTTCAGGTGCATTCTGGGTGTGCTGGTCTTACAGGGAGGTGTGTTCAGGTGCATTCTGGGTGTGCTGGTCTTACACGGAGGTGTGTTCAGGTGCATTCTGGGCGTATTGCTATCTTGAGGCAGCGGGAAGTGATCACGCCATTGACTAACAAAAACCTGGTCTAAAATCAGCAACACAGCATTTCATTATTTTAACAGTACATTAGTAAAATGCGCCTAGGCTCGTGCACAGTGTGTGCACACTATGCTTGTTACACGCACACACACAAGCACACACACAGGGAAGCGCAGCAGCGCACACACATGTAAAAGATTACAAATAAAATTATGACGGTGCCAATCTGCTATTATACTAGCAATGCGCCAAGGTCCAAACGCGCCTGGCTTTTAAAGGGAATGGGAGATGACCTCTGATTGGTTGATTACATGTTACGCCCAAAGCACACCTATGATTAATTAATCCACGAAGTTCAACCCTTCTGAACCATGAGCCACACGCCCGGGCCCTTTTTCCTGCCGTCGAACTAGCAACAGTAGATTTGGACACGCCCTAAACGCACCTGCGCCGGCCACTTCACGCCGGGTGCTCAGATCGTTAAAATAGGACACTATAGCTTTAAAGTAGATATACAGTAACTTTTAAAGCCAGTTTGTCAAATATCAATATATTAGATCATTTATTATTTATGAGTGTCACATTCATTGGTGATTTAAAAGTTGGGTAAACCAGCGGTGGAATGTAACTAAGTACATTTATTCCAGTACTGTATTCCAGTCCAAATGTTGAGGTACTTGTACTTTACTTGAGTATTTTCTATTCATGCCACTTTTCACTTCTACTCCGCTACATCTTAGAGAGAAATATTCTACTTTTTACTCCACTACATTCATCTGACAGCTTTAGTTACTAGTTACTTTAGTTACTAGTTACTTTAGTTACTCCTCTACATTCATCTGACAGCTTTAGTTACTAGTTACTTTAGTTACTCCACTACATTCACCTGACAGCTTTAGTTACTAGTTACTTTAGTTACTAGTTACTTTAGTTACTCCACTACATTCATCTGACAGCTTTAGTTACTAGTTACTTTAGTTACTCCACTACATTCATCTGACAGCTTTAGTTACTAGTTACTTTAGTTACTAGTTACTTTAGTTACTCCACTACATTCATCTGACAGCTTTAGTTACTAGTTACTTTAGTTACTCCACTACATTCATCTGACAGCTTTAGTTACTAGTTACTTTAGTTACTCCACTACATTCATCTGACAGCTTTAGTTACTAGTTACTTTAGTTACTCCACTACATTCACCTGGCATCTTTAGCTACTAGTTACTTTAGTTACTAGTTACTTTAGTTTAGTTACTTTACTTTAGTTACCAGGTAAGATAAATCAACCATTTGGCTTGCAGTAGACTATATCTATAAGTGCTTTTATCTCTTTTTTTAAGCTCGGACCCCCGTATAAATACTTGAGGCAGACATACTCTTTGATACATACAATTTGAAATATCATTTGTGCTACCTCTTTCTTGTGTTCCAGTCCCAAAACAATGCAACAACCTTTGTAGTGATTGCACTTGTAGCATAGATCTGGGTCTTGGTATTAGTACTTCCACTGAAGAAAGGATCTGAATATTTCTTCCACCGCTGGTTAATACAATACCACCATGCCATTTGTTCTAACACCACCGACAGGCCCGTTGTTGGAAATGACACACACTTAACAGAAGCCAGTGAATCACTTGTCCTTGTGCTGTTGCGTTCTCTCTCTCTGCTCCTGTTGTGTTGTTGTTTCATTACCGCTGCCACACGCCCGACCCAGACCAAAGTCAATAAACAAACCCATTTAAATATGTACGGCAGCCAAAGCCGACACCGTTGCGCCTGAGATGGAGATATTTCAATATGCAAGATTGGGAGTGTGTAATATTACCTCTGCGTTATGTGCTGTGACCCAGAAGGTGAACGCTGCCTCCTAGCTCCACCCCCACTGCACTCTGCATATATGCAGGCTCAGAGCTATGCTGCATGTGTATTTAACATGCCAGTAAAATATTAACCCTCCTTACCACACAAACACGGAATCTTCTCTGCAACACGGCTTGTTACCCCAAAGGGTGCAGTGTATGTTTTCATTAATGTACGCTTGATATGTTGTATTTGACTGTCCATTTTACAGTTGGTAAATGAGTGTGAACTCATGTGGAGATCTGCTGTTTGACAGCATCTGAGTCACCCCTAGTCTATCGAATGCCTAGAGTCATCCGTTTTATAATAGCAGTGGCATTATAGCATCACACAAACCTCAGCCCTTTAAAGTAATCAAATCCCACATGGCTGTTTTTGGGGATACAGTTATTCAGGGGACTCTCTGTGTGTCGGATTAGAGCAGCTGTGCCGAGGAGAGCATCTTAATTCTTTTTGGGGGGTTAACCCTTTCCGCGCTAATGCCTTTTTTCTCAGGGTGGCATTTACACAAAATGAATTGCTTGCTTAGACACAGCTAACTAAATAAAAGACAGCGGGGGCTGATACTATGAAAAATGGATTTTCATTACTGTTTCATTGATTCTAGTAAATAAGGGCCCCGGGCCTGCGCCGCGAAGGCTCCAAAACGGTAATAATTTAATCTAAGGTGACACAGACCAAAATGTATGTGGACAAAAAAATCATCCCTGAATATTAAACAAGGGCCCCGAGACAAGGGAGATTGGGGGAAGGGGGGTTGGGGTGTTTGCGGGCGCATTTAAATGTATGCAGATTGCTGTCCAACCTATTTAAAAACAAGAATTAGGTATTCCTGTCATAAATCACGTTTGCCGCTATGGATATGCCTTGTTATGCCGGTGTTTAACGGAAACCTGAAAGGTTAAAGTACTCGGTGCATTAAATTGTACAAGGATAATTAATACTTTTCTCCTGGCTATTTATAAAATATGGAAAATAGAGTCAGCTGAACTGTGACAACACACTCGTTTGAGGGGGAAGGCGAAGCAAAAGGGAAAAATGAACACATTCAGGCACATTACACACAGGATATCACAGCACTGAAGAACAAATACCTTCTAGGCTGCACGGCGGAGGACACGTTTTGTGTTCATCTTGTTATAAGCAGGTAAAGGGAAAGCATATCACAATTGGGACACTTTAATTTCACTTGTACACATCTCAATTGACTTTTACTGCAATTCAACGGATGCTCCCCCCCCCAGGGCTGGCAACAAATAGTTTTGGTTCGTTACAGAGGTTCCACCCTCGAGCTAAAGTGCTCCCTGACTGCACCGATATGTGTTTTCCTCGTGTGTGTGTTAGCAGGCAGTGTCACTAATTAGTGCTTGTTAGCGGTAAACTAGTGCAAACTCCCTAATTTGACAAGTCTATTCCAGAGGTGTTGACCTCTCACTCACACCGGCGGCAGCGCCGTCAAATCCTTGCACCTCCGGGAGCGACTTGTCGCATCTACCTGGCTCTGTCGCACCTTTCTCTGACACGCTGTCAAGGTTTCTCTGGCACTCGTTTGCCTTCGAGTGTCAAAGTGACTGTCTCGAGTACTCCGCTGACTGTTTCAGGCGGCCACTTTAAATAGCCAGGGTGGTGTTCGCCACGTAGTTGTTACGTTAAAAAAACAAAAACAGAAAAGAAACAGCGGGTCATTAGGCAAACGCCGGCCCCTCTGTGTGAGCAAAAGGCGACTTGACAAGTGTCCGGGCCCATTACGCCGTGTTAGTCTATCCACCGACTTGTGCTCCAGTGGTTATTTGGTGCGCCTTTAACAATGCGCCGAGACATGTCAAGCCGGGGGAGATAATAGCCCCAATATACAAAAGCACAACATCTGGAGCGAGAGGGTCCATTTAATCAGGGTAAAGGTAGAAGGGTAATAACCTTGCTTGCTTGCTGCTTTTCTTAGCTTGCCATGCACGATGGAAATGTTGTCTACTTCCCCCTAACCGGCTGCGGTGCTTAGTCACTAGTCGACCTCTCAAACCGTGTTCATAATGACGCGGGAGAGAACAGGAGGGGGAATGGTTAGACTGCTGACGCCGCCACACTCTGAGCAGTGTTTCCGTGAAGCGTCAAAGCCACTCAGTACTGTCCATGTTCCTTTTCCTTCCTTTCGCCGCAACCACAACTGACCTTTTCCACATTCACCGACATCTGAGCGCCAGCCTTTTCTGCATCATTCTGATTCAGCAGAAACGCCGTGTTTAAACTGACGCTGATTCCTCTGCCTTCTCCATTGTGGCAGAGCGAAACAAAATGTGTGTGTGTGGGGGGGGGGTGGAGGAAAAGGACCGACAAGAATTTGCTTCCCAAACTGAACGGTGCCAGTACAGGACTACTAATGAGGAAGGGACCTTAGGATACACTCACTGGCTCTGGTTCAGTACACATAAACATAGTCACAGCATCTCACAGCAATGCATGCAGACTCACACGCTAAAGCTGATACATGTGCATTCATGCATACACACACACACACACACACACACACACACACACACTTACAGTGGAGTTATGGTGGGACTGGGAATGTCAAAGTCCCTGCACCAGACTCAACCCGCACAGGTGTTTTCACTTATTTGGCCCAATTAGACGTCTCTCTGACAGATCCATCACTTTCTTGTTAATTCTGTTGCATCTGTCTGGGCAGGACCACTTTATCTTGGTTATTAGTGCATGATGATCAAATGTCATTTCCTGTAGTCCCCCCCCCCCCAATGTAAACCTAAGCAGAGGTCTAATCAGCCAGAATGTTTGAAACCTGTTGGTGTTACAAAAGGGAAAGTAAACTGCATACTACACCAGGGGCGGAGGCAGGTCCGGGGGCATTCTCCATTTACTGCAGCTATTTGCAGTATTTTGTCATTTGATAACAGAATGCCTAATAATCTGTACATAATTTGGGGAAAAACATGATTTTTGCCAACGAAAACCCATGGAGTCTCCATGCTGTTGTATCTTAATTGTTCTTCTACTGTCTTCATCATTCTGAAACCGAGAACAAAACTAATGTTGAGGATGACTTCTTTCACTTCTGCCTACTAAAATAAGAAAGAAGGAAAACATTGTCGGATTTCCCGATTTTTTTAAAGTTGCATGACACAGGTAGGGTAGGAATTTGGCGTAAACAGCATTTCTGATCCTAAAAACCTCTTTATATGAACGGCGATATTTCCCCAGTAACAGGACATGTTCTCTATTGATTTGCCGGCACAGTCAGAGACATGGAGGGAAAATGACAAAAAAAGTTTAAGTTAATATAAAACCCTGAAGGATTCAGTGCTTTTGAGAACACATTCAGGGGCCTGCGCTCTGCCCCTGTACTACACTTTACTAAACTTCATTGTTTTAAACATCTTCCTAAAAATAATAAATGAATAGGTAGACTTCCATTGTCTTCCTGGGTCAACTTTAACACTTTTTAAATACTATTTTTACCTTTTGTTGCTTTTTTCGCACCTTTAGCTTGCTTTTTTAAACCAATTTTGTCACTTTTTCCAATGACCACCTTTATATTCGCCACTATAACCAACTAATTTACACTAGTTTTACACTTATTTTTTGAAATTAATGGTCAATAAACTTCATTTATATGAAATTGTCAATTTTTTTATTAGAAAAAAAGCAGAAATTATGAATGATTTCGACTAATAGTTAAGAACAGACAAACAAAGGTGGTTGATATGAAAGCAGAGCTCTGATCCTTCATTCCACTTGTGAAGAGGCAATTTGTTTGAAAGAAAACCCAAATTTCTGATGGAGAAATTTTGAAAACGGGTCAAATTTTAGCCGAGGACAATAGGAGGAATGTTTTAAGATTTCCAAAAATACTACCAACAAATATACAGTATATACTGATTTCTGCCCTAATATACAGTGGGTTGCACCAAAGCATATATCTTTGAGTCATTGTTTTTCATTTCATGTTTATTTGAATGGGGACAGATGCTTAGACACAGACATGTGTGCAACAACTCTCCAAAGTACAGCATCACAACATTTACATGGAAACTCAATAAACATCTGTGAATTTGTTGACTTCCCCCAGCCACATGTTTCCAGATGAAAGAGGATGGAGCACACAACCTTCACCCATCTCTTCCAGTCCAAACCAAAACCGTAGAGACAATTTCTGTCTTTGCGAACACACTCGCACTCAGGAGATTATTTCATATTCAGGTCACTCCTTCTGTGGGTAAAGTATGTTCCTGAAGTTAATACAATATTTGCCATTTTCTTGCAACAATTAGCACAAGATAAACACCAGCCAAATTGTTCTTGTTTCTGCTAATGGAGCTAGCCTCTGGCCACGCTATAATTATTCCTACTAGCAAATTAAGTTGTTACCTTGCCTCCTTCCTCTCTTTTTATCAAGCAGTGGAAATAACTTGGAAATGAACACAGTTGATTTGTCTGTTAAGCGTCTGGCGTCGAGATAGATCTATAAGAAGCACTTTATCAAACTGCAGGATGCACATTAAGATATTTTACACAGTCGAGGGATGCATTCACAAAACATCAGGCATACGGTATGTTTGAATGTTTATGGCTCCCTGGGTGATGCATGTTTTTAAAAAAAGTCTTTACACATACAGTACTTTTCTTGGTTGTGTACTCTCGTGCATTGTGTATATCGATGAGACATGAACTCTTTTACCCTGTGGCTCCAACCAGCTGTTTATTACCTGATGAGTTACACAGAGTAACAGTTACAGTAGTAGTCACAATCCTCGTAGGGAGGTTGGCGTGGGGTCACCCAGAAGACCGGGGGTCTCAACTCATCCGTCAGTTTTTGATTTTACTAAAGCCACCCCCGGTCTTTTTCCCTAAACCCAACCCGAATGTCATGTTTTCTAAACTCAACTGTCTCTTTGTACTCGCGATAACACAGGAAGTGGCGTGTACGTCTACCCCCGCTGGGGTGTCCAGAAAGACATGTGGACATGGAGATGCCACATGCAGACTGTAAACTAATTTCTGGGTGCACCACTGCAGGGGCGCAGCAGAGGCCGCTCCCCGGATACACACAACCAGGTCTCCATGGCAACCACTTTTACTTCTACAATAAATCTCTGAAAAGTAAACTAATTTAAAAACAAAATTAAAAGAAGTATAAAACGAGACAGTTAACAGTACAGACATAAACTGATGACTGATAATAAATCAAATAAAATGTATATTGAAATGAATTAATACACATTAATACACAGTGGCAATGATGGCAAGTGAAAGTATTAACTCCGCCACACTATGACCAAGTCCTTTCACAGCAGTTGAATAATAATAATAATAATGAAATATGCAAGCTGAGTAGCTGTACAGGCCAGTGTTTTGCTGCCCTCTCTGCCCACACTTCACAGATTGGATTAACCCCTCCCCCTCACCCCCCCCAAAAAAAAAAACATGGAACACGTAGTTGAATGTAAAGTCTGATTTCTTCGTGGTTTGTGGTGTAATTGCATAAGACAGGCACCAGGTATCCTCTTATGTCACAACCGATGGGAAGTCCACCCACCACAAGCCTTATATTGGGCAACTTCAGTGCGTACAGTGGGACATCACACCTTCCTCAAAACGGTTGTATCTATTCAAAGCCGTGGTGGAAACACCTTTTCCTTGATTTACAGGACATATTCAGCACTTAGACAACTGCAACAAAAGGTTTGGCTTCCCCCTTTCTGAATGTGGTGGACGTTTCAAAAAGTGGTACTGCTAAATGTGCTGCTAACTCGTGCATCTTTAGCAGGTATTGTGTTTTAGTGAGAATTCAGTGTTCTTCACAGCCAGATCTGGCATCACAATTTGACGTCTTGGTTGTGTTTTTGAATGTGAAGGCCGTAAAATTAGTCCTACACTATGTCACAAATCAAATACTTCAAGTGCTAAAATTTAGATGTGCACAACAGAATTACAAAGTGAGTGTGTGACTGTAAGTGGCGTTCTCTTTTCAAGCTTGTTTCATATACTGTAGGTAAATGTTTCCACCAATTCACATCATAGAAGCCCTCCCGTCCTCGTCTTCCCCCCCGTCCTCCCATTCTGTAAACCTATTGAAATAACTCGAGGCAATTCACAAACTCAATTCTTTGGACCTCTTCATTTTAGGGGCACATGAGCAGCACAAGTGTCCAGTTTCTATGAACAAATAATCACTGCCAGTATGTGTTCTTAGAAAGCATGACACCGCCTGGGGGTTGAAATGTCTCAGCAGAGCCCACTTAATGTATTGATTCACTTTGGTCCTCATACCACAAATCAGCATTAAAATCCCCAGAGCTGGAGCTCCTGATTCTGCACTGATAAGAATGTCAGCATCCCTGTTACTCCACAGCTACGTAGGGCTCTGCTGATGTGTCCAAGGCAAGATACTATGCTTTTTCAGTTGTGTGATACAAAAAGGCCTGTGCGATGAAATTGCAAAAGGGATTTTTCATGTACATATTTAAACCTGCTTTAGCAAATTCCTTTTTTATTTTTACTTTGACGCTACCACTACTGTCATCTAATGATTCATCGACTTGCCCCTGGCCTGCAAAAATAGGTTTGTCTGTTGTCTGTGCTCTAATGGTTGATTGGCAGTGGAAGGACGTTAGGATAGAATATCTGATTGCAATGAAAAAGAGGATATACATCGGCTTGTAGCACAGCAGATGCATAATTGGTGTAGCAGTGTCCTGATATACAAGACATACAAATACATGCAGGTCCTGTTTGATGCAGTACTTCTGCATGGTGGGTCATATACAACAAATCCAAAGGTAGTAATGGTTTAAATGGAATAGTTTGATTTCCTCCCCTCTTGGGTGTCTCCACAGTTATTTAGTTTCCCGCGGTTTGACTAAGGTTACTGTCACATTTGATGCTGTTGGATGACCTGACTCTTGTTGGGAAATCACCCAAATGCTCATACATTTTGGCTGCAGCTGGCAGGTCTGCCAGCCTTTCCAGCTGCTTTGGCAGAACACTAACCGTCATTTGGAAGGGACACTCTACATCTAGTTGGCTGCTGAGAAATAGCAGAAGGGATTGATGAACTCTGGAAATGACTGGTTACTGTTTGGAAAGGTGAGCTTCCTGCTTGTAAAGGGGAACAGCTTTATGTGTTTTATGTAAATTTGCCCAAGCCAATCTATCAACTAGCATTGCTCTGGTTGGTTGTAGCACTATCCTATTGCGTGCAGAGAGAATTTGAAAGACAACCGTTTATCCCGCCCCTCGAATTGAGCCCTGTCAATGGAGAGTTCCCAGACCCAACATCTTGATGATGTTGGTCTGGTTTGTCAGGCTAACTTTGTACGGTACCACCATACTAAGACAAATCTTTTTTGTGTCCGTTTCTATCACATGAAAGCCGTGTTTTAAACACAGAATTGTTAACTAAAGTCACTGAAGTAGCTTGTTTATTAGTCAGCGGTGTGGCATCCTGATATCCAATACCAGTTCTTTAAACGTTGTGATCTCTTGTGTTCCCACTAGTTAGAACACGTGAAGAAACAAGTCGTTTCCTGTTATGTCAGATTGTTTTCACTCCTAACAAACCCCACTGCAGTCTGCTTGGAAGAGGAGAAACAGATCCATATTTACAGGTGTCTCGTGCCATTATGTTCTCATCATCACCTGGACAAACAGAATCACAACATAAAGAGCTTGAAGCATGCAACAAGCCCTGAGTGGTGAATGTGTATCTTTCCACTGATATTACAATGACAGAGTGGACTGCAGATGCATAAAACCTGGCTGCAGTCCCACAATATCATTGCCTGTCTGCTAATAGATTGTCTCTGGCTGCATGTGCAATGCGTTAAGAGGCCTCCCGCCGTCGGTGGGAAGACACCTGCGTGATTGATGCACGCTATTTAGCAGCGGGAAAGAACAAGTGCACCTCCGCTCCAGGGAGTGTTCGCCAGCACCTTGTACCGGACAGCTGTGGGTGGCCCGAGTGGAGACGGAAAGAGAGAGGGAGGAATAGACAGTGCAAAAGAGTCAAGGGAATGGCAGCACAGAAGAGAAAAGGTAAAGAAAGTGAGGGAGACAGAAGAGAGCATGAGAAACAGAACAAGAAAAACTAATATGAAATGAAAGAGAAAAAAGTGGATGTGTGAGAAAAAGAGCAAGCGACCTACATCTGTTACTCATTATCCTCCTGGCCCCGTCTCTGGTAATCGCTCCATCTGACATAACTCACAGCAGACCTCACTTTGACTACAGATGGGAGTCGATGGGAATGGGGAGGGGAAGTTATTCAAGGCAAAGATGCAAAAGGTACAACTGATCTCTCTCAAAGCAGAAAAATCCCCTCAGGCCCCGAAGTATTGCCCTATTAAAGGGGAATTCCAGTTTCAAGGGACCTTTTTATGTTTTATTTTTTTTAGTCCCAATCCTGGACATCATTCCTATCAGTGATAATTACATTGTACTCATCAAGTTAATTGCGGAGATCTGGCATTGCAACATTGCTCAACACAATTGTGATTGGGCAGGAAACACAAGCAGCCAGATGATCAGACAGGTTGTAAATAAACCAACGGGCTTGGCCAAAATTATTAAGGAGAGAAACAACAGCACAAAGAACAGGAATATTATTACCTAAACAGTCAATTTCAGAGAGGGATCATTACCAATGCATTTTCACCACTTCAGCTTTACCTCTAAATGAAGTGGTTTAGATAATCTGGCTCAACTTTTGGCTTGGTTACAACCTGTCTCATGTGTCTTAACCTAGAAGAAAATATGGCCCAAGCTACAAAAACAAGACCAGAGTTGTAACCAACTGGAAGTATCCTTTAAGCAAGGCACTGACTCCGTAGCTGACCTCGACCTCTGACACCTCCTTGAAGTGCAAACCAATTGCAGACTTCCTGAATAGAAGGGTGGCCCTAGAAATAGGAAATAACACATATGGAAATGGGAAAGGGGAGGCATAGAGTGTGCTATTATAATCAGATTCTCCTCACTATCTTGCTCGTCATTGAATTCTTGAGGATGCCTCTGCCTGCACTTAATCACGCCGGCTCAAAATAAGATCCGTAGATTCCGCGAGGAGCCCCCCGGGGGCCGGCGGCCCACTCGTAGACTCAGGAAGGTCAGGCCCCTATTGTGCTCCTCCATGGTCAAGTGCTCTTTTTTAATCACAGAGCTGCTCCCGCTCAGAGTGTTGCAATCATGCAGATGCCAAAGACCTGTTGTCGGAGTGTCACAGCTTTTGAATATGTAAGGTGTTAAATTGCTGACATCGTGGTGTAACATTTGTCATGTTAGTGCAGCACCTGAGACACAACTTGGTTTGTCCATTTACACACAAATAACTCAGCTTTCACAACTTTAAAGAACACAATGTACAAATCAGCCTTCAATCAAGCCAAGAAACAAAGTATTTAAATGCGCTTCAAATGACGACATGGGGCCTGTGTAGCCTGACAGGATACAGTGTCCTGCATTTGTACGATTCAATAACTTGTGGTCTACTAGGCTCGGGTTGCCAGACCGGAGGAAGGTCTGGCTAGTCCACACAGCATTCCTGGATTGGGGAAAACATGCTCTGATTTATTGGTATTTTGCTAAGCACCAAAAGCAGTAAAAATACCTCTACAAAATAACCTCAGGAAGGAACTTTTGATCAAACATGTCTACGATTGGAGGAGAACTCTGAAATTAAAATGGCTGTTGTGTGTGTGATGAGAATTTTTTCTCAAATAAAAAATGAATAGAATTTGTTTGTCGGTTCTAGCTCGGAGGATGTGTTTTTGACGATTTGTCTTGCTCAAACCTTCGCAACTGAATGTCTCCGGTTTCTTATGTGACATAGTCCAGGACTGAGTGAGCAGAGGTGCTGAAGGTGTATTTTGAAGCTGATGTTGCCAGCATGTAAAGGGATCAGGCAGGAATTTAACGGAGTGGGAGAAAGGACTCCAGTGAAGACACCTCACAGCTGTAAAAACACAATGAGACACACACTCGCACAGAGATGTGCAGGCGCTTTCGGATGGCGGCTCCAGGTGACTGCACACCTTGACTTCCATTTATCAAAATCCTGTTTACACTGGCTGACAAGATCGAGCCGCAGAGGAATTGACTTCCCGGGCAAGATGGATGTGGCACGCTCCAGAGCTGTGAGAAAAGCCTGGCAGCTGTGGCCAGAGGCGATTCCCAAAGATTTGGAAAATGAATTGGTTACACTGAGGTAGAAATCTGGCACAAAGTGTTTGTTGGGGGGAAAATATATATATACACAGTGGTTTAAAGAAATGCTATTTTTGAGTACATCGGGGTTGGAGGTGATTGTCCCTTGAACCAGTTTTTTTACATAAATTAAAAGTTTAGCTGAGTGCACAAAATGCGTATTCACACCTGTGAGCTGTCCATTTTAATAAAAATCCTCAGATTTTAGCAGTTACAAAAACCGTCTTGGGGAGAAAATGAATGAGTTACGCCCCTCACACTATGTTTCAGATGTACGTAACATATAGTACAACACAGATTTGAAAAAACTAAAGTATCAAGATTCATATTTTTGGACAACGCAGTTCAGATGCTCAAAAGGCTGTTATGTCAGAAGATGATTGTGCTCTAGTGGTGCGCACTCACAAACAAGCTCTCAATTAAATTTGCACAAACCAGTTGCCACACAGTAACCCCGGAGCTTTCAGGGCCCCTGGACTTCTCGGGATCGCCTGGTTGGTAATCCAGCCTTGTTCTGAACAGCTCATTCCCTCCACAAGGAGTGAAAAAAAGACAAACAGAAGTCAGATCAAAGGTCGGCAGTGCAGTGTAGACGTAAACAAATTATGCCCGTAAATATGAATAAAGGATAAATAATCCTTTCCTTGACCAGCGCTACTTCCTGTTGGAGCAGGAGATGGGCTCACTTTCCCCGCCCACACAGCTCACACTCTTTGGCTTTTGTAGGGCAGCGAACAACTGACACAATAATGTAATAAGGTAAGCTTCACTTAAATACAGGAGAGGCGTATTTTTGCAGCTTAAAAAAGAATGTATAATAACTTGCTGCTGAAATTGCCTCTGGGAGTTGGGTAGGAGTGTAGGAGGGTGGCGGATGATTGTACATGTAAAAATAAATAAATAAGGAATCTCTTCCACTTTCTATGTTCCTGAGCTCAGATAAGCCAACATTTCCTCCCTGTTTGGGTTTATTTTCCTACGGCTTTAGAATCAGGCTTCATATCCCACGCTACAAAGCCTCTGATCAGACCGTGGCCTTCTAAAACCTGCACTAGTATGCTCTTGCATGACCCCCCCCTCCACCTCCAGTGTTGACCCTCACGCACCATCATGTATTAACCACATATATAATTTACATTCTACTTGGATTTACTGTACAATCCATGTGTTGCAGAAACGTCACAACACTAAGCACTAGGCAACAAAAATGGTGATGGAAAATCCGATTTCATGAAGTAGAAGTGTATTTTGGCCTTCATGCGAAGAATCCTGCACTCTGCTCTTGCTGTAGCATCACTGTTTGTTCACCAAATGTTTTTTGGGGTTATTTCTGTAAAGAAACGGTGATGCTATAGCGAGAGCAGAGGGGGAGATTCTTTCCTTTGTTCCGAGCTGATGACGTTTTCCAACAGCGCAGAATGTTTGGATGTGCGAGTTGTTTCTTTAAAAAAAAAGTGCAGAAATGCAACAAGAAAATGCAAAAGAAATACGTAATGGAAAAAAACAACACAAACTAGATTAAATAGATTGATGTTAATATATACAAAATATAATAAATGCTGATTAGTGCAGCTTTTAAAGTTTAAAGTCAATACAAAAAATAAAAAACCAGGTGAATATGATACTAAAACTTCAAAGAGCATCTTAACTGTGGTCGATCTGGGGTAACCTGGGAATGGCGTGGGTGCAATCTCACATACAAACTGGTATTTTCTTTTTTCTTTTTCCTGTTGCTGAGGAAAATAAACCACCGTGGAGCCCCTTTCCCCCCTCAGGCTCTCTCCCACGTTTAACATCTTATCCTCCACATCTGTAATAATAAGGGGTCATTTGTTGTGATTACGGCTTTTTATCTGCGACCTGCATCTTACATCCACAACATCCTCTCCGTTACACCTTCCTCCCAGCGCCAAAGTGTTTACACTCACAACGATAAACTCTTGTCTGGGGAGGCTAGGCTTAATGTGCTGGCGCTGTGATGGATATGCACATACAGTTACATTGTACAACAATATACAGTGCAGTGATAGGTGGGGTAAAATCCATACTCACACATTCACCATGCAGCTGCTGCTGTTCTGCAAGTGATCTAAAGTGTCAGAAAACATCCAGCTGGGGGGATTGCAGTGATTTCCATTCCCATATCTTAATATTTTCAGTTATTCTAGATAGGTGACATATTCAACACATTCTCACTCGCAGCGCTTGGTCAGGTGCCTCTGGATTTGTTATTGAGAATGAAAGTCTTCATTAGTCTTTTAGTTTAGGACCTTGAGTGTTGTCTTTTGGGGTCATCTTATCAACACACTTGGCGTCACTTTTGGCGCTGTGGGTCGGGACGTACGTTTAACCGACATGCGGGGCAGTTAGGTTTAGGAAACAAACGTGGGTGGGGTTATAAAATGTACATTTCAGGGACACGCGGGACTTCCGGGAAGGCGGCTCTCGTGTTCATAGCTACCCAGAGAGCCCTCCTCCATCCCCCACCCTTGCTTCTCAGGGTAGGAATACAAGACGGCCTTCACCAAGGTGGGCCAGAACAACTTCCGGTACGAGCAAGGAGCTGTCAAATAAGAAAAGTGAGATCCAGCCTTTGTCTCTCTCTCTAGAGAATAGGCTAAGGTGTGTGTGTGTGTGTGTGTGTGTGGGCCCCTTTACCCTGTTTCTGTTGAAGTTTTAATATTCCCTCAATCTCTAGCGACACATACATTGATACTCGAACACAGGACAGGTTCAGTGATTGGAGTACGGCCAAATAGATGTTTCCGTTTCCGTGACTTGAGACTCAGCAGTGATCTGATGTTACCGAAGTTTTCCCCTTTGTCTCATCACAGCATGGCGTTTCTGTATCAGTAACAGTGTTGCTCTTCTCTTTGAAGTATAGATTTTATTCGGTCAGACAGAACAGAAGTAACCCAACCATTGTGTGTGTTACATATCAAACATTTGTCCAGCCAACACTTCATCGTGCCTCAGCAATCTCTCAAAAAGTGGTAAAACTGATATATTTGGCTGGCGAGATGGAAAACATCGGGGCGTCTCCCAGGAACTGTCTGAGGACGTGACAGCATTGTGTTGGGAGAATAATGTGACTTGTCAAAGTGGTAAACAACGTCGCGAAGGAGGCGTCCTGCGAGGTGACGAGCAATAGCGACGGTGTCAAAAAAGTCCGCCGCCATGACATAATAAAAGGCGATGACTTCTCCATGCACTGGCATGGGGATTGCTGTATGAAGAGAAATTAAGTTTTACAGTGTAGAAACATGTCAGTAGCTTTTCCCTGTCTGGACGTTTTTGACAAAGAAAGCATGACAGCAACATAAAGATAAGTTGTTCATATTGCTCGTATTGTCTGCTGGGTTGTCTCATGGGCATATTTTGTTGTTTATTAACTTGTCTCCATAGTGATTTCAGAGCTGTTTTGGGATCTTTTATAAGATCATTTGTCTTTATATTTTAACTTTTCAGTCAGTGAAACCTTCACTAGAGAGGAGCACAGCACTCAGTTCCTTAACTGCACTGTGCTCATATCTTCCCCAATCTCCATTATCCCTTCTCTTCCACACCTTAGAGCAGATTAGAGCGTCGCCCGCTATCTCCATCCAAATCTAACCGGATTAAGGGGATAAAAAGCCACACTTTAACGTTTCCAGACAATTACCTTTTTAAAAACCCACTTCAGTTCAGCTTATCCGCATTTTTTTATGTCAAAAAAGATTTCTCCCACCTTTTCCCCCTCAGCAGATACTAATCAGTGATGCAGGGGTGAATCAGAAGGTGGGCAAATCCAGGCGGTGATCATCGCTTAACAGAAAACGGGTGGATTATATTTTAAGCTTTTATTTACCTCTTAAGAAGCCTTATTGCCTCAAGCTTCGGTTCACCCAAATTACAAATCCAAACATACTAGATTTCTCTTTTACCTCTAGTGGTGTCTGTAACTTCTTTCTCCATCCCACTATTACAGAGGGGATTTTTTTTTTCACAGATCAGCTTGACTTTCTACCAAAATGGACTCTAGGATGGTAATGATGTATTCTGTGAGTACAATGGCAGGTTTATCCAGCACATCTGATTTGTTCCTGCTCGCTGCACAAGAAATACAAGAATAGAAACATTTGTTTGTATATTTAATACAAAAGAAAAATGTTTAGTTGAAGCGAAACAATACAATTGGAGATTTTATGCAAGATCCAGATATGTGTGTAGTGTAGTTTTGAATGTGATTTGCTCCAATAATGTTTCCCAGAAATAATATTTGTATTTAGAGATTGATATCCAACTTACTTTGTCAGAGACACACTCTCTCTCACTCACACACACACACACACACACACACACACACACACACACACACACACACACACACACACACACACACACACACACTCACACACACACTCTCCTTGCCATGTTTACACATTATTGCACTCATAAGCAGAGAGATGTGGACTTGAGTTACAACAACTTGACAAAAAACAAAAGACTTGAGATGACTTGCATACATTCATATGTTTGAATGTTAGCTGTTAAATATAAAATATAATTTAATGTTGAAATATGTTTAAGTTTCTGTCTAACTATCAAGTATGCTATGCAGCAGCAGCGCCAACTGTGTATCACGAATGAACGATCTTGACCCAAAAACTAAAATTAGAAAACCTTTGAAGAAGCCTTATTGTCCTCACGTCCTGTCCCTGTCACTACTTCTAGCACTTAACCCACAAATGATACCATCTAGTACAGAGAGCGGGGACCCAGAATTAGGCCAATCCAGACAAAACACCCCTCCTCTTCCACACAGACACACACAGACACACAGCCCGCCCTAAAACATCCCTGGCGTTACTTCCCTAAACCCCCATAACCATCCGACTGCAGACAGGGCCCCCCCCCCCGCCAACATTCATTAAATTTCAGCCCTAGGTGAACTCTTTCTTGGCTCAGGCCACTGCCGCCTCCTTCAGCAGTAGCAGCACGGGGAGAAACTGTACGGGGGAGAGAGGTGAGGTGGGGGGGCTGCCTGCCTGTCTGCCTCATTGTTTAATAAAAGAATAACTTTTACTAAACAAAAAACTAAAGTTACAATTAGCAACTTATGCCTACCGGTGGGGGACTGAGCCAGGGCCCTTATGTGAGGAGGGCCCAAAAAGATGCTAGAATGAATAGGTGAGGATGGAGGGAGGGGCCCATAGAAAAGGCCTTTCTACAGGGCCCAGGATGTTAGGCCCCTGCCTACCGTACACTAGAAGCCTCTGAACATCATACATACATAATATGTAAAGATTGGGGATCTTGCAGGGTCACACATTGCAAGACTACAACAACACTATTGTTAGCTGCTAACTTTAAGGGACAGTCTGCAGATTTACATGCAGATGAATGTCTCCGGTACCCGGGCGTCTGTGTTTGTCCTCCGGTAAGACTCCCTTTGGATGACTCTCTTCAGAAGGGTTGGAATTCAGCAACTTTCCCGCTTTAGCGTTTAGCTCAGTGCGGCGCCATAGCAACCATTAACACCATTGGCTCTAGTAGTTTGCTGCTTCCTGTTTGGTGCTGGAGGGAGAGCACCCATTGGTGGTTGACAGTGTTCACGTGATTTAACTTCAATACTGAAATCGCGATCATTTAACACAATTATGCGTTGACTTTTGGAAAGATGTTGCATGTATTGGACTTAGAAAACAGTAAAAACACCTTGAACTGTGACAATACCCTTTATAATTTTTCCTGTTCGAACTTTTTGTTAACTTGCAAAATGTAATGTACAAAATTATCTGGATTTCATTATTTTGATATTTTGATTGAAACATTTTCCGCCATACCGTTCCTAAGGTACCAGCTGTTTTTTTATGAGTCATTGAGGAAAGAGAGTGCACCTTAGAAATCTCTCTGTGGACAGTGTGTTAAAATAAAATACGTTGTGTTCAATGGAGAAAAACAATTGTTTTGTTGCCACAACATTTCAAAAATAAAACATTTTAAAGCTGTAACTGCGTACCGTAAAATCGGGATATTTTTTGCTGAAGGTTATACCATCAGAATGTCATATCTAACACACACACACACACACACACACACACACACAGACACACACGAGAAGATAGCAGAAGCTGCCAAGCTGTGACACTATGTTTGTAATTTCCGATATAGTGTGGGCCTCGAGGCTCTACATCGTTTAACAGACACATACATCCACACGTCTGCGAGACAAACGCATGCCGAATCATCTTCAGGCCACATGATGGGATTGGACCCACATAATGTAGTCATTGACAGCTTCCCCAGGAAAATGGCTTACTCCTGCTTTATGCTGCACTAGAAACACATTGTGTAATAGAAGAAAATGGATTCAGTATACACTTTATTTTATTCATTACTTTATTTATACACTTTATAACTGAAAAATGCAGTCCAGTATCTCTCTGGGCTGATATGAGCACTAACCTTTTAGGCGCTCGGCAGTCCACGATCCAATATCGTCGATGCAAAGTGAAAATATCGATACATATCTTCAAGGTGCGCCTTTATTTTGAAATTCACACTTCATCTTTATCCTTTTATTACAAAGTATAGTTTGCCCCATTAACAGAATTATTAAATAACATTTCAGTTGCTTTGTGTGTGTTGGTGATATAAATGTAACCGATTGGGTTAAATGGGAATATAATATTGTCTCATATAAAGTGTATCGAATCAAAATTGTATCGTGGCAGACTACAAAGAATCAATGTAATGTCTTATCGTTATAAAACTTGCATTTGCAAATTACTTTTCACCCCTGAAGTGAGTCACACTAACTCCTGACCTTTGACCCTCTTATATTGTTCATTTCACCTTTTTTACCTTGTTATGTATTGTTGTTTAGGAATATTTGAATTTGACCACCAAGAATAAAAAACATAACATAACATGGACACATAATTAATGTATATATTTTTAACATTGCAAAACTCCTGGTGTGACCTGTGGCCCTTGGCCCAGTGTCTGGACGTGAAGCTCTCTTGTCAATGCAGACCAAACGGAGAGGAGAGAGCAGACAGAGCGTTGCTTTTGAAGTAAGTTTTGAAAAGTGGAAAAGTAGAGTAACAGCACATCAATAACAAACACAAACAGAATAAATGTGTAGTTCACAGCAGGTGGTTTGCTGCTTGTTGCCTTTTTTCCTACAGGCATAAGAAAGTATATAGTTAAGTGTGTGTGTGTGTGTGTGTGTGTGTGTGTGTGTGTGTGGTGTGGGTGGGTGCACATGCGCGCACACTCATGCTCTTGAGCCTCCCCTGCATTCTTTTCTCTGTGTGTTAGCAGACACATCGACACGCATCCTTGCATGTAAGGGTGTGTGTGTGTGTGTGTGTGTGTGTGTGTGTGTGTGTGTGTGTGTGTGTGTGTGTGTGTGGTATGGATTGGGTCAGTGCAACCAGGCATGTTTTCAAACACAAGCTACCAGCTACCGATCAGGGTTCCTACGCAGGTCTGCCAAGTTTGGAAATATATGAAAAAGAAAGAAGAGTATCAGGTCTTGATGGGTTTGGATATCACAGGGATCACATGAATGGACAGCACCTTTGAGAACAAAAGGAGGGAGACATATTCAGTGGTTTGTTGGGATTTGATCTTTGGTAGTTATTCTTAATTTGAGCGTGAGATGAGTGTTTTTGGAGCCAAGGACACTGCTGCATCCAAGTTTTCATCAGGTTTGCTTAATAAGCTGCCAACATGTTACACAGGTACAGGACGTGGTATCCAACCGTAATGCTTTTTTTGGATACCAACCAATGTGTGTTCACAGGACTAAGTGTCAAAAAGTATTGGTGTACTTTTGTTGTGATAGGATCAAACATTTGCTCAGATTTAGTCTCTTCTTTTTCATCAATAGTTTTCCGAATGTCAGACTAAATATAAATAACACAAAACATGTTCTTTTTTAATGTTAGATATTTAAAAAAAGTATGTTTTTGGTATCTATACATACGCATAGTACACATCTTAAACTCAGGTGTCAGCGATCTCCGTGTTTCTCTCTGTTTCAACTAACACGCCCAACCTCATATCTGTTCACCATCCTGGTATACTGGACATAAACAGGAGGCAGTTACCATGGTAACCTCATCTCTGATCACCATCCTGGTATACTGGACATAACCAGGAGGCAGCGTGGAGACTCCGCCCGCTGCTGGTAGTTGCCATGGTTGGTAGCTTTAGTTTCAGAGACCGTTGTGACCAATAAGACCCAATCAGGAAGATGTTGCCAAGGGTCTCCGTCTGCAGTCGTTGGTACGGAAACACAGCCTGTAGATACCAAACCAAAACGGGTCAGAAGTGTTTCCAAATGTCTCCGGTCTCCGGCGAAACGTAGCAAAAGTATTGTTTTTTTTGTAATGTAATTTATTTATTTCAAGACAGGGACAGCTCACAATAAAACATTAATCTTGTACAACAAGAGAATATGTGATTTGCCAGGATCTAGAAGATTGCTATTTTCCACCTGTAATCCCCAGGCAGGTTGATGGACAAATACATAGGAAATTAGTATAGAGAAAGAAAGTTATTAAATAAAATAACAGAAAAAGACAAAGAGACGATGTATAAAACTGATAAATAGAAACATGGAAGCAGTTACAACAGGACAGGGCCGGCTGTCCCCCAACACACACACACACACGCACACACACATAAAAAACGTAGCATTGTAGACTAAATGTAGCCTTAATCACAGAACTGTGGCATCGGGTAGAAGCAGAGTAGATCTGGCCCCAGCGCAGCAGCTTAAACGCTGCAGAAACACTTCAACGTGTTCCCATAGAGTTGCACTGAGCAGTGTGTTTGAGAGCAGAGGGGGACTTTAGCACACCAGATGGACGCTGTCACGCTCCGGCTCGAGGCCTATCTGCCGGCCTCAGAATTTCATTAGTAGCTTGGCCCTAGTTGCAAGTTTGAGGAGCATAAGAGGTTCGATCAAAGGATTAGCAGCACATCTGAAGCAACAAATGGCACCCTCCCACCACCACAAAGTGCTTAGACCTGGCAAAAACAAAGGGCGGGGGGGGTGCACAGACAGGCACCTGTCTCCTTGTCTGTGTTGTAAACACATGTCCAAATACAATCGTTCAAACGTTGAAATAATGATAATAGAGAACGAGAACAATGTTACTATAGGTGATAGAATAGTTTTTATTGCTTTGCTGCATGTCATTCCCTCTCTCTCTCCCCTTTCACATATTCAGCTGTCCTGTATAATAAATGCCTAAAATGCACAAAAAATAATCTTGAAAAAAATAAATAGAACTTTCTGAGAAGTCCGAGCTGTTTGTTTGCCATGCTTAGTGCTCAGTAGTGTCAGATTCTTGCTTGGAACGAATATTTCCGACGTAGCGATGGTGCCTCTGCTAAACAGCCTCGGAAAGGAACTTGTTTTGGTGGAACATGTGCCCATGGAACCCCGTGCACCCCTTCTAGCCCCGCCCCTGATTTGGGGTGCCCTTCAGCCAGGCCATTTTAGTTATGATTGGTTGAAACAAGTTGACTAAATTGGTTAAATCTGCTAGCATTTTCCAGTGTCAAACCAAATGGGCGACTTGTTTGGGTTTGTGGAGTTACTTGAACGCACGGCTAGGTAACAGCGTGTCCAGTATATATGTTTCTTCCCTCCGCGTTCCCTCCTCCTCTATATGATCAATGAACTCAATTACAGTTGTGTCCTGAGGTTCCTCTCACCACGGCACTCTCCTCCTTTCCTTCTCTCTCCGATGATGCATCACATGAGCCACACCTGACACCTCCACGCCCCCCTCCCCCCCCTCTTAAAATGCTCTTCAATAAATAAGAGGGTGCATGGTTGGAGCACCCAGGCCTGCTGTTGCTCTCTATCTCTCTTCCCACTCAACCCTCGCACAGCTCCAGCTCTCAGCCTCCGTCCGATTCCCTCTTTGCAACGGTAGCCTCTAATAGATTCCCCCAGCTCCCATGTATTATTAATGCTTACTGCTCTCCAAGGTGGCAGTGACAAATAGGGAGCAAAATTCACTGACTAGCAGTGAATGTACTTTTTAGTCATGCTTGAGCTTCCCTCAGTCCATACCGCTGCCAGTTGGAAGATTTCTCTCTTTTCTCCTCCTCTCGCTCTTCATCTTTTCTTCTTCTCCACATCTTCACCAGGAGCGTGGAGAAGTTGGCCACAAAAGAACTCAAAAGGGGAAATCCCTCGGAGTAAATGCTCCTGGGACTTCAGTGCATCATACAGAAGGTGGAAAACAAATGGAAAACTAGGATTTATTATTTGTCGTGTAGAGGTATTTTTTATTTTTTTCTTGTGCCAAAAAAATAAATCAGGCTCCTATTTCTACTTTGAGCGCCCGTGCGCTCCTTCAGGCCTTTTCTTACATACAACATGATTTTTCAGACCATTTATTTTGCATTCCATAAGAAAAATCATATCACTGAATAAACGATACGCATACAAGGCAGATTTCACCCCGCTTGAGTGTGACAAGCATCTTACTAAAACAGGATTTTTCATTCCTTACTGTGATTCAGCCAATCACATCAAGTGTCACAAGTACTACCAGTAAACAATAGTCGATGACCTCATTGTTGACGTCTTGCAGCAGTAGCTAGCTCTGTTTGATGAAACTCATAAAAACTCTGAGATATTGGCGCCTTGGACCCAGTCAGCTTCTTATAAATAGACGCTTAAAAAGTCCATGAAAGTACTTACTTAATTACTACTATTAATGGATCAAAAGACTGTGGAATGGGATTGTTGCGCATAGTGATGAACTCATAGGAAATTGCAACATTGATGTGGAGCCCAATAGTTTCTGGATAACCAATTCATGGACGCAATGGCAGAATTAAGAAATTAATAAATCTATAAGACAGATTCCATAAAGTTGTACATTAAGTGGATTAAGCAGTTTCCAACTGAGCCGCCCCACTGTGACTCTAGTGTAAATAATGTCTTAAAAATACAATAAAAAAAATGATTCCCAGTGGCTGAGGCGTGGTGGGGGGGGCAACGTAGGCCCGGTGGCCACCAGTCTTGCCGTACTGTACACTGGGGGAAACACTGCGGAGAGTTCTGGCGCCGCCAGACGTTCCTCCGGATGTCCCTCACTGTCCACTTTCTTTGTGTTTACGATAAACTCTGTTCGCATCGTGGAACATTAACCACAACCTCTGAGCAACGTTACACCCTGGAAATGGAACGTTTTGAAGACATTGTGCATCCTGCGACAAGGCAGGCCTGCTTGGTTTGTTCAGGAAAATGTATTTACGATGTTTAGCGCATTTCCTCTCTAACTGAGACGTTTTGGGACAGATTAGCGGGGATTTGGTGTAGACGAAGTACACACCGTGATAGACTGGTAAGCGCTAACGAGGTTTAACAATGTATTCAGCTCATGTAAGTAGCTCACATTATTGTATTGTGTCAGCAGCTAACTTTTAACATTTAATATTGGATGTGGCGTTTTCTTTTGCACGCTGCAGATGTTCCACCAGAACAAGTTCCTCCCTGAGACGTATTAGCAGAGCCACCGTCTCTGCGTCTGGAGCTTAGTGACGCCCCAGACAATTGTGATTGGATTAAAGAAACGTTAAACAACCCAGAGCGGTTGTTTTTTTTCCTCCCGTCCAGGAGTGTATGCTTCTGTTGCCAGATCTTCCTCCGCAGCGCTGTGGAGGTAGGTCTCCCAATGCGAGACTACCAGAAGCACGACTCCTCACTTACTATGCTTTGCTCTGTGTCTGCTGGATGTTTGCTCAGACATAGTGTATGAAGGAGGCTTGCATCATCACCTTTTCCTTTTGTGGTGTGAAACTTTGATTTACCTGCAGGAATGAAGCCTCCTCAATTTGTCATGAATCGCAATTTCAGACCCATTTGTGACACAAAAATGTATCGCATTGTTCCTGCTGTTTGTTTGTGACACACTTCCTGTAAAAGGGCCTGTAGCTTTATGTGTTTGGAGATCAGGACTCACCGTTACATGGGGATAAAGGGTAGGCATGCAACAGACTCCTTTTTGCGAGCTCCACAGTACACAACTGCCCTCAAGGGACAGCATCTACAGAGTCAACCCAGATCTGTGTGTCTCTCTGGGCCTCCACCTCTCCCTGATCCCCTACCTGGATGTGACAGAAATAGGAGCGGGCAGAAACATCACCGCGTTTGCCCTCTGAAAAACAGCTCAGCTCACAACACATCACACGTTCCTGACCTTTCGCAGATGAGACAGACTTACCTGGAAGACTCGGTTTGTGTTTTTCATTGAATGAAACATCAACATCAAGGGATAAAACATATGTCACGCAGTCAACACCTTTTACCCAAAGTGCCTCCTGGTGCTGTGTGGGCGTTTGTATTATTTATTTGGCAGCTTCACCTGTTGAGCTACACAGAGGATCCAACCTTTAAATTATAACATTTTGAACCTACTAACCATGGCAGTGCCTGTTTTACATGCTAACATTAGAAGAAACAGTCACTGCTTATTGCATTTGAACCGAGCAGCAGCAGACCTTTGTTCACAGCGTATTAAAACAAAAAAGGTCTGTGCATTTAATATTACCGTGTTAATATCTGTTTGATCAAGGTTGAACACAAGTGCTCCCCTGTCTCTGTCAGGGCGTCGTTCACAGGTTGGCACTGTTTAAGCCGGAATAAGTAATTACAGTGGTGGGTCAAACCCTCTCTTTGGTTTGGAGCGTGATGGGTGAAGGGCCTGCTCTCTTGTCTCCGAGAACCCCCCCCCCCCATCATCTCCCTCCTTCTCCTCCCTTCTCCTCCCAGCCTCAGTCTTCATTCGCAGAGCGCCGTGATGCGAGTACCCCGCTCTACAGCTGTTCCCCTGTTGATCAATTAAAAACATGCTTTGGTGAAATAATTAGCTGACATTTGCTCCTACTTAACAGATGTTTCTGTTGGATTCTGCCAGCAAAAAGTACAGAGGTGGAGGAAAGGGTATGTGCAGTGTTGGAGTGGGGGGTGGGCCTTTTGCACATCTTCCACACACACACACACACACACACACACACACACACACACACACACACACACACACACACACACACACAAGAAAAAAGGTTCTGGTGCTTCCGTTTCAAAGTTGTGTACATCTTTTAATGAAATTATGAGAGGTGGGCTCTTCGCTGACATGATTTGAATGCTAATTTGAGCGCTGATCACCATAGTTAACCATCGTTTACATAATTACACTGTAATTAGCATCCCATTACAGCAATATTATTGACATTAGGCAATTAATTAAACCCAAATATGGATTGTTGCATTGCATTGTCTGTGTGTTTGTGTTTGTCTGCGCTTCCATAATCATGCTTTTTTGTTGTTGCTTTGAACCAAACCAAATCCAATGCTCCTGCGCTTCGATTTCCCAAACAACTGTTTTCACTTGGCTACTTTTGGCTGCCTTTGAAGGCTCCTGGAGTTGGAATATTGATTTGGATCCCACCTAAAGAAAAACAAAAGGAAACTCTGTGTGTGTGTGTGTGTGTGTGTGTGTGTTGATCTACCCTACCCATTGTCCTCCTGTGCCTCTTCATCATCACCGTAGTTCAGGGGTCTTCAACAGGGGGTCCGGGATATATATATATATATATATATATATTTTTTACGGTGCTACATTTATGTTTAACATTAAAACATGGTTTATACAATTTTGCAAACTATTATTTTAATACCTTTTGTATTCTATGCTAAAAAGCTATGTATAAAGGCTTTAGGCCGCCCTACACGTTATTGTGGTCCCAGTTTAACATGCAACGTAATTCTATTCAATATATGTAGTATAGTATCCTTCAGTTTAGGGGTCCTCAAAAAACGAATAGTTAACTAAATAAATAGACTCACATCCCCTCATCCTCTGCGTGGCATCTTAACAACGAGATGAAATTCCCTCTCCTGAGTGAGGATAACACACACACACACACACACACACACAGGGAGAGAAGTTGAGCGGTCGGAGGTGGGGAGGGAGGTGCAGCCTCTCTAATGGCAGACGGCTTGTCAGGATTAGGGCAACGGGGGCTGTAAAATCTACGCCTGATGAGGTGACTTGCTCTCCCTCTCGGCTCCAGCGCCTTAAAGATTTGCCCAACTCTCCGGAACTTTTCTCCCCTCACACTGCGGCCGATGCTGCAGCCGCGCTTGGGTGCTGCTCTCTCTCTCTCTCTCTGTCTCTCTCGCTCCTTTTGAAGTCCACTTTTGAGTGCATGCTTCAATGCCATTCATCCCAGTCCCCCAACTTTTATGTTTCAGGCTAAATTGGCTGATTTCATTACCATTCGGATGGAGATTGTCAGGGGTGGGAGGTAGTTCTTTTGGATTCTTAAAGCTGCATCTCAAAACCTGCTCTTTTTTTTTTTAAGAGAGGGAGAGAGAGAAAAAAAAAGAGTAGGATGTCAGTGCAGGGTGAAGCAGGTGCAAAAGGTTTAACCGTTGCAAACCGAGACACCAGGCCAACTCTGGCAGCTAATCCCCGAGGTATTTAATGAACTTTTTCTCTTAAAACCGCCTCCGCTAATACTCTGAGGCTGTGCTCTTACACGTAGCAAGAGCACTGGAAGCCACAAAGACGGCGATAACGTTTTTTTTTTTTATACCTGTAATGGAGGTTTTAAGGGGTAGGTCCTCTATTTTGGAAAAAAAGAATGATTTGAATTTGCAGCTCAACCTCACGCTTTTCAGTCACTCAGTCTTGTTGTGTGTGCGGAAAAGCACTCAAATATAAAAAGATGTATTCTTGTTATTATTATTGAGAGGTGGGTTGCTAAACCGTTTGGGGAAATCCAGTGGATATCGAGATACTTGAGCTTCCCCTCACCTTTTTTGTGGTCTTATTGCCATGATTTTCATCTTTTTCCTCATCTGTTTCATTAAGGCCCATACACACTTCCACCCCCAGACACATGCGTTATTACACACACACACGCACACACCAAAGGACAGATCTCATGAGCAAGGTTGGCTGTCAGAACAATTGGGAGTGCTGGAAAATAAAGCTTCCTCACTGACAAATTATCTTTTTGCCTGTAATTCTGGAGATTTTACTGAAACATTAAGTGAACAGGCAGGCAGGAAGGAAGACAAAAAATGCTTATAATATCCCCAGGCTATTTCTTTTTGCTCCAGACGTACAGAAACAAAATGAACTCCCAAGTTCAGGTTGAGGCTCAGCTTAGCCCCGAGGTTCTACCGACGAAAGTGTGTGTGTTGTGAGGAGATTCAGTTTGATTCCCACATCTTTCAACACACACACACACACACACACACACACACACACACACACACACACACACACACACACACACATCTACCCATCCTGCAGTAAATGAAGTGACAGGACCATTTGCATTACTGCCCTTGACTTGAGCCTAGCATTCACACAGACACAAACACACACACACACACACACACATGCATTAACTTGAACACACACACACACACACTCTCAAACACGATTACACACATGCACACACTGCTTCACACTCACAATCATAATGAGCACACAATCAGCACTCTTCTTTCTTTATTTTACCTTACACATGTTCTCCGTCTGACACCATGAATATGTAGCTTTGGCTTTTTAAGCGATGCAATATTCAGCAGAGGGGGGGTAGTGTTAGTGTTTATGCCCCTTTGTAGTCATGTGTCACGTTGGGTTTGGATCTTTCCGGTAAAGCCTCGGGGTCAGGTGTTAGGTTCAACACTTGTGCAGAAATCAGGATGACCTGTATAGCCTCGCGGCTGCAACACCACGCACAACAAACTGACAGAGTCAGGGCGCCAACACTGCCAGCGTGGAATCATGGGTAGAGCAAGGCATTCATCTGGGTTAGGTGTTTTTATTCTGCAGGATTAAATTCTCCAATAGAAAAAAGGTATTGTTATTACAATGTTGATTTTATTAGCAAAGAACAAATATAGAGGTTCTAATAAATTTCGGATAATACTGTAGCCTTGAATGCATCGTTATGGTTAGGCTGGGGATTGGAAAGAGGATGAAAAGTGACAAAAAAAGTGTAAAAACTTGACAAAAGAAATAAACAATGCATGATCTAAATTGCATTCAAACCTAAATAATCCTAATTAATAATATAATAAAAGCACATCATTTGATTAAAGTTTGACTGAAATGGAAATCAAATGATAAGAAACTGTCTTTTTGTTGTCAAAAGTAGTGATGGAATGTAACTTCAGTACTTCAGTCCAAATGTTGAGGTACTTGTACTTTTTACTCCACTCCATTCATCTGACAGCTTTAGTTACTAGTTACTTTACACATTAAGATTGCTGAACACTAAACACATGTAGTTTATAAACTCTCTTGTTTTATTATAAAGTAACCTAGCAACAATATAACGGCCTCCAGGTCCAGCTGAGATGATGAGACCATTAAACACACAGCTGGTTGGATCCTTTACTCTTTCTACAATGTTTTCATACTTAATAACAACATTTTTCTGATGATACTTTGAGACATTTACGTAACTCGTCACATGAACGTTTTACAGCGTGGTATTAGTACTTTTACCTGCGTAAAGGATCTGAATACTTCTTCCACCGCTGGTCAAAAGTCTCAAAGCAAAATCAAAATGAAATGCCACATCTTAGAAAGCTTAAGACTCAGTAAATTCGCCCAGTCAGTGTGCCAGGATCAGAAACCTGGTGACAGAGAGCTGCGGCCTCATGGCGAGGCCCACAGAAATGAAAATAAAAACGTCCGGGAGAGAATGGCGTCAGCGCCTCTCTGGCTGTCCAACCGCGGCAGATCAATAGACTCGCCAAGCGTCCCGGCACACTGCCTGCCTTCTCTGACGGAGGCGTGCTGGAGCACAGGGCCGGGGAACAAGTCGAGGGGTTCAGGGCGCGCCGCTCCATCATGGGGTGTCACGGCGGTGAAATGAGTTGTCTCCAGCCACCAGATCGATGGCTGACATGAGCGCGTCGAGCCGCTGAGAGGGGCGGCTGAAGGGTGTAAGAAAAAGAAAGGGGAGCGGGCTTCCTGAAGTTATTACCTCCACCTCGCTGTCAGAAATCACGGCGTGATGCATTACATGTGTTCCCTGTGTGTAGTGTGTGTAAGAGGGGGCACAAACAGAGGGGAACGGGATGAAAAATGTACTTACCGCTCCATTGGTCTGCCATATACCACTGTGTTCCCAGGGACAGGCTGGGAGTGTCCCGGCGCACTTTGGTTTGTAAATAGGCATCACTCATAGCGACATTTTCCTTCACCACGGCAGCCCAACCGGAGGATCTACATTTGGAGCTTTTTAGACGTCACTTTCATTCATAGTGAGTATGATAAAGCTGCAACAAAATGAGCTTCAGTTCTTGGATGCCAGGAGAAGAAAATATCATTATTTTGATGCACACATTGGAATTTAATGTCACTTTTGACTGTCAGAAATGACTTATTTGTCATACATTTGTTGCTTAATATTTGATCCGACGTCTTAGTGTGAAAGCAAGAAATCGCACAATCAGTGGCACGCACACACTCAAATGAGTCAAAAACAAAGAGGCTGAAATAATTCTTCAGAGCTGAAGACATCCTCTGAATAACATCCAGTCGTTTAACCTCCATGCATGTGATGATGAATTCCATTTAAATAAGGCCAGGCCACGCCCCCTTGAATCATTTGATGCCGATTGATCGTGACACGCTAATTTTTTTCCAAGGGTAATTTCCAAAATGCGCCCTCACACGTAACGTCTGGACTTATTAATACAAGCGACGGGGCTTCGTCTCTTGAACTCCCCCCCCACCCCCCACCCTCTCCACCCCCCTTTGGCATGCGACGTTGTTCGTCTGCTTCTGGCAATAATAAATCACGCCGTGACAAGTGCCAGGCTCTTAACCTTGATGGACTGAGAATCAACGACCCCCTTCAAATAAAGACCTGATTACGCAATTGGCATCGATCATTGCTCTTGTCTTCTTCAATAAGGAGGTGCTTGTTCTGTTGCTTTGACCCCTGACGTCCGGGCCAGAAATAAAGAAAGAAAATAAAGGACTCAAGTTTAAAGAACCTCTTAATTTTTTCAAATGATGACACGCTGAACAGCAAGAAAAAAACTTTTTTTCTGTTCCAGCTAATCGTGTCAGCCACAGGGTAAAAACTAGCAAAACGTCTGTCATAGCTCCTATATACGCTCTTCTTGCCAGTTTTTAAACAAATGTGGTTCAGTTAAATATGATGAAAACCATGAATACCTCATGTGGCTGAGCAGCCGCGTCCTCAGACTCCAATGAAGGAACCGTGCTGAGTGACATCCATTCAGAAGCTTCAAACTGCCGTGATTGGATGGATCATCAGACAGCATCATCACTTAGGAAGTAGTGTAAGGACCAATCAGGACGGGGTCCAGAAAACTTTAAATGCTAACAGCATCTTCCATACATTTCTTTATATTTTGGCACATGTAATGGCAAGATTTCATACTAATTAAGAAGGGTTTTTCCTGACTCAGTTTGGGCGTGTGTGTGTGTGTGGGGGGGTGGGGGTGCCCTAAACCAATCCGAGGGGTGGGGTAAACTGTTGTCTTTCAAATTCAATATGTTTTATGGTATTAAAGAGGTGTTGTTTACTTTATAGGTTGTGTATTTGTGTTATGACGTCATCTATGTCACATGTATAACCAAAATGTGTATCGCAGGATTCATCCAACACTAACTAAAAGTAATACTTTTTTTTTTTGTTTGTTTTAGATTTGACTGAAATATACAATTATATTGTTAGTCATCATTATTTGTGAGATAATTAATTGTAAAGCAACATTTGGAAATGTTTCAGCTCTAGTAACGGGTAATATGGCAGATTAAAAACTGTGCATTGAGACAGCCTTCTTTGACATGTGAAAGAACAAAAACAGATTTTTTATTTTTTATTTTTACTTTCATTTCACACTTGCCCAGGGTGGGCCAGGGGACCCACGGGTGCTACCTCAGGTCCGTCTGCATCGACCTGTCTGTCAGTGTTACTCACAGGGGGGTTTGAATGCGCCGTGACAGGTGCCAATCTGGTGCCTGGCGATAACGGTGTCACCCAGCCGGCACTCGGAGGCAACCTTAGCAGCCGCCTTTAACAGATGCAAACATTTGAGGTAGTCAGATAGTTTAAGAACAACAATGGTGTTATTGCATTTTGGTGAATCCTGAAATGTCTCCTACATTCTCTGCGGTTGATTTATGGGTCCTGAGATGAAATGATAAGCCTCTTTAATGCTTGGATGGATTTTTTTGTGTGTTTTGCCTTGGCTGCCTCATGGTTTATGCATTAAGCTTTCAATGCTTTTGGACATTTAAAACAGTTAACGTTACTGCTCCTGTGTGCTGCAGTCATCATATTTACATGCTCGTCTCTCTTTCACATCAATACGTGCAGTAAAACGCTCTGGTTTATTTGCATTTCTTTAAACCAATCACAATCGTCGTGGGCGGGGCTAAGCGCCGGACGGAGCCACGGTGCCGCTGCTAAATAGCCTCAGGAAGGAAGTTGTTTTGGTTCAGAAGTAGTTTTAGTTGTCAACATTACCTCAGATTGGACAGATAGTCTAGCTAGCTGTCTGGATTTATCCTGCAGAGATCTGAGGACCAGGTAACCATAGTCCTCAGATTGGACAGATAGTCTAGCTAGCTGTCTGGATTTATCCTGCAGAGATCTGAGGACCAGGTAACCATAGTCCTCAGATTGGACAGATAGTCTAGCTAGCTGTCTGGATTTATCCTGCAGAGATCTGAGGACCAGGTAACCATAGTCCTCAGAAATCCACCAGAGGTTAGAATGCCAACACAGTAACAGAGGAAAGGGGACGGACATCTGTTAGAATTTCCTGTAACAACTGAATATATATCCAATATTTGACCTTCTACACAGTGTTTTAAGCAAATGTCAAAGTTTTTTTGACTTTTATTCTTTGGATGTAAGTGTTATGACTACTGTGTCACAGCATATGCTGATGAAGATATTTACATCATCAACTGGTGCGAACATGTTAGAGGTTGTCAGTTAAATGTGGTTCTGTGTAGTGTATATCAGTGAGGCAGAAACAGAAACCTGGATCCCAAAGGAGAAGGATGGCATGTCTGCTCGCATAACCTCCTTCCTGTTTACATAGTACTCTGTGTGTGTGTGTGTGTGTGTGTGTGTGTGTGTGTGTGTGTGTGTGTGTGTGTGTGTGTGTGTGTGTGTGTGTGTGTGTGTGTGTGTGTGTTGGGGGTAGTAACAGGTGTCTGGAGCATTAGCACACACACTAACACACTCACAATTGCATACATGCATTACTGTAGTACTGTACATGCAAATAGACATAAACCATTTGGTTACATAAAATTGTAGACATGATTTGCATCATTTTATACTCTCTTGCTTTTGACATGTTGTTTTTTTTTTTTAAACGGAATCACTGAATTATGACTAAAAGTGAAAGTTAACAGACAATTACCACTCAGCCGTGAGACCAGTTGTATGATATCTTCTTGACTATGGAGAAGCTTTGTTAATTCAATGAAAGTAACCAATGAATAAGTAACAACAGGAAACCTGTTCCGAGCGTGGGATGTGGAGTTTTGTTGGGATTTACAGTACCATGCAGGGGTGGTCTAATAAAGTACATTTATGTTCAGACTGCAGGCCAAAATGATCTCAAGACGATTATTATTCTTTATTTTTTTTGCTAATCTGATATTTTCATGACAGTGTCAACAGCCCAAGTCCCATGGCAGCTGATCTGTTCCAGTTCTGATTTGGGCCACCATCAGTATGTAGTCCAAATCCCTTGTCTGGACAGTCTGATCATAATCCATTCACGTCACTCTAGAGCAGGGCTGTCAAACTCAGTTTTACTAAGGGCCACACTGGAAAATAAGGACCACATCAAGGGCCTGTTGTTTATTTAATCGAAAATATCAAACATCTTTGATTGTATTATTGCATGTCTGATATAGTCTTCTCACTGACAGTTTGGTCGACATAAAGCCCCAAAAAAGTAACTTAGCCATCAAAGAAGAAGGCAGCCAAAAAGGTCGGCAAAAAAGCGTCAATAACATTGGTAAAAACGTTGAAAACATGCACCAAAAGCATTGGCAAAAGTGACAAAAACTTCAGAAATAGCGTCAAAACGTTGAAAAAGCGTCAATAACTACATAGGCCAAAACTTATTATGAACCTAAATTGATATGTGGGCCGGATCAAAATCTACGAGGGGCCGGATTTGGCCCACAGTTATAAAAATAATAAAGGTGCATATGAACGTGAGCCGTGCCACGGGACTACACGGGACTACTGCACGCTCTACGAATGTTTCTGTAGCTGTAATAATAGATATATTTCTGTAATTCATCATTTGTTTTATCTTTTAATACATTCGAGGGCTGTTTGCTGTCAAGGCTGTAGTGTGGATGCAACGTACTAATGTCTCTGTTCTCAAACTGCCGGCTATTGGCTAGTAGCTAACGGTAGCTAGTAGCACGAAATCATTTTTTTCATCTCAATTTTTAGTTATGGTTTAAATCTGGCTCTCGAAACTTCTAACTTTATAGAAATGCAATACACAGCCGCTAAAGTACCTCTTTAGCTCTGCAATCTATACTCGCTACCAGCAACACCACCAAAAATGAATCAAGTTGAAAGGAATCAGAGTTGTTTGTGAGAACGTGCACCTGCATACTCGATTCTTATCAACAATATCTGACTAACATCAG
This sequence comes from Etheostoma perlongum, assembly GCA_026937815.1. NCBI lineage: Eukaryota > Metazoa > Chordata > Actinopteri > Perciformes > Percidae > Etheostoma > Etheostoma perlongum. The sequence continues at coordinate 1,619,356 of CM049394.1, read as the reverse complement.
TTGGAATAGCTCTGAATAGCGCACACACACACAAACACACAAACACACACACACAAAACCCTATGTCCAGACCTGTCTTCTCCTTGTTGTTTTCCTGCCCTCCCCATCAGCAGATTTCCCTTCAGAAGCCTCTCTGCTCCTCCCACACACTAAAGATCAATTTGTCTTGCCGACAGGAATCCATATTTTTCTCATCGCAGGTACCGCTTCTTCCAGAACCCCCCCAACCCACCCCCTAGCCGCATCCCGCCCACAGTCCACCCTGCCATCACCTCTCTGCAACCGTCCGTCCACCCTCCTCGCCGCCTGATTCCCCCAGCTGAATCAGCTCTCAGCCCCAGACAGACTCCCAAAACACAACAGAAACGCTCTGCTCCTGTATATTTAGTCACATGCATGTCAGAAGACGTACACCGCCACACATGCTTGCCCAATCATACCCTTGCATACACAAACACACAACTCTTCCTTTTCAATTTACAGTTTCTTGAGCGGTAAAAACCTGCCGGTCCCTGCAGCTCTTTTCCAAAGGTGTTCCATCACTCTGCGGCAAAAACCTGAAGGGAGGAAAGAAGAAAAACCTGAATGCACTCAAAAGTGGGAAGAAGAAGAAGAGGAAAAAAACAGCAGCTTGATATCAACAGGGGAGCGGATGAGGGAGGGGAGGCGTTTTATAACACGTTTTTCTCTCACCGTTGTCTACCTTGGTCCGAGGAAAGACCGGCGGGTTCCCTGGTGGCGGCCGCCGCGATCAATACTACACAAGAGTTGAATTAGACCTCAAGTGGAGCGCATGTCTACCTTGGCGGAGGCAGGGGCCGACCTGAAATCCCTTGAACATTTACTTTCTTTCCACCGAGTTAACCAATAACTGGATGAAATGAGAGGGAAAAGAGCAGCTGTCTTTCCTGTTTCTTATCTCCTTTTTTCCTCATCCTCTGCGTCTCTGTCTCTCCCCTCTTCGTCTTCGCTTCTCGCCGTCGCTCTCGGCACTCAAACTCTCAGTATCTGTTTTGCTTTAAAAGAGTCACTTGAGCAGAAATGAAATGCACAATTAGCAGATATCCAGAAGAAATTGGACACGCACATGTGTGCGAGGAATGCATGCATGTGTAAGCATTGTAACCCCACACACACACACACACACACACTTACATATCCTTAATTTAATCATGTACTCTCATTGACATTGAGTCATGCTTCAGCAGCTCGCAGCGACAAATGTTTTTTTCAAAGCAAGAAAATGTGAGACATCATGGCTTTAATAAAGACATTTTTCACCCACAACTGTCTTTTCATGTCCAGCACTATTTACCTGTCAATCAAACAGTTTGGGCAAGGCTGGTGGACATTGGAGGGTTTGTGTCTCTTCCAGTGTCCAAAAGAAAGGAGCACATCAGTATAAACAGATTATTCACTCGGGTTTATGTTCGAAATAGAATGCAAATGCTCTGGCGTTTTCTGCCACTAGAGAACATTTTTCAGCACAGTTTACCGTGCATATGGTTCTCTATGATCTTCTCAAAATGAAAGGGGGACAAATCTCTAAACGTCTGATCACACATCACGGTCCCTCAAACAAATGATTTAAACAAAGGATAAATGCAAATGGCATTTATACATTTTTTTTATTTTTTTAAATGTATTAGTGTATATTTGTAATACTAGTCAGAATGACAGCTTTAAGAAAACCAGCGGATAATGTTCCTATCATGTTATCTCGAGGCAACTGTAATATATCACCCGATGAATAATTGAAAAGTCTGATAATAAGTGATGGTAATTGTTTTTACTTTGTTCTGTTGGCAGGACGTGAGTGGCACCTGAGCTAACCAGAGAGTATTTTCTTCATCATCATCATTACATCAGCATGTCTCCATCCACGCCTTGTGCACCTGCCCCTTCTCCTGGTGAATCAGGTTGGTGCCTTTTTCCCTGCTAGATGCCTTCTACTGAATTTAGGTCAGGAACACACACACACACACACACACACACACACACACACACACACACAGTCCCTCTCCTGGATCAATAGGAGGCACTCAGTGCAGCTGATGCCCTCTCACACCTGATACTTCGCCCAAACACCCTACAACCCCCATCACAACACACAGACTCCCAACCTGGCGAGGGACCAATTACACCAACCGGAGGGAATTACCCAGAGTCCCCCTCTTGTCTGGAGTGATATCTCTGAGGATTACAGGTACTTAGCTCCCATTATGTCTGCTCTATTACCTGCCCACCGCCTCTTAACACACACCAGCCTCCTTTGTGATCGCCTGTTTGCACAACAATCCCTCCCATACCTTTTCACTTATCAATGGCCACTTTGTGGGATTGAGAAAGGTGTGTGCGTGTGTGTAAGTGAAAGGTACATACTTTTTTTTTCAGTCGCTTCTCTCTCAAGGTACATGCTGTTTTACTGAGCGCTATTACACGCTTACAGTTTTTATTAGCGCTCTCACACAAACTTTATTTCTTTACTTAAAGCACATGCAAACACACTCACCCACACACACATATACACACACACATACTTACCTGTCCACTCTTGTACCACAATCTTTCAGTATAGTCAAAAGACACACTTCAATTAAAGATGCAATTTTGTAAGCACATATGCACACACACTCAGTCTACACAGACACACACACACTTAAGCAAACTGCTTTCCTCACACTCATTTGTGCAAACACTCGCGGCATCAACACACCTGTATGCACACTGACTGCTCAAACACCCACTTCCTCCCGAAACAGACGCTCACTTGTGCAAATGATATCCTCGTTGCCAGAAACACACTCATTTTTTTTTTTATATCTGCCAGATACACACATTCTCCATGTACACACTCATAAGCATTCAGTTGCACACACACACAAACACATACACACGCACGCTCACACTCCCAGACAAGAGGTAAGCTGATCTCTCTGACAGACAGACAACTGGCAGCTTGGAGAGCCGAGGGCACTGAGAAGGTAATTACCCGTGACAGACGTACCTGTGTAGGTTTGTCCTCCTCCGCCTCCTCCTCTTTGCCTCACTCCAACCTGCACTTATCACAGTTACCATCACACCGCAGCCACTGAAGAGATTTAATTGGAAGATTAAGGTGTTTTAGGCATCGATTTCATGTCGACTCTGTTTATTTACCCCACCCCCCACCCCCTTCCAGGTTACAGGTGCGTGTTCCCACCACTGGGGGCACTGCGTTGTGTTATGTTATGTGTGATGTAATGTTGTTCTGTAGGCTGCACTTCAGAGTGAATGCAAAACTTTTTTCAGGGTGAATGCATGGTAATAAACGTAGTATATTTTTATTGCAAAGCTCTTGCAAATGCAAAGGAGCATTGTTATGGTATTTTCTGTATGTGTGTATGTCCATGTAACTAGCTGCTGTAACAGAGTATACAGAGTATAGTATTTCCGAATATGGGATCGATCGAATATGGGATCGATCGATCGATCGATCTATCTATCTATCTATCTATCTATCTATCTATCTATCTATCTATCTATCTATCTATCTATCTATCTATCTATCTATCTATCTATCTATCTATCTATCTATCTATCTATCTATCTATCTATCTATCTATCTATCTATCTATCTATCTATCTATCTATCTATCTATCTATCTACAGTGAGGAAAATAAGTAGTACACCCTGCTATTTTGTAAGTTCTCCCACTTAGAAATCATGGAGGGGTCTGAAATTATAATCGTAGGTGCATGTCCACTGGGAGAGACATAATCTAAAAAAAAAAATCCAGAAATCACAATGTATGATTTCTTAACTATTTATTTGTATGATACAGCTGCAAATAAGTATTTGAACACCTGTCTATCAGCTAGAATTCTGACCCTCAAAGACCTGTTAGTCTGCCTTCAAAATGTCCACCTCCACCTCCATTTATTATCCTAAATTAGATGCACCTGTTTGAGGTCGTTAGCTGCATAAAGACACCTGTCCACCCCATACAATCAGTAAGAATCCAACTACTAACATGGCCAAGACCAAAGAGCTGTCCAAAGACACTAGAGACAAAATTGTACACCTCCACAAGGCTGGAAAGGGCTACGGGGACATGTCCAAGCAGCTTGGTGAAAAAAGGTCCACTGTTGGAGCAATCATTAGAAAATGGAAGACGCTAAACATGACTGTCAGTCTCCCTCGGACTGGGGCTCCATGCAAGATCTCACCTCGCGGGGTCTCAATGATCCTAAGAAAGGTAAGAAATCAGCCCAGAACTACACGGGAGGAGCTGGTCAATGACCTGAAAAGAGCTGGGACCACCGTTTTCAAGGTTACTGTCGGTAATACACTATGACGTCATGGTTTGAAATCATGCATGGCACGGAAGGTTCCCCTGCTTAAACCAGCACATGTCAAGGCCCGTCTTAAGTTTGCCAATGACCATTTGGATGATCCAGAGGAGTCATGGGAGAAAGTCATGTGGTCAGATGAGATCAAAATAGAACTTTTTGGTCATAATTCCACTAACCGTGTTTGGAGGAAGAAGAATGATGAGTACCATCCCAAGAACACCATCCCTACTGTGAAGCATGGGGGGTAGCATCATGCTTTGGGGGTGTTTTTCTGCACATGGGACAGGGCGACTGCACTGTATTAAGGAGAGGAGGACCGGGGCCATGTATTGCGAGATTTTGGGGAACAACCTCCTTCCCTCAGTTAGAGCATTGAAGATGGGTCGAGGCTGGGTCTTCCAACATGACAATGACCCGAAGCACACAGCCAGGAGAACCAGGGAGTGGCTCTGTAAGAAGCATATCAAGGTTCTGGCGGGGCCTAGCCAGTCTCCAGACCTAAACCCAATAGAGAATCTTTGGAGGGAGCTCAAACTCCGTGTTTCTCAGCGACAGCCCAGAAACCTGACTGATCTAGAGAAGATCTGTGTGGAGGAGTGGGCCAAAATCCCTTCTGCAGTGTGTGCAAACCTGGTGAAGAACTACAGGAAACGTTTGACCTCTGGAATTGCAAACAAAGGCTACTGTACCAAATATTAACATTGATTTTCTCAGGTGTTCAAATACTTATTTGCAGCTGTATCATACAAATAAATAGTTAAAAAATCATACCTTGTGATTTCTGGATTTTTTTTTTTTAGATTATGTCTCTCACAGTGGACATACACCTACGATGATAATTTCAGACCCCTCCATGATTTCTGTGGGAGAACTTGCAAAATAGCAGGGTGTTCAAATACTTATTTTCCTCACTGTATTTATCTATCTATCTATCTATACTCTGCACTTTCCATATGTAGTTGCCATGGTTTTGCTTCCAAATCGATTCAGTCTTGTTTAGTTGCTGCTATACATTTGCTGTTTGGGCCGATTCTTCCAGTTTGGATATCAGTCAGCTGAAAGTCCAGTTGTAATTGGTTTTCCTGGAGTTGGTTCAAAAAGGTCTGGAAAGATGGTGTGACTTTTGAAACTGTTGTTGGTAAAGTATTTGCATTTTAATTTTAGAGGCGTTTTAAAGAGATTGCAGTGCAGTGACATCAGGCATTCGCTCACAAAATGTTGTGTATGTAAACACACACATATATATATATATATATAAGTTAGTAATTAGTTAATAAATTAACATATACGGCTATGTCAAATTTCAGATGTGCGTATGTAAATGTCATCATTGTATGTTAATTTGTTAATTTCTTCATTGGCATACATTACAAACAACCAGGATTAGGGCTGGGTACCAACTCAATTGTCTCTTAAGCATCAAGTATTGAACAATGCCTCGTCATTCAATACAAAAATTCAATCCCTAATCAGAGACAGCGAGCCAATAAACACGCAGCATGCTTCTACCAAGATCTAATAATGTCAGTGATTGGCTGTCTAACGTTACACGTCGTAGAGACGCGCTTGAAGAACTCTACGTTACACAGAGACGGGGCTCATGTAGTAGGAGCTGGAAAAATAAATGTAAGATTTGTGTCTTAATGTTGTAATTTCTTTGGGTTTTATTAAATTGCTATCAGAAAAAGGATTGTTTGGGAACCGGCATCGAAAGTCACGGTATTAGTATCCGTACTGGTATTAAGGTTTTTTGAACGATACCCAGCCCTATGCAGTATTATGGAAGTTTACTTTGGATTCAATGGAACCAATTTCTGCACAAATCAATGTCACATAAAGATCTACAAGTAGTTTTTGTTTGTTTTCCCATCGCTTGGAAGCGTATGTGGACTTCCATTGGACCCTATATGTACTTCCCGTGCAGGGATTGCTTTGTGCACTGATAATGTCTGTACAGTTAAAACTGCAAGTAAACAGAACTTTCCTGGAAGTCCCGCTGATATTTGCACAACGGTGTGTGGAAAGCATGAAAACATGCACCTACTGTTTGAACACACATTTACATACTGTTAATATTTGTGGGTCTCTTTAAGCCAGGTGTTGAGGGGTCCCTAAGGTCGCCTTTCATCAGGAATCAACAACCTGTTATACACACCAACTACCTTCCCTTTCTTTTCCCTTTAACCGCAACCATCTGGCACCAGGCCACAAAAATAGACTCAAAAGCGTTGGTAACAATTAGTAGTCACTGTACCCGGGGACCACACAACAACCCACCTGATTTTCATACCCTGCATTTTGTTGCCCCCACCCCCTCCTCGCCCTCATCAGGACGCTATCAATAGCCAGACACCTGTTTCCTGCCGATGCATGCTTGGCCCTCTATGGCTGCACCTGTATGTGCTTACATAAGAGCCTCGAGAGGCGTATTTATGTGGATGGGACTGCAGGGCTGATATCAGGCTCGGCTAATGCAATCACAGGAAGGACAGGGAACACTTGACGAGTGTGAAGCAAGCCAACGGTGGGGTGAATTCACTCAACTCAAATCAGGATGTGGATTTTTCAAAAGAAGCTCAAACGGGAAATCTTTTGACCCCGAAAATGACTATTCAGATGATTCAAATGAATGGTTGTGCACCATTGTTGTGGTGGAATGTAACTAAGTACATCTACTCCAGTACTGTACCTTAGTCCAAATGTTGACATACTTGTACTTGAGTCTTTTTTTTTTCATGCCACTTTCTACTTCTACTCTGCTACATTTCAGAGAGAAATATTTTACTTTTTACTCGTCTACATTCATCTGACAGCTTTAGTTACTAGTTACTTTAGTTACTAGTTACTTTGCACATTAGGATTTCTGCACATAAAACACATGTAATTTATATAATCTGATGTTTATTATAAAGTAACCTAGCAACAATTTAACGGCCTACAGGTCCACCTGAGATGATGAGACCATTAAACACACAACAGTTTGGATCCTTTACTCTTTCTACAATGGGAGGAGACTTTACTTTTAATACTTTAACTACATTTTTTGATATGATGATACTTACAGACTTTTACTTAAGGAACATTTTCATTGCAAGACTTGCAGGAGTATTTCTTAAAGTGTGGTATTGGTACTTTTACTCAAGTAAAGGATCTGAATACTTCTTCCACCGCTGGTGCACGTACTGTAGGCTTATTGTAGAGGGAAAGTAGTTTTGAAGGGACAACGAGCATTACTATGAGTATTTGTCCAGATGTTGCGATTAAACCACCAACCTATACCGCTACTCATCCAAAGGAATTTTCTTCTCTGCTAGCTAGACTATCTGTCCAATCTGAGGACTATGGTTACCTGGTCCTCAGATCTCTGCAGGGTAAATCCAGACAGCTAGCTAGACTATCTGTCCAATCTGAGGATTATGGTTACCTGGTCATCAGATTTCTGCAGGGTAAATCCAGACAGCTAGCTAGACTATCTGTCCAATCTGAGGACTATGGTGACCTGGTCCTCAGATCTCTGTAGGGTAAATCCAGACAGCTAGCTAGACTATCTGTCCAATCTGAGGACTATGGTTACCTGGTCCTCAGATTTCTGCAGGGTAAATCCAGACAGCTAGCTAGACTATCTGTCCAATCTGAGGACTATGGTGACCTGGTCCTCAGATCTCTGCAGGGTAAATCCAGACAGCTAGCTAGACTATCTGTCCAATCTGAGGACTACGGTTACCTGGTCCTCAGGTCTCTGCAGGGTAAATCCAGACAGCTAGCTAGACTATCTGTCCAATCTGAGGACTATGGTTACCTGGTCCTCAGTTTTCTGCAGGGTAAATCCAGACAGCTAGCTAGACTATCTATCCAATCTGAGGACTATGGTGACCTGGTCCTCAGATCTCTGCAGGGTAAATCCAGACAGCTAGCTAGACTATCTGTCCAATCTGAGGACTATGGTTACCTGGTCCTCAGGTCTCTGCAGGGTAAATCCAGACAGCTAGCTAGACTATCTGTCCAATCTGAGGACTATGGTTACCTGGTCCTCAGTTTTCTGCAGGGTAAATCCAGACAGCTAGCTAGACTATCTATCCAATCTGAGGACTATGGTGACCTGGTCCTCAGATCTCTGCAGGGTAAATCCAGACAGCTAGCTAGACTATCTGTCCAATCTGAGGACTATGGTTACCTGGTCCTCAGATCTCTGCAGGGTAAATCCAGACAGCTAGCTAGACTATCTGTCCAATCAGAGTCTTCTGTTGACGACTAAAACTACCTCTGAACGTTCTCATGTTCCACCAAAACAACTTCCTTCCTGAGACTATTTAGCAGAGGCACTGTGGCTTTGTCTGAAACTTAACGCCACCCAAGACTTTTGTGATTGCTGTGCAGACTAGCCAGACCTTCCTCCGCATCGCTGTGGAGGGAGAACTGGACACGCTAGAGTAGCTTTGAACAAAACTGAAAGTGACTCGTTTTGTGATGACTGTCTGCCTCAACTAGAAAATGCAGTCAGTGGAAGCCAGCCAGTCAGTCAGTCAGCCAGTCAGTCAGTCAGTCTCCCACACAGCCAGCCATCCATTAGCTCTAAACCAAACAGAGAGCCAGACATGGAGGAACAAACTGCAGAGTCAAGCATGGAAGGGCAGGTGATTAATGCCAACACAGTGTTTCCCTGTTCGTGGCCAAAGTGTTATTGATTTGATTGTGGAGGGGCGAGAAAAGGTTAGCGTTTGCAGGCCACAGTTTGAGGTCGCCGGTGTGTGATGGGAGGAGTAATGACCCCTCCCTCAGTGGGAGCCACCGAAGCGGTCAACCAGGAAATGGAGACAATCCCCAGCCAGGCAACCAAGCGACATTCTGTCCTTTACACCGCCAATATGTGTGAAGTGGACATTCACCGGCTATTGAGTGCCACATACTCCTACACCTCGCAGCCATTATACGTTTTAGATGGCCAGAATGGAAAGATGGAGTAGTATACAGTGTGAGGTGGAGAATATACGCTGTGGGTGTCAGCCCAAAGACCCAGCAGCATAAGCGTAGATTTTGGGGGTGGATGCAGGAAATATGTCGCTCTGCAAGATGTAGAAGAGGTAGATTTGAAAGACAACCAACTCCCTAAAAGAGGTCAAAATAACCTTTCAGGGTGCCCAAAACAAGAACTGTGTCTACTTTGCTACATCGGAGGGTTAAAGAACACAACAGAAGCGTGAAAAATAAAGATTTTCTTGTCTTTAATGGAGATTTAAACTTTGGAGCCTCTGACTTTTTACTCAGTCTCAATCCCTTATAGATTTGTTGTTGAGATGTACATGACTCCAAAATCATCCAAAACACGTGTGATGTTTTGAATATGCAGAAAGATTTGAAAAATAGACAGACAATAAAGGAGAATAATCATTTCTCTCACATAAATAGACATTTTCACCAAAGATTTATTTAGAAAAGCTACAAATTGTTGCATAAAAAATCACCAGAATGCAACAAATGAAGTGTTTGAAGCTCAAAGATTTTCTGAAGGACTCCCCAGCTATAATGCGTCCCCCACCCCCCCATTTTGAAATAAATCCTACACCCTTTCCCAACAGTATACGCTTGTAGATGTCTCTCTAAACCAGTACAGTAGCTTGACTGCACTGACTGACGCGCCCTGAATCAGTCTAAATAGCCCTTACTGTAGCAACATTGAGGTTAGTTTAATATGATTAGCCTTTTGATACGTACCAGTCCAACAGGGTTAGGTAGCAGGAATCGACCATTACCAATTATTAGTAGTTAATGAAACCAATAACTGATTTTTGGAACCGATATGCATTTATAGTGAAAATGAAAGTCTTTGAGTCAAACATTTAAAGTTGTGATTTTGGAATGTTACAAACGGCAACACAAAACAGAGCTGGAGCAGAGCCAACGTAGACCACTTTTACATTCATAAGTTTATCGATTATCAGGAAAATACAACATGCAGATATTCTGCAAAACAACCAAATGGCGACCCGATAATCAGCCAGGGCTGATAATCGGTCTATCTCTATTAGGTAGGTTAGAAGCATTTTGTCTCTCTCCTGTGACTGGAAGCTGTGATCTTGCCACACAGTCACCGTGGAAATTAAATGACTGCAAAGCATTGGCAAATAAATGAGATTCATCCAAAAGCAGGGTAAGACATGTTCCCTTGTACATCAGGTACATGGCAAGATCACACTCCCGAGTCGAGTTAATTTTCGAACCCCCCGCCAGCCCGCCCTCCACCCTAACCCTCCCTCCATTCTCTGTCAGTTGCAGGGGGAAAAGGTGCCGTAGCCGTATGACAGTAATTAACAACTGACAAAAATATCCCCCTCCCTTAACATGAGGTGGGAAAGCACAAAAGCCAGAGTTATTTTCTCATTAATTTACCAGCCCTGCTCACTTTTTCTCCAAGACAGCAATGCAAGACCTGAGCATAGCTCTTAATGAGGCCCCACTGTTTGTTTGTGTGGGGTTGGGGTGAGGAGAAGTGCTGCTGCTGTCTGACAAGTGTGATCCTTCAGGTCGCCTGTAGATCACTTCTCATCAGGATTCAGCATTGCAACTGTCAGTGTCCGTCAGATAACCTCGGTTAGGGTTCCACTTGTGTCTCTTTCCTCTATGATTTATGACCCAAGTCCCCATTTCATCCTCACAATAGCTTATTTTTAATATCATGTTTTTTTTCAAGAATCTGTAGGCATGCAACTTTTGTTATTTGGTTGTAATTGTTATATTTTTTGTCTCCCTCTGTGTGATTTTTTTTTTTTCTGTGTAGGGTGTGTAGGGTATGTAAGCTATTGGGGTTGTGCAATATGTTAATTGTGCAATACATCGGCTATTGGGGCAGTGCAATATGTGAGTTGTGCAATACATAAGCTATTGGATTGTTCAATATGTCATTTGTGCAATAAGTACGCTATTAGGGTTGTGCAGTATCTGACTGTGCTACACTCATTGCGGAGAATGCAGCCAACAGGGTTGTTGCTTCCTGCCATTGGAAGAGGGAGTCAATTTGCCTACAATATATAGGTGCTTGTCTAATGCATATGAGAGCATGTGTTGTGTTGCATGATAGTATGTGTTGAGAGATGTTTATTTTCTGTACTTAGTGTTGTCTTTGTTAAAGCTACATTGTGTAACGTTTGTAGTTGTTCATTATCAAAATCGGTGTTGCCCGTTCACAAACCTGTCCTTTTTTATGAATATCAACCACCACCATCAATTCCAAGTATTCCTATTGGCTTGAAATTTTACATTTGCGCTTGCATTAACTGGGGTAGACTCTCCATAGTCATGCTCCATCTTGAACTATGTTAGCCGGTAAGGGACATACAGGCCTTATTCTCCGCCTTTCGTGTTTTCGACTCACAGCTGCTGCTAATGCTGCTAATGGGTATCGTCGCTTCCTGACCCCGCCAAGTTTGACGAAGGAAACACAGAGGACCACACAAATTGAAAATCCAAATTTCAGGAGCAGGAGTCTTCTTCTTCTCTGTACACTTTTGCTTTTTGAAGCGTGTTGGCTACCGCAGCAGCAAAACGTACTTTGAACTGCGTGGCGAGAGAGAGTTGATTGTGATATATGATCTCAAAATTCTTGCACACTGTAGCTTTAAACTGCAGACCTGACAGAGTTCAAAACAAATAAAGTATATAATATCATACTGTATATATACTGTGGTTGAAAGGTACAGCTTTTGTAATGCAGATTTTCAGTTCAGTTTAGGTATGTTTACCCTCGTCTAAATCCTAGCATTTAGGATTCTAAAATTGTGACGTTGTCCAGGTGATTTCTACGTGGCCAACATCTGTTAATGTCCCTAATTTTTCCCAATCCATCTATGACTTGTCTGTGATGTTAGTAATGTGTGGACTCTCAGAGACAGACAGATGGTTTGCAAGTCACATGGCAGATTTCTCTTGCTCCCCCTCCCTGTCTATTTGGCTACTTCTACTCCTCTTAACTTTCCTTCTGCCTCAATCAATAACAGGATTTGACTGGTATAGATTTTCAACGTCCACTTCTGTCAGATTGAAGAAGAAGTATTTGGCACCTCTTGATTGTTGTAATACTCACCTCCTTCATAAAAAAGGTCAACATCAAACCTTGTAATAACAGTTTAAATCACAGATCTAGATATAAGTCTCTGTTTTATGAAGCTATGATACCTGATACTGATTCCAATACCTGTACATGCGTACCTGCCGATTCCGAATGCTTATCCAATACCAGTGTGTCATAAATTTTATTATGTTTTAACCGCTGTATATTACTATACCTGTATGGATGTGATATGATTTTGTTGTTCGGTGTGGCTCAGGTTGAATTCTTTGTGAAACATGAACAAACACAAAGAATGAATGCCAAGCATCTCTAGTTTTATGTGCTCTCTGTCTTTCTCTTTGCCATTTTGGCTTCGTCCTTCTCACTGTTGGAGAGCCAGACCAAGCCTCATCAGTCATAACTACACACAGAAAGAAAGTAAGAAAAAAAGAAAGCGAGAAAGAGACACTTCCAGGATGCCTCAGGGGAAGCCAGAGTTTGTAATTCACGTTTGTTCCTTTAACAAGAGGGGAAAAAGGAAGACAAACACCTCACTGGCAGATGAGTCAGCCTCAAATGAAGCTACAAACCCCCTTATTTGCCACCCCCCCCCATACACACGCACACACACGCACGCTCTTTGCTTTTGGATCTGCGTTGCATCAGACCAAGAGGATAGGTGCCATTACGCCTGCATATTTAAAGCCACCTCAATGTGTGGAGCAGGTGGCGCACAATGCACTCTTGTTGTCAAGATGGCAGATTTCATAATGCTTTCAAATGGCACATAACGGGGAGAAGCCTCGCAGGACTGCCAAGAACAATTTTCGCCGGGAGCCAAAAGTGGAGCAGCAGGCTGCAGCCTCGTACCTTTTCAACAAAGAGACAAGGGGAAGGGGGGGGTGTCTCGAAATGCACAGCGTGGGCTAGTAAATCACCTTTTTATCTATGGAGTTTGTTTGCGGAAATCTAATAAGCAGGAAAACTGTCCTATCCCTTGCATCATAGCCAAAAAGCAGCAATTAGAAAATGTAATGACTACATAGCAGGTAAAGTCTACATGAAGGACATATGAGGCCATGTTTTGTTTGACAATGTAAACCAAATGAGGACGTTTGTATGCAAGTGTGATTTATTTTGCAAATAAAAAGTCAGTGGCTACATAATATTCCAATTTTTTCCCTTATTGCCAAAAAGACAATATCCAACTAAGCTTTTTCTATGGCTAATGAAAGAGTATATTCTACTAATATTCCCGTTTACGTGCAGTTTACATTTGATTTCCCTGTTGTTGCTTCCCGTCAGGTTTAAAAATCATGACACAAAATAATAAATTCAAAATGATGTGACCATTTGACAAACTGCTGAATATGCTGTTTACAGACCTGTAATTGTGGAGTTTTAGTGGGCATGGGAACGTATTCACTGAGAGGAACTTGCATTCACAGTTTGCATTTCCTGTTAGAAAAGGATGTGCCAGGCTGGTGTTGAATGTGACAGCATGACATCACCGTTAATGATTCACTTTTTCTCTCATTTGAACAGCAAACCACGACAATTCAAAGAAAACAAACACTATCTTCATTTTATTGTAAAAGACAATATGATAATATTACGTGAAAAATGACAAACACTTTTCCGTACTTTGGTTACAGCATTATTCAAAAAAAGAAAAACTGAACTAAAATATTTAGATGACCCTCCAAACTCACGCCATTAAACATACAATCCATTTTTCACTTGTCTGGTCAGGCAAGTGAAAATAAATTCTACTTGCCCAAAGTCTACTTTTACAAATCGTGTGTTTATTTCTGGAAAAAAAGCGTAACCCCCCCAAAAAACAAGAAAAACATTAAAGAAATGTCAAACTTCATACAAAATAAATAAATAAAAACCATTGTGAAAAAACATCAAAAAGTAATAAAAACGTACACAAATATGTCCAAAACAACCCGTCTAAAGCGTCGAGCACAAACTCCACTCTTGATTGGCCGACGGCGTCTCACCCGGCAACTCCATCACAATTAATGTCAAAACATTCTCAAACTGACAATCTCCTCTCGATCGCTCACTTGGCGATGCTTTTCCATCTCATTCGCCCAATCAAATAAGCCAACTGATGTCGAGAGGACTCCTCCCAACCAACGCCACCACACACACACACACACACACACACACACACACACACACACTCGACCCACCTCCAACACTGTTTGTAATGAAATCTAACACTTGGAAGAGGAGAAGTGGACCGGCCACCTGTGCATCCAATTGTTTTCGGCATTCGCAGACACAAAAACAGGAGAAGAGAGAGAGAGAGAGAGAGAGAGAGAGAGAGAAGAGGAGGAGGGGGAGAATGGGTAGAGGAATCAAAGCTGCACAATAACACACACACACACATACACACTGATACACATGCAAACAGAGAAGAAAGGAATGCATACCATTTAGGACATTTTAAGAAAACAAATGGGTTGACAGAATGTTTGAAAGTTTTGAGACACACACACTCACACAAACACACACACACACACACACACACTCACGCACACACACACACACACACAGAGCTGTAACAATTCCAAATGTTGCTGTACATGAAAACAGAGCTAGAATGAGAGAATGGGTATTGAAAGATTCCAGTAAAGCACACATGCACCTTCAATCGCTCACCTACACACATAGTCACTCTTAGTTTCAAACACACACACACACACACACACACACACACACACACGCACACGCACGCACACACAGACTAGAAAGGAACAGCCAACTACTTCTAAATGAGCCCCTGACATTGCTTGTCACAGTCAGAGGCCTTGATCAGGATTTGCTCACAGGACCTCCTACTCAGCGCACACACACAAACACACACAAGATCTGGGAGGCAGGGGGGAGAGGGGGCTGGGGAGGGGGAGGGGGGGAGGGTAAAAAGCTAAGGGCCATGTTGGAGGAAAAAGGGGAACCCAGCAACATCTGCAGTCTCCGTTGTTGATAGCGTTGCTGCCAGCTTGGAGTCAGATCACACACGATGCTGTGTGTGATCTGACTGCAGTCTGGGCTCTACCTCTTGGCCAACCTCCCCCCCCGCCCCTACCGTCTCAGATCCATACTTCCAAACCTCCAAGCTACCACCTGTTAGTTAATTTGCTGCGATGAAAAGGACACCGTGATACTCTGAAGTCAAACTCCTTCCCTCTACCTCTTTTTTCTTCTCTTTTGTCTGCATCTCTCTGCATCACTTTCTCTTTCTTGGTGCTGATCCCTCTCTCGGAGGGGTTCGATACACCCACGACAGAGTTTTTCCGGACATGGAAGGGTTCAGGGCAATGTTTTTTTTCTCCCTCCCCATCATCCCCCTGAGTTGAGCTTTGATGTGAGAAGACCGGAGTCACAAATCCTTGTCCATTTACCATCTCCTAACTAGGGGCTTGGCACAACCCCACATGGCTAATGATTTGAGATACTTTAATTAGGCCAAAATGTGTCTAAAGATGCAGTTGCACCCCCCAGACTTCCAGTACCTCCCATGCTAAAGAGATAAATAGACTAAATTTCTATGTAGCAGATATTTTTTGAGAAGTATTTTCTATCGTTTCACGTCTTTCAGCTGTTGGTAAGTCCCTGCTGGAGGGCCGTGTGTGGGCGTGGCTTGCATTCTTGGAGCAATCCTATTGGATCTGATGCATCATAGAGTGTCAGCTGATGATTTGATGATTTGGGGAAAATCTAAAAGCTCTGCATGTGCTGTGTTGGAGCATGGTAAAGCAAAGATATTCACTTTATTTCTGCAGCAAAGCAACATTCCTTTATATTGTTTACCTGATGGCCATTGTTCAGTAACAGTAGTATGGACTTGTTATAGTATTTACTGACTTGAATTAGATTTTTGAAGTAGACTATACAAGAAACGATAGAAGACAAAAAGAATTTTCATGAACCAGAATTTTCCAAGAGTTTTAAATATCCATTAATACATCATAGCTACCTGTGTTTCACAGTAATACTAACAGCCAAAACATGAGAAACATAGTACTGCATTTGAAATGTTGTGAATTAGATTTTAATATTTTAATTACTCATCGAACCAACTCTTGACATGGCAGTTGTTACTGGAGGAAATGGAGAGATCGAAGTAAACAATGAAAGCTGAAGGTCCCAAAACCGAAAGTCCCCCCCCTTCTCCTCGCAACAAAGACGACGTTCGCAATACTTTAAGATACAATCTTACATCCATGTGGATTTCCAGCCATAGATAGCACACTTTTTTGTGTCAACATTGATTTTTCTCTCCTCCACCTCCGCCCCACTCTCCTTTTTAATAGAGGAGAGGATGCTTCAAAGCGCCATTTGCCCAAAGCAAGCTTGACATTCTTGCCTCTCAAAAAGCCATTCCCTCTCTGTAGTTACGACCCCCTGTCTTATCCAGCAAGGGCGAGGGAGAGACGAAAACTTCTGAGGGTACCAAAAGGTAGCACACTAAATCCCTCCTATGTAGGTGTGTGAAGTTCTGACAGTTGTGTCCGACTTTGAATCGATACGACCCCCCCCCCCCAAGCCTGAAAAGTATGTGTTTGTACAGCCAAAAGACAAGGTATTTCCAGACCCTTCAAACAAAAGCCTCGTCTTCAGAGATTCTCCACCAGGCAACTTTTCTCCAAGCCGGGCCAAAACAACTTCTGAAAAAGTGTTTGCAGAAGTCTCAAGTAGTTGTTGCATTCACTCTTCTGTTGTGTGCTCAATTGCAAGTTGTTGTTTCTGTCTCTGTGTCTGGCTGTCGCCCTCTGTCTCTCTCTCTCTCGCCGTCTCACTCTCCTCTCAGACTACTGCGAGGTGTTAAAAAGGAACCAACGGGGGATCTGTTCCTGATCTGCTCCATTATGCAGGTCTGTTCCTGTGCTGTCTGTTGCCGCCTCTTCGCACCTCATATTGCATTTTTGCCCGTCGAGACACACACACAGACAACCATACGTACGCAGAGGGAATTGAACTTTGGCTGCCTTTGTGCATCTTGTGCCAGGTGTAAGGCTAAGAGGTGTCTAACCTCGTCTCCGCCCCCGTAGGCCATTCAGGCATGTTTTTTGAAACGAGAAAAGAAAAAGTGTGTCTGTGATCCAGGCATCCGTTACAGGCTGCGTGGGCGATGCTGCTGCTGGTTTGTTCGTCTCTGGCCCGCTCTTTGCAGAAATGGATGGACTCGTAACTGCTAGAGTAAAGGTGCTACATGTAGCCTGGCATTTGTCACGATCGACATGTCGTTATCAGAAGAATTGTGATACCTTGGTGTGATTACACCGCCAGAGAAATGAGACCAAGCTGGAGTTTGACTGGTAATGGTGTCTTGTGTGATTCCTTTAATTCCATCAACTCTCTGTTTTCTACCATCTGCCACCAACTTCAACTGAATACTGACATTTATCAGTATTGTATATCCATTTTTTTTGTAATTCCATATCAAAGCACACTGGGGGATTCACTGTAGAATGCACTTATCGGCTTCAAACTCACACTGCGAGTGCTTTTGAAGCACAGTATCTCCCCTTTTCCCTGAGCTGAACTGCCAGGAAATGAAAGTCGACATTGACCACCCTGCCCACATCCAAACCCACTTGTACGACTCAACAGGAGCCGCTGTACTCCTCTGACCCCGCTAGCCCCCTCTATATCCCTTGTATGAATAAAACATGGCGCCCCCGCTACCTGTTTCTATGTGTACATGTAGGGTCGCGTAGGCCGAGCTCACAAACACACAAACACACACACAGGAAAACATGCACACAGTCGATGCAGGAAAAGCAGCTAGCGAGCCTGGCCTCTGAGGCCTGACCCTGCACAAGTTTGGCACACACACGCACAAACCTCACATGCACGTTCACAAACACACATGCTGGCACTGGCATCAACCGTACAGCCATACACATAAATGCTAACACACTGAGACGCACATAACCAATTTCAAGCGCTAACCTAACACACGCATGCAGTAAAGAAACATGATACGCACAAACACACACACACACACACAGGCAAACAAAGCCCACACACATCCAGTGTGTACCTTGGAGGCAAGGTTGGGGGTTGAAGTGAGCACTGCTGGCAATAAGGTGAGCAGCTGTGCAGTGCCGTGGATGAAAGACGAGCATCAGGAGGCCTGCACTCTGTGTGTGTGTGTGTCTGTGTGTCTGTGTGTGTGTGTGTGTGTGTGTGTGTGGTGCCAGAGAATGTGTGCATGTGGAGAATAAGTTTCCCTCAGTGCATTGCCATATACTATATATATTTATTATAACTATATTATATATAATAAATGGTGATTGATAATTTATAAAACTTTAGTCAATAGTTGGATTGATAATTAAGAATGTTTAGTAATATTTAGCGATGCTATAATTAGCTTTTTTAACAGTTTATGGTTACACACATCATCACATTTGATATACTAATACTGTGTTTGTTGGCCGCGAGCAGTGTTTGATAATAATACATAATAATAATAATAATAATAATATTCTGTTCCAGTATTTTTATTTATGATGGACACCCAGAGATTGTTCTGTTGGGGATCATGACTCAAAACAAATTTTTGTCCCTCTGATGACTGTTTTTTATTTTGTGATAACATGTCGGGATCTCAGAAGAATGATGTTAAAATGTAAATATAATATATAATTTTAGTTGTGGTATCAAAGAGACTGGAACAGACCTCATTCTGTTCATCGATTTTAAATTTCTTAATGATTTGTAAACCTTTAAGACATAATGTATAAACTGTTAATAAACATTATTTGCCTATTATAAAGTGGCAATTGATGATTGTTATTTCTATAATGGTTAATGAATACTTTGTATCTATTAACATTTAGAAAGCTATTATTAGTGCACAAATAATCATCTCTTTTAAAGATGATTATTTGATAGTTAACCCATATTCTAAGCCTTAGTCCCAACTTTATAATAGATATCTGAATGTTTATAGCAATTATTAACCATAGTTAATTATTATTAACCATAATTAACATTAACCATTATCTGAATCTACAAACTCATTATTTTATATGATACTAAACTAACATCAATTATAACATTTCTTATATTTATAAAACATTATAAATCATCTTTTCCTTGTTGGTTTACAGTAAATTGTGTGTGTGTGTGTGTGTGTGTGTGTGCTTGTTTGTGTACGTGTGTTTGTGTGTGTGTGTGTGTGTTTGTGTTTGTGTGTGTGTGTGTACATGTATGCTTATTTGTGTGAACGTGTGTGTTTGTGTGTAAGTATGTGTGTGTGTTTGTGTGTACATGTGTTTGTGTGTATGTATACATGTGTACGTGTTTGTGTACATGTGTATGTATTTGTGTGTACATGTGTATGTGTGAACATGTGTATATGTTTGTGTGTACATGTGTATGTGTGAACATGTGTATGTGTTTGTGTGTACATGTGTATGTATTTGTGTGTACATGTGTATGTGTATGTGTGTACATGTGTATGTATATTCCCATGCTATGCTGATTTATACTAATTCAGCCGCCTGCACAGCACTTGGCAGCAGAAATTGTGTGCAAAATTATTAATTTCAGAGTACCAATTAGTAACACCTATTTCAAAATAGTGATTTAACGTCAACCCAGATTTATTTATCCAGCACTTTAAAAAAAACATAATCATAGACATGAGCTACCATCAGTGGTGGAGTGTAACTAGGTACATTTACTCCAGTACTGTACTTAAGTACACATGTTGAGATACTTGAAACTAACCAACAATATAACGGCACCAGGTCCAGCTGAGATGATGAGCCCATGAAACACACACCTGGTTGGATCCTTTACTCTTTCTACAATGGGAGGAGAGATTAGATCATACTTTATTCATCCCACAGTGGAGAAATTCCCGTATTACAGCAGCAGTTTTCTACAGTGAAAAGCAAAACAAACAAGTAATCAAACAAACAACAATGTGCAAAAAGTACTGAATGAATGGAAAGTGGCATTAAATAAAAGGTATTGTAAAGGGAGGTGGCCATAGTACAAAAACATAAGTAAGTGAGGTTAAAATTAAATTGAATATGTAATTAAATAATAGAGCAACAGTAAGCAGCCATAATATAAATGATATTGAAGTGTGACCATACTATAATATATAAATTATTAATATATATATAAAATATAAATATAAATTATTTTCAATATAAATAATATTGAAAAAGTAAGTACTCGTAATGGAAAAATATAAATACTGATAATAAAGATATACAGAGAGTGTGTGGAGTAATTGAAAAACAGGAAGAGAAATTACACTATTATCAGGTGGTGCAGGTGTTGTAGAGTCTGACAGCGGCCGGGATGAAGGACCTGCGGTACCTCTCCTTCTTACACCGGGGGGGGGGGGTGTATCAGTCTGCTGCTGAAGGAGAGAAGGTGAGGGGTGTTGTCCATGATGGATGTCAGCTTAGCTAACATCCTTATCTCCCCCACTTTCTCTATGGGCGACTGAGCTATAGATTACCATACCCAGTTGGACAGAAATGTATAATAATGTGCACTGCGTCACTACATTTTAGAGGCGTATATAGTCATATATCCATGATGTTTTACTTCCAGAATTGCTCAGTTGCCACCCAAAAATTTAGCTGGATGTCCCTATTTTTTGACTGTTTGTCTGTCCCCTTCCTCTTTCTTTGTGAAGAAAAACCAGAGCACGTTTATCTCCCATCCAGGAATGCTGTGTGGACTAGCCAGACCTTCCTCCGCAGCGCTGTGAAGAAAGGTCTGGACATGCTAGACAAGGGATAATAGGACTGTTTTTGCTCCATGACATGTATCTGACAGCCATTGTTAGAAGTGGCAGTAGATACAGTGGCGTGAGAAAGTTTACACCCCCATGCTAAAGTTGATTAAAAAGAGGAATACAAAAAACATCTTTTGGAAATTGATCTTAATGCCTCAATTAAAAAAAATTGGAAAAATGTAACCTTTTAAGGACACCAATTTTCTTTGTGAATGAATACTGTATCGTAAATAAATACATTTTCTTCTTTTTACACACCCCTATGTTAAATTTCTATAGAGGAAGGGATATTTTTATTATTAAAGGCCAGTTATTTCATGGATCTAGAATACTATGCATCCTGATAAAGTTCCCTTGGCCTTTGGAATTAAAATAGCCCCCCCCCACATCATCACATACCCTTCACCATACATAGAGATAGGCATGGGGAACTTTCCATAAGATCATCTCTCAATGCAAATCAAACCAGATATTAAGCTAACTGAAATAACACCATGCTGATCTCTAGGTATGGTGAAGGGTGTGTGATGATGGGGGGTTATTTTATTCCAAAGGCCAAGGGAACTTGGATAGCATCCTGATCCATGAAATAACTTTTAGTACTAATCCATCTGCATTTTTACTGTTGAATAGTTCTAATGAAAAGGTTTGAAAATATTGTAAAGCTACTTTTCTTTAGGGAAGTATCTGCATACTTCCTCCAATAATAAATAGCTCTGCTTAGTGGATAACCATGTGTTCGCTTGTAGCTTTCGTTCAGTTCGCAGTTGTCTACACCACGCTGTATGCATGTGTGCATGCATACAGCGTGTGTGTGGGGGAGGTGCAGTGTGTGTGTCTGTGTGTGGAGGGGGGGATTGCCAAGCCTGGAGCAATTCCCTTCCTTCCATGCAACCTGAATCCTTTTGGAAAAGGGTAGTGGAGTGTATAAAAGTGAGATGATCAAATAAATCAGCTGGATTTTGTCTCCTCTCGTCTAAAACATGAATATTAAGCACATTAGGATCACAGCAGGAAGTAAATATGTCACGCCTGTAATCCCCAGTGATCTGCTGGTCAGTTTGGGTTTGTGTTGCGTTAGAGACGCGGGGATATTTACTCCAACATGTGAGGCGTTTAGGTGACGCTCTCATCCAGAGTGCCTCAGTGATTGTTAAAAAAAACAAAACACCCAAAACCTTAACAATACCCCACCCCCACATGTCTTCTGGTCAATGATGCGGTCTCCCTCTGGCCCAATCAGTAACAAACATGTCAGTTTGTGCTGATGTATAATTGTAGTACTCCCCTGTGACAAATAATGCGATTTTGAAAAACAGAATCCATCGTTTTGTCAAAATCTAATCAGAGGCGTTTGAAATAAAACTTGGCAGAGAGAATAGCAACTAACTAATGAATGTTGAAATTTATTGGAGGATGAATGATTTGATTGAGCCTGAAATAGGCTGCCTTTGAAACCTACGTTTTTGTGACATGACAAGCAGCCAGAATCAGCTTTGACCTTTGGTGTCTGCATTCATTTTCATCTTCATCATCGTCTTTCCATGCACGTGAGCTGCAATCTCACAGATGGGTCAGTGTTGTAGGTGTGAAGTAAGGAGACGGAGAGAGTAGACAGGGGAGGCCAGGACGGACGGCCACATATTGACACGTTGCGCTCATTAGCACCAACATACCACGTTTCTCTCCTGCCTCCACCTGCTCCAAATCGCTCCCAAAAATCAAAACCACAGATCAACAAGAACGTCAGAAGAGAGAGAAATTAAGAGTTTGTGTTCTTGAAGCCAGCACAGAGCTAACTTTGTATCTAAAAACAGCATTGAGGTCATCATAGGACACTAGAACTCTCCACTGAAACCGAGGAATTAATAAAATGGTTGCCCAAACACAAAGATCAAATGTTCATAAAATGAAGAATCCGGCTCAAACAAGAGAGCCGACCGGCTGCACCCCTGAGGATTTGCTTCCTCTCCTTCTCTCTGTCTGTCTATTTTCTCTCTTTCCAAGTCACTCCTGGCTGGCTGGTTTATCACACAGCAAGGCCGACCTGCGCAACACCTTCCGCAGGCCAGATGGCGATGTCGAAGGCGACAGGAGCAGCAGATATCTGCCAGAGCAATCTGCTGCGAGCAGGTGTCGGCTAATTGTCTCCGAGAGCTGAGGCAGCGGCGGGCGCGTGCCAGCGTTACCTGAGTGGAAACAAATATCTTCATTTAGCCATGGTTTGTCAAGGGAGCGTACCTCCGAGCTCTGAAACATAATAGGCCAAGCCCAGATGGGAGGAGGGCGGCGGGCTGGAGCAGGCAGCCCATACAAAACAAGTGTACCTTTGTCAAACAGAGACACAATGCCTCTCATAGCTACTGGTGGCAAAACACACTTGACTATCGTAATCATGCCTAAGTGGATCCAGAAGGAAGATTAAACAAACTTGGCAAATTGTAAAGAGCATTGTGCATTAGGTGGTCCAACATTTCATCAAGTTTACAGTGTGATGCATGTAAGGAGCCAGAATGAGACAATGCTCTCTTTCAGAGAGAGAGAAGTTGGAGTTTTTTGCGTTCAAGGACATGTCTCCAAATGCATGAATCTGTTGCTGTAGTCCGTGGATTCTTTTTTACCGCAATTAGATTGGCCAACAATTTGTGAATTAGATCTATGTTGTTTCATAAATGAAATGCTGGGGCAAGGATTGCAGTTTGCTGCAGTGACGTAAAACAGTGATTGAAGATAGTATATATAGTAATATAATACTTATAATAATAATAATTCATAATATCCGTGAGATGGTTTCATTAAGAGGCATGGCCAGCAGTACATTTTCTTTGTCACAGCACTTCACTAACAGTCAGCTAACGTTGTCATACCAGGAGAGCTGAAGAGACCTGTTACTCTGACCTGTCTTTTGCACTAAATCAATCATGTTGATGCGCCCTGCTGTTTAATTTTAAGTTTCTCCTCTTAATGAAGAATTTCAAATGGCTTTGCCAAAATCAGGTTGACAATATTAGCGTTGTCCGCCGTCACGTGCAGTTTAACAACACTAGCCTAGCCTAGCCTACTGTATGAATGAATGAACAAACGATCTAACAAAACGATATTAAACTCGAAGGAGGAAATGTGGTAATTAGGTTAAACTGAAACAAGGAGAGTGATGTATAATTGTAGGAAATGTATGATGAAAATTGGCTAGCAATTTTGCCAAGCAAATTGGGTGCAGCAGTTCGTCTTTCAACAACACTCGCAGCTTTGGCAACTTTTTATTGGACAAAATCGCTGTCAATCAATCGGAGATGCAGCCTTTTGACAGACCCTCCAGTCATCACGCAGAAGCCCAGCGTCCAGGCCAGCCCACTCCTCCATTCACCCCCAGAGACACTCTGTAGGCGGGACTTAATCGCAGCATTTATCCAATGAGCGTCTAGTTTTGAAGCACTGAACAAAAATTTAGAGCAGCGCCGTTGTGTCCGTGGATGCCAGGCTTCAACAGGGAAATGCTCTGTGACGTATGAGGAGAAAATCGAGTCAGCTGTTTCTGAACAAACTCGTCTTGAGATGAACGTGTTCTAACGTGTTTTTAGTCAATAAAATAGTAGTATAGTTAGTAATAGTACATATTTGACCATTAATCTTTTGACATTTTAGGGGAAATCACCTCTGATATATACTGTGTATATACAAATACACACACACACACACACACACAACCGGTCAAATGTTTGGGGTCACTTAGAAATTTCCGTTGCACTCCATTATAGACAGAATGCCAGCTGAGATCAGTTGCATTGTTTTTTTAATCAGGGCAGCAGTTTTCAGATTACATTATGTGCTTACAAAAGGGTTCTCCAATGTTTTCTCAGTTAGTTTTTTAAAATAATATCAGATTAGTAAACAGAATGGGCCTTTGGAACATTGGATGAATGGTTGCTGATAATGGGCAATGTAGATATTGCATTAAAGATCAGCCCCCCACTCAGATCAGCTGGTATTCTGTCTATGGTTTGGTATGGAAATTTGTGTAGTGCAGTGTATATGTGGGGTATATAATTATTTTATATTTAGCATCTGCACTGTATGTTGTGCATCAACCTCTCAGATTTAGTTTAAAGTTAAACTTTTCCCTTATTACGCCGGTGACGTTCACACATGGGTTAAGGAGAATGAATTCCACATGCGCTCTCTGATTTTATTCAGGTACCGGCTCGCTGCTTCATAGACTCTGACATTCCCATTGTGTATTTAGAGGAAGGGGGTGGGGGGGTGCTCAGTCTGACAACAGACTTTCTCTCTTGTCAAGAGATCCTTCAAACGGAGCCGTCTGACCGTAGAAGGGGAAGCAAAGTGCTTCTAATTTAAGTGCTTCTCTTTTCACAGACTTCTCCTTTGCTCTACAAACTTGACGTGATATGCAATGAATCACGCTGTTCATGTTCCTGGAAAATGGTATTAATGTGTTTATTTACACTAAATTCCAACCTCATTTTGAGCTATTCAAGGTAGCTAGCTGGTCCCTTGGCTGCTCTGCGCAACACTGCACCAATCAACCGTAACCCATTTTGTCAATTAAATCCTTTTTTCCTGCTGGTCTAGTGTAGATGATGCAAGGGTGTATACAGATATTTTTTCCGTGTAGCTGCAAACCCGTTTGATCCACTTTCTGAATGCAACACAGCCTGACACAAGCAACTGGATAGCGTCTCAGTCCACTATCACTTTCCTCACGGTTCTCCACCTACTTATAAAACCCCATCTGAAAGGAAAAGGTTTGCACCCCTTGAAATGTGGAAAATAAAGTGAAATAGAGGAAAAGTGTATACACCACACAAGTTAATTAGGCAAATAAATTACATAGCTTTTACAGAATCCCACCAGGAGTGCATTGAACATCACAGTTAGATGATATGTAACAGTGCAAGAACATCAGCGAATGGAAATTTCTTTTGAGCTATGGGACTGCTGCTGCCCGTTGCATCAATCCAGAGGCATCCTACGGAGCGCTCTCCCCCGCTATGGGAGAAGCGAGGCCCGGCTCTATTTTTAAATCTCTAATACAGGGTTGAGTCTTTAAAAGCTTCCCACGATACCGATTGATCCCCCCCCCCCACCCCTGACCCAGCTCTCTTCAGGCTTTCCCCTGGTCCATTAAGAGCTGTGTCACCAGAGGAGTTCTAGTATTACCATGTGTGGCCTCTGTTGTTTCTAAAGCAGGAAGTGCCCAGTCAGGTTTAAGTGTGCTGTTTCGCCCCCAAGCCCCTGTTGAGCTCGGACTTTAACCCTTGTTTCCTGCCGTTTGCAGCTCGTAGGCTACACAGCCCGGGTCAAACCTCTACAGCCTCTGTGCTTTCAGACTCCCCAGTTCTGTGTCCTGCTTCTTTTGGCCACTTTTTGCAATTTTTTCTCTCCGTATATTGCAGGTTATATCAGCGGGAGTAATACATGCCATGAAATAGCCGTACTTGTCAATATCACAATCAGAAATGGTTTTATTGCCTCAATAACTTACCCTTATGTGGAAATTGCAATGGTGGAAGTTGCAAACAGACAAACATATTAAACATGAATATGAAATGAACAATAAATATAGAAAACCAAATATATACAGTACATACAAAGTAACTGCTACATAAGGAAAAAAAAGCTGAATGGTTTTAGTGCAAAATTTGCAAAGTATTTTGACAATTTTCCCAAGATGAATGAAAGGCTTTCATTCTTGTATATATAAAATAAAATATAGAAAAAAATAAAGTGCTTAGCAACACACCAACAGGAAAAAGAATATCTCTATGAAGTGTTACAAACAATGTTTGATCCTCACTGCACGACACGATAAAATGTGGGAAACACCAACCAGCGGCTTCTCACATCGATCTGAAAGACTGGCAGAGTGAAAACGTTAGCTAGCTAGCTTAAGTCCTGAGTTCTGTTCATCTGAGACTGAGACAAGACGGAGTAAAAAAAGTGGTCGGATCTGAGACGAGACTGAGACCTTTGTGAGACCGATCGCCAGCACTACAACGCTGTTATTTTGGCATTCTTCAAACTCACAGATCTATTACGCAAACCATCATCCATCAGCACTAAAACAACAACTCTACATAATGCCCTTTTAAATCTCAAGTTACTCCTTTTCTCTGCCTTTTATGTGCTAAGTGCAGCATAAATTACTGAGGTGAACTCTCTTTAATGTGTTTCTGTTTTGTTGCAGGAACTCGAGAAGTTGTGTTCCCTTAAGATTTCTGGTGTTGCCTGAAAGTGCCATTTTAATTATGGTCTACCTGTCATCCAAGTGGCTTTGTATTGTCTTAGTCAATATGTGCTTCTTTCCTACTGTTAAAACTTAGTTGGGTATAGTTTTGTGTGGGGTGCCTAGTCTTTGTAGGCTTCCTTATTGTGACACGTTGCAGATTTTGCATGAGGCAGTGGACAGAAACGGTTTGCAAAAATTACAAATGCTCCCTTTCACACGCTGGCCTACTGTAACCTGCTTGTTAAGACACTGTTTGGATCTTCTGCCGCAAGATTCAGATTTATTTTCTTCTAATAATAATTATCAGCAGTTGTCTTTATGGGTCGGTGAGAAGGAGAAAGAAAGCATTTTGTCAAAGAGCACATTGAATAAAATGGGGGGGGGGGTTTGGGAAAACCCTGTTTACCATCCATTCATTTACAACAGTGTTTATTTATCCTTTTCTTTGTACATTTGAGTGTCATTTTACTGGGAGACCATAAAATGCCGTGTTGATCCAGTTATTTTACACCATTTTTTATATGACAGGCTTTATTGTGCGTTATGTTGTAGTTCATTCCTCAGCTCCACACAACAGCTAGCCGGTGTGTAATTACAGCTTGTAGCGATCAGCCAGACGGAGCGATACGTGCATGAGAATCTGTGGGAGCGCTTGATTTATGAAGGCTTGCTGCGTGGTATCTGGAGTCCCAATCTTCTCGCTCACCTTACCTCTGGGGCACGACGCCCAAACATGGTGGTGATTACCGAGGTGGAGGTGGATGCCCAGAATCATGGTTTGGACCGAGTCGGACTCCCGAAAGACAATCCTGTTAGTTATGACTCTTTTTTCTCTTCTGTCCTCCTTTCATGCTCTCCCATCCGTAAAAGTGAATTTGTGCCCCAAAATGTAATAATATCCACTGCTGCAGCAATAATTCTTGACCCAGAAGCGAAAGGAAAAACATGTAGAAAACAAACAAATCCTTGAAAACGAAAAGACCCCAAATTGAGGCAATTCACATGGGACTAAATACTTCTGGCTTCATGAAATATGGCGGATCATTTGCAATGGAATGTTTATTTAACAGATACTTGACAGAAGTAGACCAGGGTTACTGACATAGACGTTATAATAGGTACACACAAACAGAACTACAGATGATTTTGATAGAAATGTATTATGTGCTTCTCTTACTAAATAATTCAAACCAACAATTTAACAATCCACTTACAGATGACAGGTAGATGGCTTGACTCTATTTTTGGAAACCTTGCTGCTTATATTTGCATATTTATTGAGAGAAAAACATCAGTTATTCATGCTGTTTTCATTCACTTACCATCAAACAATTACATCAATATGGGCATCCGGTGTGTGCTATTCATCTACAGTAACTGCTGTCTCTGATCATAATCTTGTAACATGAAACATTCATAGCCTGTGTTCAACAGAGGTTAAGCTTTTAGAAATAATATGAAAAAAATAGATCTGAAGTTGAAATTTTTAACAAAGATCCAGAAGTCTAGATCAAGTTTGAAACAAGCATGCATAATTGTGTCATTTAGACCGGTATAGACCTAGAGGGTAATTTGTATCAGAAGCTAAAACTTATTGATTCAAAGACACCCGCGGCTATGCAAAGGGATCCTACCCAACCCAATGTAATTTACAACTGGCCCGACCCAGATCCCAGATCGCTTCTTGTTACCCTCTCTCTGTATTTCTAACATAGCCATACTGCAGTGACTTTTGCATGCAGAATCTTGAGTGAAGATAATGACCTCTTGGAGCTGATCAATTAGCTCTGTAGCAACTCATTTGGCAATGTCTTGAAAGTAACAGATGTTCAGTAATATAAAAAAGTTGCACAATAAGGGCCCTATCATGCACCCGGCACCGCGCAAAGCCCGACGCAAGTGTCTTTGCTATTTTAAGACCGACGCAGTTATTAATACCAGTGCACACGTCATTTAAATAGCAAATGCACCTGCTCCCATCTTTGCGCCCATGGGTGTGCTGGTCTTACAGGGAGGTGTGTTCAGGTGTATTCTGGGCATGCTGGTCTTACAGATAGGTGTGTTCAGGTCCATTCTGGGCATGCTGGTCTTACAGGGAGGTGTGTTCAGGTGTATTCTGGGCATTAGAGGGCGGATCGGGCCGGATTTTTCTGTCCGAGCCCGGCCCGCGTCCGACAGAGCAGTAACCGAACCCGACCCGAGCCCGACAGGCATTAAGATATTTCTGTCCGAGCCCGACCCGAGCCCGACAGTTAAAATCGCATTTGTTTCTCATACTAATGACACATGTACGTTTGTTTGTGTGGAAAGCCCGCTTTTATTAAGCAATTGTAGGAAGGCATTGGGAAATGTCAACAGATGAGCGCATCAATGCACAGCTGACTTTCAATAGTTTTAAAATCTCCTGGTGGCCAACTTCTTTTTAACATCTTCCATCGTGCCACATGGAGTTAATACGCACGTCTTTCGTTGTCACAGCACACAGGAAGGGATGTTTCAGGTGACATTTATTTTAAGCTGTTTTAAATTCTAAATGTTCAATGCCTTATCGCGCTGATGTGACCGAGCCCGACCGAACCCGAGCATCCTTTCTTACCCGACCCGGGACCGGTGGTCCCGTCGGGCTCGGGTGTCTACTGGGCATGCTGGTCTTACAGGGAGGTGTGTTCAGGTGCATTCTGGGCGTGCTGGTCTTACAGGGAGGTGTGTTCAGGTGTATTCTGGGTGTGCTGGTCTTACAGGGAGGTGTGTTCAGGTGCATTCTGGGCATGCTGGTCTTACAGGGAGGTGTGTTCAGGTGTATTCTGGGTGTGCTGGTCTTACAGGGAGGTGTGTTCAGGTGCATTCTGGGCGTGCTGGTCTTACAGGGAGGTGTGTTCAGGTGTATTCTGGGCATGCTGGTCTTACAGATAGGTGTGTTCAGGTCCATTCTGGGCATGCTGGTCTTACAGGGAGGTGTGTTCAGGTGTATTCTGGGCATTCTGGTCTTACAGGGAGGTGTGTTCAGGTGTATTCTGGGCATTCTGGTCTTACAGGGAGGTGTGTTCAGGTGTATTCTGGGCATGCTGGTCTTACAGGGAGGTGTGTTCAGGTGCATTCTGGGCGTGCTGGTCTTACAGGGAGGTGTGTTCATGTGCATTCTGGGTGTGCTGGTCTTACAGGGAGGTGTGTTCAGGTGCATTCTGGGTGTGCTGGTCTTACAGGGAGGTGTGTTCAGGTGTATTCTGGGCATGCTGGTCTTACAGGGAGGTGTGTTCAGGTGCATTCTGGGCGTGCTGGTCTTACAGGGAGGTGTGTTCAGGTGCATTCTGGGCGTGCTGGTCTTACAGGGAGGTGTGTTCATGTGCATTCTGGGCGTGCTAGTCTTACAAGGAGGTGTGTTCAGGTGCATTCTGAGCAGGCTGGTCTTACAGAGAAGGTGTGTTCAGGTTAGGGTGACCAGACGTCCCCGGTTTCCAGGGTCAGTCCCCGATTTTGGTGACCTGTCCCCGGCTGGATCTGTCCCCGGAAATGTCCCCGGTTTTCACTGTGACTGACAGACCCAAAATTGGAATGAAAGAAAGAAAACTCTGACCAAACAGAGCCGATCGAGCAGCGCTGCTCAGAGCTCAGAGATGTTTTAGAAAGCCGTATTTTACCATGCTAAAATCACTGATTATTTACATGGAGTCTGGTGGAGATATGCTGCTCTATACACGCTAAAATCACTGATTATTTACATGGAGTCTGGTGAGTTTAGAGAACACAATTTCGCGGACTTTTATGTTTTAAAAAAGGATCTTAATCTTTAACAGAAAGGTTAGCCTCCTTAGAAATCCTTTCCATAATGTTATCAGACACTTAG
The DNA here is from genome assembly GCA_026937815.1 of Etheostoma perlongum. Classification (NCBI taxonomy): domain Eukaryota; kingdom Metazoa; phylum Chordata; class Actinopteri; order Perciformes; family Percidae; genus Etheostoma; species Etheostoma perlongum. Next base: position 1,588,098 of record CM049394.1, on the reverse strand, counting down.
AATATTAATCTGAGTCTGTGAGCAGCAAAATGAGCACTTTATGAACGTAAATACAAGCTGGACATGTATCCAATTAACTTCCATTGTAGCTTGTTTCTCTGCTGCCGACTGCAGCGATCTCGTTTCATACTGCATCAATGTCAAAGGAAAATCTTTCCTCAGTAGTTTATATTGTATCCGATACTCAGCTCTAGGTCTAGTGTCCCCGTTTTAAGTTTTACAAAAATTAAAAAATATGACGTGTTTTGGAGGTATTTACGCTTCTGAGCTGAAAATGTCCCCGGATTTTGTCTGAGGAATCTGGTCACCTTAGTTCAGCTGCATTCTGGGTGTTTTGCTATCTTGAGGCAGCGGGAAGTGATAGCAACGTTGACCAATAAAAAACTGGTCTAAAATCAATAAAGCAGCATTTCATTGTTATTTTAACAGCAAATTAGTAAAATGTGCCTAGGCTCGTGCTAGGTGAGCACTTACTATGCTTGTTACACACACATAGGGAAGCATAGCAGCACACACACATGCAAAAGATTATAAATAAAATATTACGATGCAAATCCTCCATAATAATAGCAATGTGTCATGGTCCAAACACGCATGGCTTTTAAAGGGAATGGGAGATAACCTCTGATTGGTTGATTGCATGTTGCATATGACAGTAAGTACAGCCCTTTAGAACCATGCAGGCCCATTTTTCCGCCGTCAAACCAGCAAATATGGATATGGACACTCCCTAAACGCACCTGCGCCGGGCCTTCACGCCGTGCACTTAGATCGTTAAAATAGGGCCCTATAGCTTTAAGTCACAGGGACCTCAAATAATCACTTATATCTGAAATGCACAAATGTATTTGCTAATGTCTAATCTGAGTCCTAAGAAGCTATACTCCATAGTGTTGGTGTATCCGTGACTATAACTCCTTGTTGTGACATTCTCATTTTAATGCTGAAACATACAAATTTACAGAATAAGTTTGTCAAAGAATTAGTTCATCCAACCGGCCTCCTGGTTTACATCCTGAGGCACTTTTTCCATTTAACACAATTTACATTTTCTAATATGTTTCTTTTCATAATTGAAGTATGATGAAGGCGCCATAAGCTCGCCGGACGGCACAGCTGTGTGTGCCAGCGCGCTCGGCTGGAGATGAATCAGTGTGTTTAACTGTTTGTCCTCACAGTACCTTCGCTGCATTGAAACAAGTCAAGTGCATCAATCCAATATGGTGTCATCTGCCCCGCGCTCGGCACAGGTGCTGCACAGGAAATGCAGTGGAGTTTATAAATCTGGAGAAAAGACCTCTTTAAATTAGACGGAGTGTTTTTTTTTTGCTTCAGCTTCGGTACTGACAACCAAAGGTTTATTAAAAGTGACTCCTTTGGCTTCTATTGTGTTCAGTCGTTTGTGCACATGACAGGGTGTCAAACTCAACTTCACAATGGCCAGACGGGAGAATGGGAATTGTGTCAAGGGCCAGACATGTAGAGTTTATTGACATGCTTTTTAGATTAGATTAGATTTATTTAAGAGAAAAAGGCAAGTAAGTTGACTGTAGTATTGCATGTTTCATATAGCTTTCTCACTTATTGTTTGGGCTTGATAAAGCCCCATAAAATTCAGAAAAAGGTCCTTAGCCATCAATGAAAAAGCAACAAAAATAAAAAACGACAGTCCAAAAACATTTTTTTAAAAAGCTTAGAAAAAAACCTTGGGGGAAAAAATGTCAAAAACATGGAGAAAGCATCAAAAAACGTTGAATACAGGGCCTAAAGTTTCTCATAATGCCCCAAAAAAGTCTGGAAAAATGCCCTTGGCCATCTTGAAAAAAGCAAAAAAACATTTTTTTTTTTTTTTTTAAAACTACCAAATGTTATTATGAACTTATATTGAGATGTGGGCCGGATCCAAATCAGTGATTTGGATTGTGGGCCTCGAGTTGGAAACATGTGATGTACTGTAGAGGGAATTAAAGCTATTGACATTTGAAAGATTCTTTGTTTCATTTCTTAAGTTCTTCTGAATAGATAAGGTCAATCTGACATTTCTAGTAATTTTCAAAGATTGAAAAGAATTTCTTTAAGATTCCATATTGGCCAAAATCTCCTTCAAGGAGAAAATATGATGCGGTCGTCCATCAATCCCCAATCTGAAATTAGGAAGAAACTTTCTTAGGTGGTTTCAGTGAATTTTATACACCAAGTCCGAATGGGGGAATGAAGAATGTTGTTTTCCATATGTGTAGTCAGTTGAAGTGGTGCAGTAAATTCTGAAAAAAGAAAGCACCCTGGATTCTAAAGTCCTCCGAACAAGGCCAAGTACCACTGCGTGATTCTTGTTGCAATAAGAATCATCATCAACACAATCTATTCAACGTACAAACAGTAAACAGAGCATAGTTCACAGTATAGTGTTGAAGTTCAAATTTGTGAGTACATAGTGAGTAAGATTTATTTTTATAGCACGTTTAAAAACAGCTTGCACTGAACAAAGTGCTGTACATAACGCATAACCATAGAATAACATCAAATGAAATAAATACATCAAGAGACAAACACTTAATTACAGACATACAGTGCTGCTCATAAGTATAGAACCCCATGCTTAAGTTGACTAAAAAGAGGAATAAAAAAAATCATCTTTTCGAAATTGATCTTAATGCCTTAATTAAAATATAAGGAAAAATCCAACCTTTAAGGACACCAATTTTCTTTCTTTATTAATAATGTATCGTAAGTAAAGAAATGTTCTTCCTTGAAATACAGGGGGCATAAGTGTACACCCCCCTATGTTAAATTCCCATAGAGTCAGGCAAATGTTTATTATTAAAAGCCGGTTATTGCATAGATCCAGGCTACTATGCATCCTGATAAAGTTTCCTTGGCCTTTGGAATTAAAATAGACACCCCCCACCCCCCTCGGTTTGTCTCTCTTTGTGGTAGTCTCTTTTTCACATCAATTTGTAGCATTATTATTTCCATATCTGTGTCTGAAACCTTGGAAAAGCTAGAGCAGATAAATAAATTACACTCAAAAAGCTCAAAGACTAAACTTAAAGATAGAAGTCTGACTGCAATCATTGAACCTAAGAAAAGTCGTTTAGTTGCATTCATTCGCCTGCTGCCCAAAACGGCCCAGGGGATTTTCTAAGCAGTGCCTGCCAACTGGTGCTTTAATGTAACACAAGGGAGGAAATCAGTTACTTTATCGTAACTATTTGTCAAAATAATTCACAATTTCAGATTATTCTTCAACTCCAAAATTAAGTATAATTTCATATACATGGGGTTTATTAGTTATGAATTCCAAAAATAAAGTGTAAAAGTGGTAATAAGTTGATGTTAATAATGAACCCATCAGAAACCTTGAGAAAAAAGTGTGCAGAAAGGGTTAGCTGGGAGTACACCAAGTTGCATGGTTAACGGAAGGACAACACAAGGGTTAACAAAGACTGTTGTTGCTATGGTAGCGACCATGCACTTTCTGGTCACACTACCCATTGCAGAGCAATGGCAGCATGAGTGCCTGCCTGCTTAGCATCTCCCCATCATGAATTTTCATCCGTTAATTGGCGATGTGTCGCTGCCGCCGCCATTTGCTCTTGTGAAAACAAGAGATTAAAATGTATTTGTCACTCATAAAATGTATTCATGTCCAACGCTTTGCCCTTTCAGTCGGCTCCTGTTTTACGTATCACTTGTGGCCACGACCTTAACATACCCCGAGTTGGACATCAAACACCCTTTTTGTCTGACCTTTGATCACCCCCCGAGGACAGCTTAGTTAAAATCAGCATTTCATCCGTGGAGTCATCTCCGCCACAGAATGACCTGACGCTGTAAGTGTCGAGGCTAATAACGGCTTTGATACAGGTGGTCGACCAGGGAAGGAGAGGAACTGTAATTGTCCAGGTTGTAAAACGTTTGTGTGACCTTTTTCAGCTAAAGATAGATGAGTCCTGACTGAGGATGAGGGAGCGCCGATGGAAATTGGCTCTCAGCTTGTTTTTTACTCTTTTGAGATTAACAGAACACACAAAACATACAATTTTCAACACCCTCGTTCAACACCCGCCCCCACCTAGTCTATATCGGCAACGTTTCATTTCCGCGATTGCTCCGTTGCCGACGGAAATTCCGCGATGTCCGTCCCCGTCCTCTCTCTCTGTTGGCGTTGTAACCTCTGGTGGATTTCTGAGGACTATGGTTACCTGGTCCTCAGATCTCTGCAGGGTAAATCCAGACAGCTAGCTAGACTATCTGTCCAATCTGAGGACTATGGTTACCTGGTCCTCAGAACTCTGCAGGGTAAATCCAGACAGCTAGCTAGACTATCTGTCCAATCTGAGGACTATGGTTACCTGGTCCTCAGATCTCTGCAGGGTAAATCCAGACAGCTAGACTACCTGTCCAATCTGAGGACTATGGTTACCTGGTCCTCAGATCTCTGAGGAAATCTATGGTGTCCAATCTGAGGACTATGGTTACCTGGTCCTCAGATCTCTGCAGGGTAAATCCAGACAGCTAGCTAAAATCTGAGGACAGGTTACCTGGTCCTCAGATCTCTGCTAGCTAGACTATCTGTCCAATCTGAGGACTATGGTTACCTGGTCCTCAGATCTCTGCAGGGTAAATCCAGACAGCTAGCTAGACTATCTGTCCAATCTGAGGACTATGGTTACCTGGTCCTCAGATCTCTGTCCAGACAGCTAGCTAGACTGAGGGACTATGGGTTACCTGGTCCTCAGATCTCTGCAGGGTAAATCCAGACAGCTAGCTAGACTATCTGTCCAATCTGAGGACTATGGTTACCTGGTCCTCAGATCTCTGCAGGATAAATCCAGACAGCTAGCTAGACTATCTGTCCAATCTGAGGACTATGGTTACCTGGTCCTCAGATCTCTGCAGGGTAAATCCAGACAGCTAGCTAGACTATCTGTCTGGCTATCCGACTGTGCAATATTGTTACTGTTATACTGTTACATAATACCTGATAGGACACTGGAATCTGTGCAATTTCATCTCATACAGTGCAATATTTAATATATTTAATATATTAACCTTTCCATTTCATTACTGTGCAATATTTATTTATTTAATATTAGTACTTAATCATCTCATTTCATCACTGCGCAATATTATTTATGTATTAATTGTTAACACTTATCTACGTTTACACAATGTGCATTCAAAGCTAATTTATATATGTATACAGTTGCTCTCCGGACTCAGGACTGTGCACCAGCACCCCAGGCCCCTCTTTTTTTTCTCTGCACTACCTACACTTTATATCTTTGACTTTATATTTTATATTTTTGATATTTTATATTGTTATCTTATATTCTTACATTTTTTGTGTCAACGCTGTAAGGGGATTGCTTTAATCTCGTTGTACAAGTACCGTGTACTTGTGTATAATGACAAATAAAGGCATTCTATTCTATTCTGTTGCGTAACTAAAACTACTTCTGAACGGACACACGTTCCACCAAAACAACTTCCTTCCTGAGACTATTTAGCAGAGGCACCGTGGCTCCGTACCGGCTCTTAGCCCCGCCCACGACGATTGTGCCAATAAACCAGATCACATTTCTTCCCATCCAGGAATTATTTGTGGACTAGCCAGGTCTGGCAATGCGAGACTACCCCCCACCCAGAGAAAAAGCATAGAAACTAATACTAGTAAACTGTAGTTACTCAGTAACTACAATATTCAAGATCATATCACCAGCCAGTCATTTTATTGTAATGTATTTGTCAAATACATTACAATAAATGATGACTCATATGGACACTTCCAACACAATAAACCCATCATCTCTCCCCATCACAAAGCTTCTCAAGTACTTTTACCCCAAGTACCCCATTTTACCCCAAACAAGTAAATTTAGCATTGTTTAGTCACAGTTTCTACCTTCCTAATAACCTTCACATCAGAAACATGCTCTTTTTCATCTACTGCGCTGTTCTTAGAGAACTCTTTGTAACCAACTGGTTTGTTAACTGTGTTTTATAAAGACATGAGCCATGGGTTTTTCAGTGTTTTTCTCAGTGTACAATGCGGGTTAAACCGACAGCGCTAAGGTCCAACCCTACTCAATTTGACTCCCACTGTGCCCCTGAACGTACACTAACTCTCTGCACTTCCTTCCACAATGATTTCCTTTCCTGGCCTCTTAAGAGCTACATGGCGATTATACAATACCTCACAGTTGGCTGGGAGTTGCTGTGCTTTGTGTGACTTAAGAGAGAAGGATGGAATAGAGTCAAACAGTCATTTCACTCTCCGCTGACTCTTTGGCCCTCAGATGAAATGTGCTCCTTCAGTAGAGCTGGCTCGTTTCGTTTCCAGCGCTCACACTCTGGGAAAGTTCTGTGGTTGCTACGTGTTTGGGATAATCAAAGAAAATGTAGAAATTGGGAGGTTGACACAAGATAGGGCCTGGTTGTAATTAAATGCTTTGGTCTGGACTTTCCTCAAAGTGTCCTAAAGGACATTAAATTGCTCGTTTAAATTCCAGTGTTAGAAACGTTGTACAGTAAACTGATCTCTATTCCCTTCGAAATGACGTGCCCTTGAGCGATTTCTCCAAAGAGTTACTCAGGCAAAGGTGTAATTTTATCAGCTGCCAGGGAGGTGTGCACCCTTACAACCTACAAAGTAAATGCATAATGAAACTGATTTGCACCACTGCATATGTGTTGGAGGTTAAGCAGTTCTGCCCGTTATATATTCACTGGCAACATTTTGCTCCATTACGAGAAGTTTCTTACCTCCGTCCACATCATACACATCATAAAGATGTTGTCGGCAGATGACCTTAACAAGAAAGTCACATGCAATGACTCAATGATCAAATGCCACTATCACAGGTAAACATTATTTGTCTCTGCCTCCCCAAACTGTTCCCAATGTGTTTTGTGATGTGACACCCCTGTGGTTATGGTTCAGTAAGGTCCAAAAGCCACTTGGGTTTAGGGAGAGATGTTGGTTTGGCTTAAAATAAGGATAATATTAAGGTTAGGAACAAATCGTAGTTTGGGTTTCAATGACAACTTAGCTTAGGGCACCTTTGTTGTCATGACTACAATAATTATCCATGGGCATGGTTTTAAAAGAAACAATGTTGACTCACGGTTGGAAATGAGAAAATGTTTTTCAAAATAATCGGACCCCTCTGCCTACCCTGCTGTTACAAATCGGTTATCATGTAGTGCTATCGACTGTCCAACACTTGTGTATGTCCTTTGTTGTTACACATTTTAGACACCGTCATAATTTCATCATATTTGAAATATGTCTGCTGAACTGTTACCACTAAGATTAAAAAACACGTCCTATACTGTTCCTATGCTTGTTGGGAATTGTTAGTTAAAGTGCCTGTATTATGTACATTTTTAGGTTCATAATTGTATTTTGAGGTATAATAGGTTTATATGGTTTCATTTTCAAAAAAACATTTTGTTGTACTGCACATTGCTGCAGATCCAGTTTTCACCCTGTGTGTTTAGGTCTCTGTTTTAGCTACAGAGTGAGACATCTCACTTGTTTTAGCTACAGAGTGAGACATCTCACTTCTATATTTGTTGGGAGCTGCACATGCGCTGTAGCTCGGTAAGATCCCATCAGCTAGATCAGTGATTCCCGAAGTGGGGGTCGGGACCCACAGGGGGGTCGCGAGCCAGAGAGGGGGGGTCGCAAGTTGATTTCCAGAAATAAAATAAAAATTTAAAAACGATTAGAAATAGCATATGTTAGCCATGATTTTAACACAAGATAAAACTAGTGGCTAAATTTAAAATAAAACCAAGCACATAAATAAAAAGGGAACAGCTCTTTTGATTTGAAACGAGGACAAACCATCTGACCTCCGAGCTGGAGGACGCATCGGTGGACCTGTCCAGCGACCGAACCTTGAAGACGGCGTTCAGTTCTAAGACGCTGGCTGAGTTTTGGATTTCGGTTGAGAGGGAATACCCACAGCGGTCCTGGTGCCGTTTGGCACGGTCTACTTGTGCGACAAGACTTTCTCGGCACTGATGTCCCTTAAAAATAAATAGAGATGGCGACTGATATGTCTTTTCCACCAAGGCAGTTCTGGTGCTGGTTTGGAGTCAGTGCCAAATATTGAACCGGTTCTTTGCTTTTCCACACAATAAACCTGGTTCTGGGCCAAGAACACGGGTTCCAACTCAGCACCAACGTAGCGCTGGTCTAGAGATAAGGACCGGTTACATCAGGTGCTGGGAGCGGGTCCCGTTAGGCTTTTTGTCGGGAAAATTGGGACCTCCCAGGTCAAACCGGGACGTCTGACTGTTCACCCTAACGGTGTTTTACTGTAGCTACGCTGCTGATGTTGCCTTCGCAAGCTAGCAAAAGATTAGAATAAAAGTTAAATCCTACGAGATAATTACCTTTCTTCTTGAACGTGTCCTCTGTCCATAGCGGTCACGCAGCTGTCAAGGCCTGTCTTTGAATTCCAGTGGGAATTTGTAAAGCCAGGAGCAAAAGTATCGGTATGTAGTCCTCCATTATTGTTGATTGTCATGACGCGTTGCTATGACAACAGAGGTACTTGCAGTGACGTTGTAACGTAGCCCTGCTCTGGCTCTCAGGCTGGGGAAAATTGAGCTGGTTCTTAGATAATTGGCGAGTAGAACCAGAACCGAACTGGCTATAGCACCAACCCAGAACCAGCACCTGGTTAGCCTTGGTGGAAAAGACATAAGAATGTGGAGGATGATCTCCAAGTAGCGGTCTCAAACATTAAACCAAGACTGGACTTGCTGTGCTCCAAACATGTTGCTCATCCATCTCACTAGGTGAGGTTAAGTTCAGATTAAAGTAATGAGTAAATTACTGTAGAGTAATGTTATGGCTGTTGTGTTATCTCGTGTTTGGATTCTCCTATAGTGCGTGCGCGGTTGCGCGCAATGTTTATATACGTTTATAGTGGGGGGGGTCGCAAGTCACTTGCACCGTTACTTTGGGGGTCGTGGGCTGAAAGTTTTGGGAACCCCTGAGCTAGATAACTCTTTCTCCAGATTTGGTCAGTCCAAGGCAGGACTAGCTGGGAGACTTCTTCTAGACGAGGGACACTTGGAATACCTGCACAACAGGGACAGGAAGTAGTTCTTTTGGAGATTATGGTCAACTAGTTGTCTAGGCTGTTGGAGCAGTGTTTTTGCCATTCAGAACGAGCTATTGAGCTAGCATGCTATGGTTAGCCACCTCGTCTCTAGTGACGTAGAAAGCCTTGCAGATGTTGAACAGCTCACCCTGAGACAGAAGACAAAGGACATTCAGAAACTGGATCTCACTCAAAACAGCATGGATAGTGTTTTTTTTTCCAAGTTTGTATGTGTGTGGAAGCACCAGAGACCCAAAATAACACCCAAAATCCCAGAAAAAGTGATATTTCTTTTTCATTATTTGGGCATTTTAAAGCTTGTGACCTAATCTGGGTTTGGCAACTGTGTCTGATTTTACACTCGAGCCGGCACCTAGTTGTGGAAATTAGAAAAAGACAGAGGTGTCTCGTGTTAAAGTCCGATGTTTTGCCAAATTGTAATTTTTCTCTACGAGGCATCCTTGAAACTTATAACTGCTGAATGAAGTTTTCTATCATCGGGCTGAGCAGTAATCCCTGTCCACTGTGTGATGTCTGCACTCGTTGCAAACCGCTCTAAACAGAAAGGGATAGTTAAAATACCTCAAACACACAATCTCAGTTTAAAAGAAATAATGCCAAAGCCATTCAGTAATCCAGGCACCCTTAAAGTGCTCTCACAAATGACAAAATTGAGCTGCAATTACTTTACTTCTACCTCAACAACATAAACCAATAAGTAGGTTTGCAGCAGCTTCAGGGAATAAATTGCTTGAAATATGAAAATGATCTAAATAAAAACAAAACAAAGCCAAGTTTCCTCAAACTTGAGAGTACATTATATTCACAAGCACCAGTTTCCTCACTCATCACTTTTCCATTACCTACTACTGAAGCATACACATCATGGAGCAGAGACACACACCTCATAGATTTCTGCAGCTCTTGTTTAGGACTATTCCAACTGCAGCAATTAAAGATGCACCTGCGTTACCTCGTCTGACACAGCCCGGCCCGTAAAAGGACTTCCCATTGATTTGTAATGGTCTTTTCTGTATGGGAGCCAGTTAAAATAGGAGCCCTGTTACCCAACTGCATCACCCATTGACCCTGCAGCCCCAAGGGGAATTTGCATGACTCGATTGTTTAGACAAAGGTGAAATGTTTATTCCTATTAGCCAGCTTCCACACAAGATACAGTATTGACCTGCAAGAACGTCTGATCGGCTATCACAAATTACAGCTGCTGTGTCGCCACCGCTCTGCACTGATGCTGCCGAGGCATCAGCGAGCGGTGCGGGGGACATGCAAACACAACCTAGGAAGAAGAAGAAAAAAATCAATGGAGTCTAGTCAGATGTTAGGTAAGTTGTCCCCGACATTTGCTTTAGGGACAGTCGCAGTTGTTTAATAAGACCCCGAGCATCTCCAATCAATGAGAGGCTTCCATTCCCCCGTTTTGAAATCAATGAAGCTGCTTGATGCAACACTGCTGAATTCTTGAGTTGGCTTCGTCGCTGTGCCGCACAGCAATTGTTGCACTTTGCTTTAGTTTTGATTGTGTCATACGTTTCTTCTTCATAGGTATTGGAATGAACACTTCTCCAAAGTAACACACATAAATCTGTGGCATAGAGTCCCAGACGTTAGCGGAGAAGAGCAATAATTGCAACCCAGGAATGAGCCAAGTGCGATTCATAAATCCATCAGCACTAGCAATGAATGAGTGCACATGTTCATAGCACCCTGTCAACAGGTGTAACAAATGCACAGTATTTCCTGTCCAAGAATGTATGCATATCATACTTGATCTGTCATGAAATCTGCCGGTTTACTGTATTTTAATTTGTCCATGTTTCTGACCCTCGTCCTCTTCTTCTCCCCCTCCCCTCTCACCCTTCTGCCCTCCCCTGTTGTATTGATGCACGCCCCCATGTTGGGTCCCCTGCACTACCAGGTATGACTAACTGCTATCTTGCTCCCACGACTCTTTTGTCATTTATCTTGCTCCGCTATGCCGGCCGGCTGACTGCACAGCACGTCAGCATGCAGTGACAATAATTTGCACTGATCGGACCCCTCTGCCTACCCTGCTGTTACAAATGGCAATCGATTATCATGCGGTAGTGCTATCGACTGTCCAACACTTGTGTGTGTGTGTGTGTGTGTGTGTGTGTGTGTGTGTGTGTAGCAGGGGCTAGATTTGTCTTTGTGGATTTCTGAAGTGTAGCAGTGCCTTTTGCAACTGCAGATTCATCCTTTGCTGTCACATATTCTAGACACAGTCATAAATTCATCATATTTGAAATATACTGCTGAACTGTAAGTACTCAGATTGAAGAGCAATCTCTCTTTTATACTGTTCCTATGCTTGATGGGAATTGTTAGTTGAAGCTTGTGACATTATCTGGGTTTGGTAATTGTGTCTGATTTCACCCCCAAGCTGGCAGCTAGTTGTATTGATGTATTTATTCTGTGTGCATTTACAGCTGCATTAAGTTTTTCTAATTCAGATTCAGATATTTAAATAAAGATCCTGTATCAGCACCAGATGTACATGCAGCTAACTTAAAACCCTTCAGTGTTGCCTACCCTGGTGGATAAACTCAAACACCGTCTCTGGGAATCAAACCAACAACATGCACATTTAAATAATACTAAGGATATGAAACGTACAGTAGAGATCTACACTCTTTCTGATCTACGGGTTTGTGGATATTGTATGAAGATTTATGCACACAATACATATATCTTATAAAAATAGGCGGCCGCCAGCTGGTCATGTGGCATCTCTATGAGCCTTCACCATATCAGAGGCAGTTGCTAGTTGAGTTTACCCGATAAAAAATGACTTTGAGCCTGGTACAGGGCACCGCAAGCTGCCAGTCGTTTGGACGGACATTACGACAAAAAGTGAGCGTCATGGGGCAACAAGCGTTAGGTTTAAGCACCAAAACACATCATTCCTGGGTGAACGTATTTTGATTTTTCCCTGGGAAGCGAACTCCGCTCCGCAGCTTGAAAGCGCTGTGTTTATGACCTCCCCATCACCTCCGCCCTACATGGTTCACAGCAGTCCTATAAAGCAGCAATCACTGTGGTGCAAATACATGGAATGCTTACGAATTACAGTGCTATTACTCCACGTAGCTTTTTATACGTATAGCTTTTCATGAGACAACTTGTACAGGTACAGATATAGTTAGTGATGGGCGATCCCAGTTCCAGTCATGTCACAATTTATTCCATCTGATTGGATGCATATTGAGTGAGGATCAACATTAATCAGGAGACTGAGGATTACTTAGGGGCTCCTGAGTGCGTCTCTTCCGGCTCTTTGCGATGGGATGACGAGTACTCTCAGGCCCCTGCACAGCTGCACTACGCTGTCTATATTTCTGCTGTATCTATCTACTTTACCCAGCTGTGTGACTTGAACATTGGTGTCCTACAAATAGAGTGTGTATAAAATTGATGACCAGGATATGCGCCGTTTAATCAACACTATCGACCTGACCGGCACCGTTGCCTTGTGCAGCCGGGGTGAAGGAGCGCTTAAAACAAGAGGGAACGTTTGATTCCCCTGTCGGAGCTACATTTACGGCGCCCGCGCCCTCCCCCCTCAGCGCTCCTCTCTCCACCTCTCCTGCAACTGCATTGTGCTTTCGCTCAATCAATACTTGCAGCAATTGCTCAAATTAAAAGGAAAAAATAGGTTTGCTGAATCCTCACCCGGTGGCTTCCTGTGGACTCCTGGCGGTCGCTGTGGATCGCAGAGCACTTACAGGAAGTGGGGGGGAAAAGGTGTTCGAAGGGCTGATTGATGGGCTGTCTCAGCATGGCGCTCACCCACTCAGACTCCACCAGACGGCCAACTCCCTCTTTGTGCAAGACTCTCCTGAACCACAGCTCCTCTGTCAGAGAAAACATACAGTAGCCTCTAATTTACACATGTACAAATTTATCCATTTGAATATTGGGGGTTTTCTGATGTTAACCTTATCTATTATACGACATCTGGTATTCAGGCAATTGAGCATGTTTCATAGGCATCAAAATGTCATGTTTGGATATAGAGGATTTGAAGGATACACTTTCTCGTTTCCTTATTTTTTTATTTTATTTTTTCTCTCTTCCCAGTCTGTTACTCTGTAATCACTAAGCGAATACCTTTTGAAGTCAGCGGGAGTTCAAAGCGGGTGTCAGTGAGGCTGTGGTAGACGACCCCTTCGCGTTCCAGTCGTTTTATGTAATTGGTGCTGTCTACCGTTGGGGCTGAGTCGAAGGAACATGGCCTTTATTAGTACAATCGCAGGCAGGTTTGGCTTACCGACAGTAATGTGTTCCAGGCACCACAAACACACATTTATGTGCATTCACACACACACACACACACACACACACACACGGTGCATCAAACAGACGGTGTCAAATCACCAATGGGTGGGTGTTTGGCTCAGAAATGCAATTACTGTGGTACAAGGATAGCTGCGTACATGGAAAACACATTTGGTGCAAAGAGCTGCTTTACTTTGGTCTTCCAAGGTGGCATAAGCAACTTTTGTTTTAAATACGCTTCTCCTGATTATATGATGGTGTATTGGAAGGGGAACTCACATACATGCTCTGGACAAGGCTTATTGCCACAACACAGGAGCAGATTTGTTACTGTGTTACAACACAATAATTACAACGCAGTCAAAATGTAAAGACAACCCACTTTCTAGGGATGCACCAATATAATATAATAATAATATAATATAATAATATAATATATAAGTACATGTTCAGGTACTTACATTTAGGTACTCGTCGACACCAATTAACGAAACAAGTACTTTATAATCTCTCTGGGGTCTGAGGGTGTTTTCAGACACACGGATAATTTTAACCTGCTCTGATATTGTTGTCAAATTGGACCAAACCAAGTTTTTTTTTTGTATTCAAAACTTAGTGCCCATGGCCTGGACTTTTCACTAAGCTAGGATCAATAAAATGAATCATATCGTTGCTGATATCTAAATACTGTGTAAAGTTAAGAAAGAATGAAGAACGCAAAGTCCAATGATGTCATTCGTGTGCATATTAAGTAGCCATGTGGATTTACCGCTCCAGCGGAGAGGATGGTTTATTTACGCCAGCTGCTAAGTTTACAAGATTTTGTCCAAAATGAAAGACCTTGTGACTATAAATTGAGAGCTGTCGTTTGAGCTTGCTTGTAAAATAAAATCGCTATTTGCAGAGTTGCCCTTTGGTTCTTAAAGGTCCCATGACATGGTGCTCTTTGGATGCTTTTATATAGACCTCAGTGGTCCCCTAATACTGTATCTGAAGTCTCTTTTATATAGACCTCAGTGGTCCCCTAATACTGTATCTGAAGTCTCTTTTATATAGACCTTAGTGGTCCCCTAATACTGTATCTGAAGTCTCTTTTATAGACCTTAGTGGTCCCTTACTGTATCTGAAGTCTCTTTTATATAGACCTTAGTGGTCCCCTAATACTGTATCTGAAGTCTCTTTTATATAGACCTTAGTGGTCCCTAATACTGTATCTGAAGTCTCTTTTATATAGACCTTAGTGGTCCCCTAATACTGTATCTGAAGTCTCTTTATATAGACCTTAGTGGTCCCTAATACTGTATCTCAAGTCTCTTTTATATAGGCCTTAGTGGTCCCCTAATACTGTTCCTGAAGTGTCTTTCCCAAAATTCATCCTTGGTGCAGAATTCCAGCCACTAGAGCCAGTCCTACAACAAGCTTTCCTTAGTATTTTGAGTCTGTAGCTTATGACCTCATAAGGGGCAAGATTCCAGATTGGCCCATCTGACCTTTCATTTTCTCAAAGGCAGAGCAGGATACCCAGGGCTCGGTTTACACCTATCACCATTTCTAGCTACTGGGGGGCCATAGGCAGGCGGGGGGAATGCATATTAATTTTAAAAAACCTCAAAGTGACAATTTCATGCCATGGGACCTTTAAAACAGCACTGGGTAGACTGCATGCAGATGGAGCTGATTGAAATATAGCTTTCTTAATGTTATGCCTGTTAGGCTGAGACATTGAGCTGACACTGCTACTCCAAATATCAGTGGTAAAGCTTCCACTGATGATGATGTACTTTTTCATAAAGTCATACAGCTACAGAAACACAGTTTCGACTGGGAATCTCATACCTCAACTCCATGAGTACATGCATGTATGAGTACATGCGCACGGCATCGGACCGATACTGGCATCGGAATCTGTGCATCCCTATATATTTCGCCAATTGTCTTTGTATTAAACAAACCTACTGAGATTTACCATGAAGTTCACAGAGTGCAAGACAGTTTAGGGTTTTACATCTCTTACTGTTTTTTTTTCTTCATACAATGTTCCCTGATGGAGAGCTTCAACACACACAGTCATACGCTCAAAACATGCATGTGTGGTATATGTGTCCTCCTTCAGCCGTTTAACAATGCTCACTCTCAGCCCTGCAGACCCGCATCCGGAAGGAAAAAAGCATCACGAGTCAAAAGGCCCATTCCCTAACCCTCACAAATTGCATGTAACTCGATTACAATGAGAAGATTATACCTTATTAGCAAGGATATTATGGCGTCTTCTTACTGACCCTCATTATATAGACTCACATCTGTGACTCAACGTTAGCACTTCCTTTTTGCCAGTGTGCATGTGTGACCTGCTAGACATTACTGCAGCTGGAGGAAGAGGTGGGGGGGGGGCATTCATGTTGTTTGGTATTTTGTAGGCAGTTCATTTTAGTGTTTCAATGATTTGACTCTAAACCATACTTTTTACTATTAGTATTAATATATACTGTATGAATACAGATGACAGAGTGGACTTGGATTTAGTAGAAACTAACTTTAGTCCAAAACATTGGAATCATTTGCAGTTAGTGGTGGTATCAGGGATGTAATGCACTTCACAGGCTATATGTAGTGGGGTAGTGTGATGTCTCTGTGCTATTTCGTCTTGGTCTCAGAACACATTTGAGAAGAGCAGAAATATAAGTTGGCTGTATGGTAGTGTAAAGGAAACTCCACCTTAAACATTGCTAAGACTTACAAAGCAGCTACTGGTAATGCATTTTGCCTTAACTTATGGGTCAATTAAACAATGTATTTTGCTCTTCTTGTGAATAATTATCCAGGCATACACAGGATGTGGGGTCCAATGTTCCAATCTGCAAAACTAAAGAGCGTGAGAGTGTGTGAAATGTAGAACTTTACCACAAAATAACTAAGAATGCACATAAACTAACTGTGTGTGTGATGGAGTTTTACTATAGCTGTTATAGCACCTGCTAAGGCTCAGTGTCCAACACAAAAAGGCCCATTGCACCGGGCAGCTTTTTAAGTCTAGATAGGATGTGTAATTGTCTGAATGCAGAGCAGGACTCGGCTGCAGCAGGATGTGCGTGCTCAGCAAACCGTCCTCGGATAAATAAAGGGTTTTAAAAAAACAGCCAGATAATAGCCGCCCGTGATTACAGAGGCAGTTTGCAGCGCAGTCCTCCGATTGGGGTGCATATCTGTTGTGCAACTGCTACACCGCCAACAACAGCATTTTACTCCACGTCAGCCGCCAAAATGAGAGCAACTGCCACATAATCTGTTTTTAATAGATGCTAATGCAGGAACACCTGTCATAGCCACGACAGCGCTTTCCCCCAATATAAGCCTAAGAAGATTACACGTGTTGGGAGCAGGTATTCCTGGATTAATTATAGACTGACTGTGAATTATGTGTTGTACTCAAATGTATTTTGGTGTATGTGTTTGTATATGTTATGCCTGCAGTTGTAGTCTAATTCCATTCCTCACCCATGAATTGGTTGCTCAGGAGATAGCTGCATCTGACTTTAATTTACAAATATGGGCCCAGTTGTGATAAGACTACTCATATAGTACTTTATGAACTAAAACACCTCTATGATTTACTCTGATGGTAAGCAGAAAAATGTTTGCAGTAGATCTGATTGGAAATACAGGACGCACGTTGATAATGCAACAAATACGACATATCAAGTCATGTCGAGTGGTTTCAGTTCTACTTTAATGTCTCTTAAATTTGAATTTTTCTGTCTAAGTTACGCAAGTACTTTTAGACCCAAACTTTATATTTATAAAATGACTTTTCATTTAAGGTTTATTCTCTTTCTAACTCCGGTCTCTTCGGGAAACGACACACTTCGAGCTAGCGCCCTACTCGCTGAAAATGTTAGGTTTTGAAGATAATTTGGATTGTGCAACAAGGCAGGGCTGCTTGGTTCTTCCAGGGAATGATTGTAAAGATTTACAAAGAATATGTTTATGTCATTTCCTCTTTAACTGGGGCATCTTGGGACCGATTGGCAGGGATTTGGTATGGATAAAATACATATTGTATGTGGCATTTTTTTTCCGCGGGGTGTAAATGTTCCACCAAAACAAGTTCCTTCCGGAAACTATTTAGCATAGCCTTTGCAGCTAATGTTGCTGCGTCTGGAGCTGAGCGTCGGCCAAGACCATTGGGATTTGTAGAAGAAATACAAACAACCTGGTGGTGTAGCCAGACCTTACTGTGCAGCACTGTGGAGATAAGTCTGGCAATGTCAGACTACATCCGTATGCTTCAAAGTCTTTAACAGGTGCAACTTTGAATGCAATGAACTGCAAAGAATCTTGCTCAGATTGTTGCATAGTGTACACAAATGGGATCGGTTGCATTGAGCCATTATTGAATTGTGTGTTGTTATTTATTTTTTGCTATTTCCTAAATTTGTCCCCATGGAGCCTGATGCACTGCCGTCCTCCGTTTTTAGAATCTAAACTTCTTCTGCGTCAGCTCCAACGCCACCTTCACTCCACCTTACCGACTCCCCCGTGGATGACAGCCGGAGCTGCAAATGAGTGAGGCTCCACCTGACAAGATACGGGGGGTTACCGCAGAATTGGGTGAGGAAAAAGAGGGAGAAGGAGACGGGGGGCTCATTAAGCGATGGTGTGATCAGCATGCCTCGGCGTAGGTGATGCTACCGGCTTCCGCACCTTTGCTTTCCACACTGTAAGCGAGTCAATTTTATTCACTGTTAAAGGAGGAGGAGGTGTGTGTGTGTGTTTGGCAGGTGGTAGTGAGCACACTTAGCCAACAGGCTCCCCCCCCTTCCATCTCCCAGAAGGCTCACCTCGACTTCAATTGTCAGACTTGTTAGTGAGCCTGTCTGACATCAGGGGCCGTCAAGTTATTGGCTGGATTGCACTTTATGTCGCGTGGTATGATAATATTTTCATCTTTTTCACTGAGCAAAGAAAGAAGGGTTGCTTCTCTTTATTCTTTCTGTAATTCCCCTTAGCCCAGAGCCCTTCCCCGTCCACTTTTCTTTTACCTCTAACGGAGATTTCTTTATTTGACTTGAGAATGTACCCCTTCGCCTCGCAGCGCCATCCTTATTCCCAGCAGCACAGGAATCACGC
The DNA here is from genome assembly GCA_026937815.1 of Etheostoma perlongum. Taxonomy (NCBI): domain Eukaryota; kingdom Metazoa; phylum Chordata; class Actinopteri; order Perciformes; family Percidae; genus Etheostoma; species Etheostoma perlongum. The sequence goes on along the minus strand of CM049394.1, from coordinate 1,569,529 downwards.
GCCAAGGAGAAGTTGACGGATGTCTTCTTCCATCCGCCCGGAGAGCTGTCGCCCCGGACAACGCCTCCGATGACGAGGGAGCCTCTGACACGCTCTACTCCAGCTTCGCGTCTCTTGACACGAGCCTCCTGCCGCCGTTGCCAGCGCTGGGCCGCCACCAGGGAGGATCCCGGGGATACGCTGCAGTGATTCACCTATTACAACTTGCTTTGGAAATGTGTCACACACACACACACACACACACCTTGACTGTGTCATGCACACTTAACACACACCTTCTGGATAAGCTGCTGCCAGGAGTAGCAGAAGGGGGCAGGCCTCACATGCACAGAGCAGATGTAAGAGACAGGAGGAAAGAAATGGAAAAAAGGGAAATAAAAAGAGACAGCAAGTGTGTGTTATTCAGCAGACAGCTGAAAATTACACACCAATGTCTAAATCTACCTTTCCTCCCCCAAGCACAATGGAGAGATTACTTGCAAAGTGCCAGGTAGACAACAAGACGTGAGCCGTCAAACCCCCCTCGTAGCTCACCGCCGCCAGAGCTAATCAGGTTTGAAGCACACCCAGGTACACTATCTTTTGCTTTTGAGTGCACACGTTTCTCGACATTAATCCCCCCCTAAGCCTTTGCAGCTAATGTAATCTAATTAATGACTTTTTTTCCCTCCTGAGCCTGATGCAAACTTGAACTTCACAGACTATATGTAGTGGGGTAGTGTTATGTCTCTGTGGTGCTATTTCATCTTTTCAATGTCTGTGAAAATGAAACACATTTGATAAGAGTAGAAAGTTAGGTTGGCTGTAGTCATGCTGAAACATTGTTAAGACCTAAAAATCAGCTTTTGCTTATGCATTTCTTTTTTTGGGGGGGGGAGATTTGGGGCTTATTGTGCTCTATCACAATACATGAAAGCATGAATCTGTACCAAACTTTTGTGTACTCGTTATTTCCAGCGTACTTAGGAGGAGTAGTATGGAGTGTTAATTTAAAACCACAGAGCCAGAGGGGGCCTCCTTCGTGCTGCAAGTAGCAGACATCAGTTGTGCTGTAAATATAAATAATTGAACACATTCAGATTAGGTTCTGTACCTTAAGCATGAGGTCTCTGAATATTTCATTACAACGTGTGTTTTTTAAATTAGCCTGAGCTTTCATATATGTCATAAAACAACCCCAGGTCGGTTCCAGTTTACTACCTTATTTACTTCATTTTTGCTATATTAGCTTCCTGATGTCTGAATATTGTTTGGATGATACACAAACCGAGTTATTAGTGCCTCACACATATAGAGTATACGAGTGGAAGAAGTATTCAGATATTTTACTTTAGTAAAAGTACTAATACCACACTGTAAAAAAAAGTTCTGTTAGAGTAAAATTCCTGCATTGAAAATGTTACTTCAGTAAAAGTGTGTAGGTTATTATATCAGGAAAATGTAATTAAAGTATAAAAGTAAAGACCTCTCCTCCCATTGTAGAAATGATCCACCCAGCTGTGTGTTTAATGGTCTCATCATCTCAGCTGGACCTGGAGGCCATGATATTGTTGCTAGGTTACTTTATAATAAAAACTCAGATATTATAGTGTGCAGAAATCTTAATGTAAAGTAACTAAAGTAACTTGTAACTAAAGCTGTCAGATGAATGTAGTGGAGTAAAAAGTGGAATATTTCTCTCTGAAATGAGTCCACAACTGATATGAGTAATTAGGTAAGAAAATGTCCCCTTGGGGATTTAAAAAAAAAGCCTTTTCTTCTTTTATGTATCTGACGCTCTGCACAATATAAAAAGCAATGAATAAAAAGCATGACAACATCTCGTGAATATATGTTTGAATATATGGACAAACTCTCATATGCATTGCGTTGTTCCGTTGAAGCATTTTGCAAGACTTGGCAACCCTTCATTGATATTGCAGAAGCTAAGGCAATAAATACCCCCCCTTGGCTCTTGGCCTAACTCTTAGCTATGAGAACTGTCTGAGTGCAATGTCTATATACCAAACAAGTTTAGGTATATAGAAGCTGTTCAAAAGAAAGCCAGATATTAAAAGCAGGTTAACTGAACAGGATGGACAGCAGGGGAATACAACTTCAAGTAAAAGATGACCTCCACACCTGCCCTGGCCTCTCTCCTGGAAAGATTCTAAAATAATAAAAAAAAAAAAATATATATATATATATATATATATATATATATATAAAATTATGAAACTAAATGTCACATTGTCGCAATACAAACAAATCTATCCCAAATTTAAAGGAATATTATTTAACGTTAAAAAAGGACTGAAACCATTTAAAAAGTCTAGGTTTGGGTTTTGAGTTGGGTTGGGAACCAGAGGGTTGCCGGTTCAAGTCCACGTATGGACCAAAGAACAGAGTGGGGACTGGTAGCTGGAGAGATGCCAGTTCACCTCCTGGGCACTGCCAAGGTGCTCATGAGCAAGGTACAGAACCACCCTCAACCGCCCAGGTCGCCTGTTCAGCAGTCGCAGCCCCCCCACTCTGACATCCCTCCATTACTGCATGTACAGAACCTGAGCATGTGTGTGTATTTCAGGCCTGTGTGTAAATTGTAATTTCCCCAAGTTGAGTGAAGATTTGAGTCACGCGTGCGTCTCTTAGCGACAAGATGCTAACGGGACTTCTGTAATGTCAACACAGTAAAAATGGACCTACTTAACGACGTTGGTTCACTGCTGGCTACAAGTTAGCATCAAACACAACAAAGACAGTAAGTTGAATGGTGTTTTGAGCTAACATTAGCAACCAATCAACATCAATCAATAGCTACAACTTTTCTGAAATGATTTCTATCTTCTGTTATTGTTTATAATGAGGTTTATTATTTCATGGATTTCACAAAGTTCAGTATGACACATTATTTACTTCTGAGGATGCCCAACTCACATTTGCACACGACTCACATCAGGGTTAGGGTTAGACAGGGGATCAATAAAGAGTATACATTATTAAAATGTTATTATTAAAATAGCATTAAAAATGAGTACATTTAGTTAACATCGGGTCAGGGTTAAATATCAAATGCAATGACTACTTCACGACCTCCCGTAAGACTCGGTAGTTACCAACATTTGTGATGCTGTGTTTTGAAAAGTTGAGTTAGCCCTTCTGCTGGTTCTGTGTCTGTGATTGTAAGTTTTCCCTTTTGGAAAATGAAACCTGACTTGCTCTTTTCAGTTTTACCCCCTGACTTTAGACCTTTTATAGCTAACACACTTTTACTTTTTTTAATTCTGTGACAAGAACTGTCACCATGTATTGAAGTGGCACACCGCTGCGGAGCAAAATAGATTTTTTAGTTCACACAAATACTATTATCCACGGCAGGTCTCTCTTCCCTGGCTCATCCTGTGAGCCCCTTTACCCTCCCTTAGCAATTTCCACAAACAAACATTTTTTTTTCTCCACCCGCTCTGTACAAAATAGATCAAGAAAACACACAATTATCTCTAAAAACTGGAACAGATTTTTATTAAATTAACCTTATTAGTGCATTACGGTAAGCAAATGCCAAAAAAAAGGAGTTCCTCATTTGCATTAAGATAGATTTTTCAGGTTGGCTGCACAATTTAATTAAAGAAAAGATTAAGAATCATTAACCAAGCTGCTCTACCTTGCAGTAGCGACAGGCTCACATCTGACTCAGGTTAACAGAAACCCAGATGGTGGCTCTCTAACTGTTGAATCTCCGTAACTGAATCAGAATGATCCCATTAGTTTCCAGGGGGGTGGGGGGAGAAAAGTGAGGGAATTCTGGAAACACTTGCACATCTTGCAGCCGGCGGCCAAATTTCATCTGATATTTTCTGTGCTTTTGGGGGGGTCAGGGGTGACTCAGGTGGCCAGGGTTGATTTTGGGCCTTGAAATCCAAATCAAATTGCAAATAAGAGGATAAATTTGTAACGCTTTGCATCAATTTTTAGGAAGCAATACCATTACTTAAAGCATGGCTGCACAATATGAGCAATAAATGTGTTTTTTGGAAACAATACGTGGAGAATGTGAATACGTATGTTTTGTGTTGCTTGTGTTGTGGGAAAAAGCACCAACATAGCCGGAAGAAGCGACGTAATTGTCCAAAAAAACAAACGTTGGAAAAAGCTTCAAAATATGTGACAATGTTGTTGTACATCCCGATAACCATACTGCTTGCAATAAATAGACAGATATTAAAGTGCACTCAGTTTCTGCTGCTTTCAGTATTCTTCTGAAATACGACTAACGCGATGATGAAATATATATATATATTTAACACAGAAATGGCCCTGTAGAAAAATGTGGCACTGTTTACAATTCACAGTGACTGATTACGATATAGTGTCTGTCTGGCTTTTGGCTTTTATCTAATGTCAGGATGAAAACGTTGTTGCACAATTGCGCTCAACTGTTAATGAGTAAGTAAAGTTTATTCATAAAGCACTTACAGAGTCACAAAGTTCTTTACAGGCCAAATAAATAAATAAAAATTTACAGATAATCAATAAAAATCACAATAAATCACAAAGGCATGAAAGACACTGTACTACAACATTGGCCAACAATGTGGCCAAAGGAACGTCTGACTAAAGAGATACGTCTGTCTTTAGCTGCTTTAAAAAAAGTCTAGATACCTTACATTTCCAGGATTGTTCCGGTGTCACCAGAAATTCTGCCAGATGTCTGTCCCCGTCCTCTGTCTCTGTGTTGGCGCTCTAACCTTCGGCTGATTTCCAGACAGCTGAGGACTCTGTCCAATCGAGGACTCTGGTTACCTGGTCCTCAGAACCTCAGAAGACTATGGTTACCTGGTCCTCAGATCTCTGCAGGGTAAATCCAGACAGCTAAATCCAGACAGCTGGTCCTCAGATCTCTGCAGGGTAAATCCAGACAGCTAGCTAGACTATGTGTCCAATCGGAGGACTGTGGTTACCTGTCCAATCTGAGGACTATGGTTACCTGGTCCTCAGATCTCTGGACTAGGGACAGCTAGCTAGACTATGTGTCCAATCGGAGGACTGTGGTTAAATCCAGACAGACAGCAAGCTAGACTATCTGTCCAATATCCTGTCCTCAATCTGGGTAAATCCAGACAGCTAGCTAGAGGTTACCTGGTCCTCAGATCTCTGCAGGGTAAATCCAGACAGCTAGCTAGACTATCTGTCCAATCGGACTATGTTTTGGTCCTGTTGACACCTGCGACTAAAACTACTTTTTGAACGTAGACATCGTTCCACCAAAACAACTTCCTTCCTGAGACTATTTAGGTCCTCAGAGGCACCGTGGCTATCCATCCGGGACTATGCTTAGCCCAGATCCCAAGGGATTGTGATTGGGTTACTGTGGTTACCTGGTCCTCAGAAATGCCGATAAACCAGAGCAAAAATGGAATAGTCAAATGTACGTGTTGAACAGGCGAATCTGATTCGGGTGCAGCTCTAGCTACCACATTGTTTTGAACATTATTAGACAACCAGACTGCAAAGTACAAAATTGCTCTCACAAACTGTGATTGCATATGTCTATGTTTATTCATATGCCTTCTTAATCATAACTGTGATTGGGTTACAGAAATGCCAAAAATGGAATAGTCAAATGTACGTGTTGAACAGGCGAATCTGTCTGCAGGCCAGTGCACTGTACTGGTATCTGCATTGGATGGTGGTCTTTGCAACTTGTTTTTCTTTTCTGTTCTGACAATGGTGCAAAGTGGCAGCTGCAATAATAAGTCCAGCAGAGATCAGCTATGTTTGTACTGACAAAAACATACTGCAGAAACATGACCAAATAATGTCGCCATTGCTGCTATGGTTAGAGATCCAAATTTGGGCACGGCAATTGAATAGGCTTGGACTCTGAGATAGTCAACATTGACAGTTGTCAAAAGTGAAGAATATAGAGGCTACTGCTGGAATATGTTTGTCCCTGTGAATAATTACACTGTATATGAAAAAAAGAAGTGACAGAGTAAAGAACAAGAAATGGGGAGAAACGCTAATTTAACCTCTTTCACGTTTGACTTTCTTGTTGTTGTTTTTTTGTATATCTACTGTGATGGAACTAAGTCGGCGGTCACAGGTCTGATGCACACACAGAGCAAGACGGGTGGAGAGAGAGAGAGGGAGGGAGAGAGAGGGGGGATTTGACAGTCCTCTCTGACCACCGTAGGGTTAAAGCATTTGGTATGCAAATTATTCGGGAAGGATGTTGTTAAAAGTGTTAGAGAGAAAGAGATGGAGAAAGAAGGAGAGAGGAGGAAAAAAAGGGAGGTACACATCCAAACCCCTAATCCCCCCTTGCTTTCGCCAAAATGACAAATGCAGGAACTGAGGCATAAAAGAATCACTCATGTATGGCGCACTTGAGTATTACTGCGAGGCACCTGCATTGGAATGAACAGATACAAATAAATACAAAATAATGCAAGGGGGAGGTGGAGGAGAAATGGGTGGGGGTGTGGGGGGGGGGTCACTAAGAAGCTTAAAAGAGTCTTCGGCATTTGAATGCAATCAAGCGCCATTGAAATGATACCAGGTGCCTGGCAGGTGGAGGGGAACAGATGCGCCGGGGTTGGCAGCCTCGGCGGCGTACAGGTGTGAAAGAACGGGCCTGCTCCCTAATTACTGATTTAAATGCTTAATTTCTGTGTTTCAATATTGATTGCTACCTTTCTGCTCCTATTTCCCCCACGGAGCGGACCGGGTATTTGTAGGGAGGCCTAGTCAGTGTGTTTTTTTTCTTTTTCCTTTCTTCTGTCTCTTTTCTCCCCCCCCCAAAAAAAACAAACAAAACAAATCTCGTCTTTTCTCCCGAGCGTTGCTCTCTGTGTTCATGTTTGGATTCCTTCCCGAATCATTCCTGGGTGATTAAAGGGGGGATGTCTTCGTTATTTGATGGCATGGCAGCTGAAAAAAAAGGGCTCGCTCACAGCGTTGCTCCTCTTCCCCCCCTTTTAGATTGGATCATATACTGGTAATGGGACGCACAATCAATGGCCACACATTGATGCCAAAAGCTGTCTCCCCCGGCCCCCCTCCTCTCCCCTCCCCTCTCTCCTCCTTTCAGTGGATCCAGATGGATCTTTATCTGGCGATGTATTGATGAAAATCGCTCCTCATTTTGCTGGCCCTCCTTCCTTCCTCCACGGGCAAATGATAGACTTGTGTACCTGCTCTAATTTGTACTTTAGTTTGAGATGTATAACCTGCTGCGGTGCAGATAGTGAATGAGCAGGATGAGGATGAAGATAAAGGTAACACTAATGATTGCTGATGATTCTGAATAATTATATGTAAGCTAATGTCTGTGAATGCATCTTTAACTGTCAGCTGGACACCTTTATGCTCATACATACCTCTCTCTGTGTGTGTGTGTGTGTGTGTGTGTGTGTGTGTCTCAGCATGGACTCCACTAATCTTTGTCAACACAAAGAATTCTCTTTCATATCTCCCAAAGCCATTGATTGGTAAAACCTGTCATATCCAGGAAAAGCCTGTTACCAATGGCAACGCCCCCAACCTCTGTCCTGGACCTCCATTACAGTTATGTTTATGAATTTGTGATACATTGCACCGACCGCTTTCTTTGTGACACACTTGTTGCACTCAAGACGCCTTATAAAGTTGGTCAAGACAAACTAATGCCAGGGTGTCAGCGTGTGTCACTAAGGGCAGGGCCAGCCATGTACCGTTTATTGACATGCTTTTATTTAAGAGAAAAAGTCAAATATGTTGACTGTATTATTGAATGTCTCATATAGCTTTCTCACTTACAGTTTGGGCCTCATAAAGCGCCAAAAAGTACAAAAAAAAGTCCTTAGCCATCATAGAAAAAAAAACATTGAAAAAAAAAAAAAGGTGTAAAAAGCACCAACATCGCCGAAAGAAGCAACATAATTGTCCAAAAAAGTAAACGTTGGAAAAAGCTTCAGAAATGTCGGAAAAAGTGACAAAATCTTACGACTACGTTTACACGTGGACGGCTATTTTCATAAATGAACATTTCAACCTTTCAAAAATATTGTGCACAGCTGTCAGGTTTCAGAAAAGTGTTTTAGACGGACCCGTGTATAGTATATGCCATCTATGCTGTCAAGAGCATGCCAAACCTGTAGGTGGCAGTGTAACGGGAACTCAAGCCCACGTCAGCCGATCAGAATCACTTCCTCTCTCTTCTCTTCCTCGGCTGCCTTAACCTCCGTTTGTCAAAACAACCATGTACGTGTCAACAGGGTCTATGTGGGCCAGATCAGAATCTGCTAGGGGCCGGGTTTTGCCCGTAGGTTTGACACATGAACTAAAGGATCGACAATGCTAAATGTACCTTTTTTTTCTACTTTTAAGATTTCTTTTGTGCATTTTCAGCCTTTATTTTGATAGGACAGCTGAAGACTTGAAGGGGGAGAGAGGGGGGGAATGACATGCAGTAAAGGTCCGCAGGTCGGAGTCGAACCCTGGCCCCCTGCAATGACGAGTAAACCTCTATATATGGACGCCCGCTCTACCAGGTGAGCTACCTGGGCCCCCTAAATGTACCTTCAATAGATAATATATAGTTAAGAAAATACAAAATATGCCTTTCTTTCCATAGAAATTGAGTCTCAGTATGTATGATGATATTAAGAGGTGTGGTTCAACTAAAGAAAAGTGTGGATGGAGTTTGCTTGATTGACCCCTCCTTCATCCCACCTCCACCAGGGTCCCACAATCCTGGCTTTAAAAAGGTATTTCAGAAAAACCTGCGCATGTTGACTGATCCCTCGACCGGATGCATGGAGCTAAGGCCAGTTATTATTTTCACTACAATATGATCCCTTGTATGATAATTGCCATGCACTTACTGGAATGTATGAGCAATTCCTTGTGATCCCTTGCAGGGCATCACTTGAAGTAAACAGTAAACTAATATTTTTACCAGGATTATTCCCATTGAGACTTTTTTTACAAGGGAGTCCTGTTTCAACATGAAAACAGACAAACGACAGCAAATGACAAAAAATAATCAGTTCAGTAATAGGACATGTGCCTTCAGGTGTCAGAAGGTCTTTTAAAAAAGTCTTCCCTGCTAATAAAATAATGTAGTTTAGGGTGTTTTGTAGTTCAAACTAAGACGACAGCGTGGGTTAGAGAAATGCCGTACATAATCTGTTTGTGTGGCGGAAGGTTGCTGCTGCCAGTTGAGAACATAGATAAGAAAACCAACCAAACAACCAGCATGCCAGACCATTACAATTACCTTTATTCTGTTTGTGGTTTGATTGAAACAGTTTTATTTCCTGGAGGTGGCTCGTCAGGAACATGGCAGGGCAGTGCATGCTGGGACCGTCCCAGGCCCACCGCGGCGGCTCCCATTGCAAGGCCAACAGCTGCCTTTCCCAGGTGGCCTGACATTTGAGTCGCAGACGGACAGATTAGATGGAAGGTGTACGAAGAGGGACAGCAGGAGGAGGATGATGAAGGGGAGGGGGGAGACTGGGGGAGAAAGGAAGGCAGGACGATTAAGTTAGTGCCAGGTCCTTGTGTGTACGGAGGTTGGAAGGCAGGGGGGGCAGCCCAGGGGACAACCTGAGCCCCTGGATTTCAGTCCAGATGGCTGGCCAGGGCACCCACAGGACCCCCTCTTATTGATTTAGAAGGGAAAACAGAAAACCTGGCTTTGCGTTGGGGGCCCGGGCAAGCACCAACTGTACCGTACAAGACCTGCATGGCTGCTTCTTCTTTCCTCCTTCCTATTTTTTTTGTTCCTTACGTTTTCATCCTCATCTCAGGTTATCTGTGCCGACCCCAAGGGGGAAGTGAGCAGGGGATGTGCGAGGAAGTGGGAAGCCGGGGCAAGATATGAATATAAGTCGACTGATTTAGCAGGTCTGATGTAAAGCGGGTCACACTTTTGCAGGTCTAATCCCCTTTTTCTTCGCGGTCAAATTGTGCACTGATATGAGACGGTATCGGCTCCCTGGAACCAAATAGAGCCTGAACGGTGCAGGTCTTTGTTAATACAAAGAGCTTCGCAGCTAGTGAGCAGCCGAGAGAGGAGATGTGTAAGATAAGATTTGTAGAAACACATGAAAGGGGACATGGGTATAAATATGTATGCACCCCTTGGAGTGGAGCCCCTTTTTTGTATGCCCATTAGAACAGTTTTTGCGACACTGTCTATTGTCATTGTGGTAACACATATAGCTTCACTGCCCAGTCAATTATAATCCCTCCATTACAATAGGACGTGTAACCGACTGAACATGCAGTCGGCGCTTTGAAAACACAAATCATACAGATATTGGAGATCTGAGGTGTTTGACACCAACTCTGACACAATAATATACAGTACACAAACTGATATTTAAGGGTGGGAAAATAGATCAAAAACATATTTTTGTCTCCCATATTTTACGTATGTTTAAAGCTCTTGAGCCCTAATTAATTGGTAGAATAGTTCATGTGAGTATGTGAGTTTAAAGAAGTCAAATTAGTACAAAGATTCCTACTTTACAGATTCCTATTTTAAATTACTCCAAAGCAGACACGTTGATTTTTGAAATGATTTGAATCCCATTAAATTAATTATTACATTAAATTCCACATAGTATAGAATGTCAATGTCAACTCATGGTATACTGTATTATGTTGAATTAAACCATAAAAAAGTTATGTTATGTAAAAAATACAAATGCATGTGTATAAAGCCTAATCCATCGTAAACACCTTCTTTGATTCTGTAACACAGAGCTTACAAAGAGTTAACTGCAGCTCAGAGTATTAGGATCCCATAGCATATGATATTTGTCAATATTGTCGATTAGCTATGAAACGGATCCCCCCCCCCCTTCAGCAAGGGGACCAGAGCGGGGAGGTATCTGTAACCGGACGCCCACACACCACAAAGTCTATCGACTGGCAAGGTGGACCTCTTTTGTGATCTTTGGAAGACAACTGCATGCACTTTGTTTTCCTGTGCTGGGTCCTGTGTTGTGCTAATGAGCCTAATGAGCTACTGTTTACATGTTTTTGCTTCTTTGGTGCAGACACCTCAGGCATGAAGGTTTTTTTTTTTGTGAGTTGTGTAGGCACGGACAGATGTGCGCACTCGGATGCATGCACCTTTCTGCTCACTTGTGTCAGAGCCTGTGGACGTACGAGTGTGTATGGGTTGGTGTGTGTGTGCGCGAGATAATTAGGCATCGAACAGTGAGAGGAGCAGAAATAACCTATCATCGCTTATCTGTCTTCCTACCTATAGGCCCATAAATATGTATCCTTGTGGAGATGCACAGGAGTGTCAAACTCAACTTTGCTACGGGTCTCACTGGAGAAAGAGAATTACATCAAGGGTCAGACAATTAGAGTTTATCAAAATGCTTTTATTTAAGAGAAAAAGTCAAATGTGTTGACTGTATTATTGCATGTCTCATATAGCTTTCTCACTTACAGTTGGGTCTTAGCCAGCCTAGAAAAAAGCGACAAAAACGTCAAAACAAGTGCCAAAAAAAGGTGGAAAAAAACCACAAAAAAACACAAGGTGACAAAATTGTCTTTAAAAAGTGACAAAAACATTAAAAAAAGTTGCAAAACCATTAAAATAAGCATCAAAAGGTTGCAATAAGGGCAAAAAATAAAATAAAGTGCCAAAAACGTTTTTTTAAAGGCAAAAAAGTGACAACTTCAGAAAAAACAACAATAAGTAGGTGGGCCATAATTTATTTTGAACTTAAATTGATGGGAAGGCTGGATCAAAATCTACGAAGGGCCGGATTTGGTCAGCAGGCCTCGAGTTTGACACGTAGTTTAGAGCATGAAAGTCCAAGTACAACATGTACCCTTTAAACTAATATGTTTCAAGTAAGCATATTTAGTCCATATCAGACCCCGCTCTCTGTGTTCTGTCTGAGGCGGTATTCTCGTGCAGATCTCAGGGATGAAGATTCTGCTTGTGTTCCATCAGCAGCTGCAGTATGTTTGTCATCCCTAATAACCAGTAGAGACAGCTATTTGGCTTTCTTTTGCCTCCTCTGTCTCTTGTTTTTCTCCACGCTAACATGGACTCAAGATGCCAACATTTACGACAACTGGTGAATGAGCACTCGTGTCCCAGTCACACTCAGTCACCCATGCCATGTCATGCGTGCCATGGGGGTTCAGATAGGAACTGAAAAATGGGACTGCTGACTCTGATTCAAAATCAAATCTATCTCTATGTCCATCTCCATATTGTTGCTTTTATTGGTGTCAGTAGCCTATATGTGTGTGTGTGTGTGTGTGTGTTTGGATAATGTCTTTGAATGCATCTTTTACTGTCAGCTGGACACCTTTATGCTCATGTGTGTACATGCATGCAGAGAGTGTGTGTGTCTGTGTGTGTGTGTCTATCTGTCTGCCTGTCTGTGTTTTGTAATAATTGAAGTTCACTCGCTCCTGTAGGAGTGTGCTGATGCAAGTGTGCGTGTGCGTGTGTGTGTGTGTCCGTGTCTGTTTGTGTCCGTGTGTGTGGGGTGATAATTGAAGCCCACTCGCTCCTGTGGGAGTGTGCTGGAGGCGAGCGTCCGGCTGCAGTGTGGTTTAATGCTGAAAGGTGTGTACAAGTGTTGCGCTGTGGAAAGCAGGCGTGACAGCGCTGCTAAAAACCTGAGCCAAGTTCAGACCTGTTCCTGGACCTCTGGAGGGAAACTCAGGACAATGAGCAGTTGTTTTATACAGATGAACATTAATAACTAGGGCTGTCAAAATTAGCGCGTTAATAACCAAAATCTTTTTCACACCACTAATTTCCTTAAGCATGATAAATGCCTACCACACACTAGAAGACTCTGAGCAGACTTTAGAAAGACTAAAGTCTGACATCATCTCACATCCAACATTAAAGACTGTCAGAACATGGAAAGACTAGGAGATCTGGCAGGGTCACACATTGCAAGACTAGATTTGCTTCGAAAAATGAAACCAAGCTAGCTAGCCACCGCTAGCTTTAGCTGCTAACTTATGGGAAAGTCTGCAGATTTCCCTGTTGTGCCGTACATGCCGATGAATGGGAGAGCACCCATTGGTTGCTGACTTCACTACCAAGACTTCAGACTTAGGATCACATTAAACAGGTTTGATTTGGGCTGAACGTCCAGACCTTTGGAACAGACAGCAAGAAAAAGATCCTGAGACCAAAAGATTGTGAGTCCCGTCCTACAGTATTAAGACTGATGTAGGTCAGAAGGTAGGAGGGAAGTACCACAGCTCTTCCTTCACTGGAAGTAACCATGCCACTACACATGACCTCAGCAGAAACCATGTCCCATGCAAATCAGATTACTAGTATTTAAACGTAATTTGTAGTACACAATGGGTTGAAACATCTCCACGCTAAGTGGAGGAGTCATTAACCTGTAAAATAAAACCAAAAAAACAAAACAAAAATGCATTTTTTTGATTGATAATCGGGCTTCAAAGTAATTTTTTTAGAGCAATCAATCACCTGTCCAAGTAAAGTGTTGATACATTGGTTTTGATCCCGAGTCTATTGTTCCCCTTTCCCATCCATTATGGTTATTTAGTGCTACAGGGTTGTAAAATGGGCATTTATTGGCCCTGTAATGCTGCTGCATAACCCCCCCCCCCCGCCTGTGCACTGTAAAGCTAATGTCTACATGGCAGAATGTTCAGATATGGGATTTGTAGGTCACAGCTGCAAACACCGCTCGGGGCGATATACTATTGTGCGTTATGCCTCACTACAAGGTGTATTAAACACACACACATATGCTCCTAAATGAATATTTAGATTGCTACCCTTTATTATTAGTCTGTCCTGGAAACATTTGAATATCACCTCAAGCATTGTTTTGCTTATCTACCCCACCACCGCCACCACCACAACCCGCCCGCATCCCTCGTTTTCTTTCTGGAGGGGTCGGGGAGAAGGGGGCGGGGGGGGAGACGCCACAGTGTGCTCAGTGATGTATAATCACCTTGAAATTAATTAATCGTAACACAACAACGCCAGGGCGATAGCATCAGTGCCCGCGCGCTTCCCTCTTTTGTCTGGCCACCCGCTCTCTTCTTCAGGTTGCTGAGGTGGCTGTCCCGGACGCCATTGGAGCTGAAAACGGCTGCTATCTCTGTCTGAGGCGTGTGTGTGGGGTCTCGGCGAGTAATTAATCTCAATGAAGCCTGTAGCCGAGGTAGGTATGACGGCCCGGAATTCAATTACCCCCACACCCCCTCAACCCCCATCGCCGCCGCCATCGCCGGCGTGCACCGACGCTTTAACTGGGAAGAAATACGCCGCCTCTATTTTCCCAGGTTAATATGAGCCACCTGAGCCTTATCATTATTTAACCAGCATGGAGATATTGCCATGACGCATGCAGACTCCTGGTTTTTTACTTTAGTTTCTTTCATCAGTGGCCCTCGACACATTTTCAATTAGAGCTCCATTAACATTTGTGGGTCTAGGTTTCATTCTGCAGAATACAAACATGTATGTGCATATATGAGGGAGAGTCATATGCATGGTGAACTCTGCAAATGGGTTTTGTACAGTGTGTTTTTGGGTGCTGGATGTGACTGTTCCGTCCTTGTTCTACCTAACAGTATGTATTGCCGCTAATTCCACGATTTTCTACGTCAATATACGAGCGAAGAGAATGAACAGACTCGACTCGTCCACCTAAAGCAGGGGTGTCAAACTCAACTTTACTAAGGGCCACATTGGAGAATCAGACATGTACAGTTTATGGAAAAGTAAAATATTTTTGACAGTATAAGTCTTATACAGCCTTCTCACATGCAATTTGGTCCACATAAAGCCCAAAGAAAGTCAGCAAAAAATGTTCCTTAGCCATCAGCAAATGGAGCAAAATATGCATTCTAATTATATTTTTTAAAAGTGAGCACAAACAGCTGACTCACAACAACCTGTTTCATAGGCCTGGATATGCAAACTCACTCGTTGTTTGGGTATTGAAAACCATTTCCCGTCTTTCAGTTCTGGCGAACAACTATATAGGCCAAAAGTTATTGTGAACCTAATTCGGGTTCACAATAATCTATTCAGGGGCCGAATAAAAATTTGTGTGGGGCCGGATGTGGCCCGCGCGGTCTAAAGCTAAAAGTGTTTTTCACTGTTAAAAACAGGCCAATAACAACCGAGCAGAGCAATCCAACATGATGAGGTATAATATACTAGACTATACCACATGTGTCAAACTCAAGGCCAAATCCCGCCTCTCGCAAATCTTGATCCGGCCCGTAAATCAATTTACGTAACCGTTTTTGGCGCTATTTTCCATTGTTTTTGTTCATTTTTTTCACTTTTTCCAAAGTTTTTGGCACTTTATTTAAACAACTGATTTTGACGATTTGTGGCTTCTTCCAACATTTTGTTGCTTTGTTCCACAAGTGGCCTCTTGCCTCAACTTGCCACAACTATTACAACTATATAGGCCATTTATAACCAGTAGGGTTGGGAGAGGTTTGCACTGGAAACAGCTATCAGATGACCAAAAGTGATGGAAACATCCCAGTATGTAGGTGTTCCGGCGTCTTCCTGCACAATGAGCTGACTCTGTCTTTTAGAATGAGCACTATTGGATATTGACCATTATTTTCATCCTTATTGATTTGTGGTTGACAATACACTGTATTCCCACTTTAATTATCCACATGGCTGCTTTTCGCAGAGATGGACATCAATATCTTGGAAAGGGGTGAATCACGCCAAACCTGCCGCCGTTTAAAGGAAGCTCCTGTCTGGTGACATGTTTAGACCGATATAAACAGAGCATGATTTCCAAAGAACATCTTGAAGCATCTCCTAATCTAGGCTAATATTTTTTTTTTAGAGAGATGACTTAAGCTACTTCATGTTTGTCACGTTTTTTTTTATTTGTTAAGGCAGTGAAATGCTTTTATTTAAGAGAAAAAGTCAAATATGTGGACTATATTATTGCATGTCTCATATAGCTTTGTCACTTAAAGTGTGAGCCTCATAACGCCCCAGAAAAGACTGAAAAAGTTGCAAAAATATTAAGCGCCAAAACACCTAAAGCTTCAAAAAAGCACCTGAAAGGTCAGAAAAAGGACCAAGCAACGTCACAAAACGCGCCAAAAATGTTGTTTAGAGATTTTCTAATATGTGACTTGATACAAATGGAAGCTAAATTAATTCCACACATGCCCAGTGTTACTCCCATCATAATTTTTTTTTTTTTTTTAATTTTAAAATGTGTGCTTGTCAAATTTCCAACGCTACCTTAAAGTGTAACTCTAGCCAAAATGCAACCTGGGGCGTTTTTGTGAATGTACCCGAGTCAAACTTTCATATAAAAGCATATTTAGGACAGAAGCTCCACTTTTGAGATTGACAGTATTATCGTTTTTCAGTCAAATGGCCTTTTGAATAGGAGTCCTAGGGGCACTACTTTGATAACATCAAAATCACTATTTTTAAAACACTAAGAAGGCTCGACACACCACGAGACTTTTCTCCAAGTATCACCAGGGGCTCTACACATGAACTCAGCATGGAGAACATTGTTTGTGTTCACAGAGTTTTCTAAAAAGTTTAAAAAGGAGTCGATCTCCGAGTGCGGATGAACGGACTCCATAGGAGGAAATGTCATTCTTATATGAGGCTCCTTTTTCAACTGCAAGTGCAGGGGATATATCCCCCCCCTCCAAGATTTATATGAGGTACATGAATTCCACTTAAATATTAAAGACAACCCACTCCTCAAAAGAGTTCAAAATAACCGTTCAAAGGGCTCAAAAATGGACTGGCTACTTAAAGAAACAAAACAGGAGCAGGAAAAGTAAATATGTAATTCATGTTGATTTAAATGTTGCAGCTCATGGTGTTTTGTATATGCAGAAACTTTACAGGAGAATAATCATTTCCTTTACATAAATAAAGCAATTTTCCCCATAAAGAATTCACAGAATACAGGACATGAAGTGTTAGAAGCTCAAAATCTTCTGGGGGAGGACACCCGGTTATAGTGTGTCCCCCACACCCTCCATACACAAGTTTTGAACATTACATGAGAAAAGTAATATTACTTTACATAAATAGACATTTGCAGCATAAATCAATGCAGAAAGGGCACAAATTGTTGCAGAAAAGTTCACCAGAATGCAGGAACCCCCCCCCCCCAGGTATAATGTGTCGCACCCCTATCGTTGATTAAAACCTACGCCCATGCATGGGAGTCCCTGACTCTAGCAGAAAGGAGAGCAGGGTTTTCCCACAGCACCTTGCATTCCTATGAGTGTATATTCCTGCAGAACAGTCCAAGGCCAGTCAGGTTTTAGTGTTGATGAAACATATTGTAGGACGGCAGCCAAACACCTACATGGGGGGGGGGGTCAATGACGACAACTGACGACCTGCGATGCTCGCTTTAATCCCTCAAAATCCCAGCTGGTTTCTGTATAAATAAGGTAAAACCAAGGCAGAAAAGTTGCTTCGGCACTGTGTGTGTGTGTGTGTGTGTGTGTGTGTGTGTGTGTGTGTGCGTGCGTGCATGCATGCATGTGGGTGGGATGTGGGGTTCACATGTCTCCAGATGAGTTCTATGCAAAACAAAAACGTTAATACGAGCGTGACGGCGGGCGGCGCACCTTCCTATAAATCACTGTGGTTTTAATCATACCTGTCTCGCCAACTCTTTGCCGCCATCCCTGGAGAAATTGTTTCGCCTGCCTGCCCACCTCTCTTTCTCTCTCCTCTCTCTCTCTGTGTCTCTGTTTCTCACTTGTGCTCAATTATCTAGCAGCTCTTTCTGTGTTTATTTATTTATCCAAAGTTCATGTACAGTATATGCATGCACAAATTCTCTCCTGGGGGGAGCGGGCGCGGCTCAGCGGAGCGTGGCGGCTAACCACACCGGCAGCAGTGAAGGACGAGGGGGAAGGAAGAAAGAGAAGCAGATTAGGAGGTTAAGTCGAAAAAATGTTCTTGGAGGCAGACCTAAAGGTTGCTAGTTTGTTACCCAGCACCCAGCGGGGGAAATAGTAATCTTTCTGTTGTTCAATGATTGATTAGATGCCTTTGAGCAACTTCCCTGTCTGTCTTATTAGTAGGATCATCATATTTTTGGTTGTTTTCATGGAGTTTGATGATGATAAGAGAAATACAGATTATAAGCAGACTTACACTTTAATGGGGTTTAGCCTTAAAAAGCTGCTAATTCTTACTGGCTAGATTTCTAGGGCTGTTTTTGACCCCCCGGGGCAGTGTGCTTGAATGAATGCTGTATGTGAATGCCGTGACGTTACTATCTTTATTTTTCTCAAATCGCCTGACGACACCCAGCTGCTACAGTATAACCACACAGAGCTCTACAACCACCAGACTGCTTAACCCTTACAAAACACCACAGCAAATCTCAGCCAATATTCAAATCCCAAAATTGAAAATCAAATACCTACCCATTGGACAAATATTGGGATCCAGCCCTGTAGATCCTTGTGTTTGTTAAAACAAAAATCTCCAAAACAAACAGAACACATCTGACACAAGAGCTGTGTTGGGAAGAGTTCCCTTAGTCACTCACTTTTTGACTATGATTTGGCACTGCAGCCCTCGGCCCAAGTCCAGGCTGGGGGCCGAGGGCTGTTCCTTTCCTTTCCTTTTCCTTTCTTTGACATACTATGCTATACTATATGACGTTTTAATGACTTTTATATACATACTATACAATGCCAAAACCATATATATATATATATATATATATATATACTATTGCATGTTACATTTCCACTTAAGAGAAACGAAAGCCATTTGTCCTTTTTATTTTCCACGGTTGCTCCTGCTTCTTCTCCTCCGGAAAAACACGTCCACATTGCATTGTGGGATATGGGAGTAACATGTAGGGTACAATGTACGTACACTCAAATTAGTTGTTGCATTGTGGGTATTTTATAGTGGACTATATAGCGAATGAAACTGATTGAATTACTGTTTGGTCAGCATCACGATGACAACACAGGCTTTGTATTTACATGAAGATTTCGAGGAGCAACGGGGGGGGGGACGGCTACGTCTTTGACAAAACAAAAGAAAACATTCAGCAGGATGTGAAGTGGCGAACACAGGGCTTTGGCAAAGAGAAGAAGAAACGAGGGACAGACATTTAAAAAGTGAGCGAGAAGCAGGTAAAGGCTGCCTGCAAGCTAATTAGAGGCCATATCACACCAGCAGCAGGGTCTGAGCCACTTTCACTCAGCGCCGAGGTAAACAAAGGGCTCGGCTGCTTGTTGCTGTGACAGGCCAGATAAAGTGGTATTTACCTTTCAGTTGGTTTCCTTTTACAGCCACTACTGGGAGCATATACAGCGTGTTCGCTGGCATTTATT
Organism: Etheostoma perlongum; assembly: GCA_026937815.1. Lineage (NCBI taxonomy): Eukaryota > Metazoa > Chordata > Actinopteri > Perciformes > Percidae > Etheostoma > Etheostoma perlongum. Next base: position 1,550,182 of record CM049394.1, on the reverse strand, counting down.
TTGCAACACAGCGTCAACAGAGAGACACAGAGAGAGGGGAAGAAACAAAGGGAAAGGTGGATGGACAATGGAATGGACCTGAGGGAGACGGAGACACACAGGTGGGAGAGCAGTGTCAGCACACCGGGACGTTAACGTCTAAAGCACGTGTCAAACTCAAATCTGGCCCGCATATCAATTTTGTTTCATCATAGATTTTTGGCCCCGTGACGTTTCTATCAACGCTTTATCCAAAGTGTTTGCCACTTTTTTTGACACAAACATTTTTACCGATGTTTTTGCCCCTTTTTGCTACTTTTTAACCATGTTTTTGTCACTTTTTCAGACAAATTTTTTTTCCTCTAATGGCTAAGGACCTTTTTTTCAACTTATTTGAGATTTTATGAGGCCGAAACTTTAAGTGAGCAATCTATATGAGACATGCAATAATACAGTCAAGATATTAGGAGATTCCATGCAAATTTGCCTAATCTCTCAAGTTAAACTGCTTTTTGTTGTCTACTGTTTTCGGTCGTTTGGGAATAAATCGTCATGAATTTTAGTTTGTAATTTAAATAGAGGCAGCAGTGGAAGATTTGCTTGGTTGAAGCCCAGAGACTGATTAGGTCTCGACTTAACTGGAATAACACTTATGTGCTTTGACCCAAACATTTCCTTCATAAAAACACAAAAAAGCTAATCAACAAGGGCTGTCAGCAATAACGCGTTAATCGTGATGCGATTAATGGCTGATCATAACACATACATTTTTTATAATCGCATTAAAATCATGGAGCCATTCATTCATTTACTTTACACCTTTTACATTTTTATTTCCACTCGGCTTCCAGTTGTGCCTAACATGCTACCCTTTGCCACACCTGTACTTATCATCAAGCTGCCAGACTTCCTCGTAACACACACGTCCTGCTGCAGGCGTGATGGAGAAAGACCGCAGCAACACAATTCTGAAAGGCGCTTTTTATTTTCCCAAACTCCCAGACGGCTCAGTAGATAAGTCGAAAGCCATATGCACATGGTGTAAAGCCAAATTTAGATATCACAGAAGCACGTCAAGCTTGAGCCACCAGCTACGAGCTGAGCATAGTACAGTTACGGTGACTGCCGTATTCTGGAGAGTGCTAGTAGCCGACCTGTGGGTGGTTTGGTTAACCCTCGTGTTGTCTTCCCGTCAAAATTGAAAATCAACAATTTTGTTGCCGCTTTTTATCGATGTTTAACTTTTTTTGTTTCAGTTTTTGTCCCTTTTTTTCCAACACTTTTGACGCTTTAAAAAAAATGGTTTTCCCTTTTTTGATGTTTTCAACACTACGTAACATTAATCATGTTATTTTGAGTAATTAAAAAGAACATTGGTATAGGAAAACGGGCCAATTTGACAACATGAGGGTTTAAAGCAAAGTGTTAGTGTTACATCTCAGTTAATTACTTGGAGGAATTATGCAATAACAACAGATTCACTCATTTTTGTTTTTGTTTACAGTAAATAAATAAATAAATAAATAATAGACAAATACTAATCTTAAAGTCATGTTCATAAAGTAAATTTCTTTGCATTCATTTGATTCCCAATCATGTGATACACTGGTAAGAATTGCTTCCTATTGTTAATATGTACTTAAAAGCAGTTCTGAAATGTAAAATTATATAATTTTAATCATGTGATAAAAGATGCAATTAATTGTGATTAATTAAAGAAATTCAGCAATTTGCAATTAGGAAAAACTTAATTGTTTGAGATCCCTAAAATAAACGTAATCCAGTCAGCAGTTCCTACAAACACACACACACACACACACACACACGATCTATTGGGCTACAGTGCTGTCACTGGATTGTATTCTGATATACAATCTGTTTCAAATAAAAACAAACGATAATAATGAATGTGATGTTTTATTTAGCAGAACTGCATTGTGTTGTTCTTTCTTATCCAATATTTCCTATACTATTTCCTGGACTATCCAGATTTTCTATGCTGTATTCTGACAAAATGCCCCCCCGGCCCCTGTGCTGCCCCACTTAAAAAGAATCCTGGAATGGCCCCTGATTACGTGTACGTGATATAACACTTTATAAAATTAACTTCTTTGGCCTTTTTGCATAAAAGTTAAAAAAAGCAGATTTTAAAAAAAAAGTGTAGATGTCTTTGCATTAAAGTCAGGATGTATACATTTCACCTGCCAACTCTATCACAGCTATGTATTAATTACCCCCTCCTTGGCCTTGCCTCTTAATGGTCTCCAAAAGGCTCTCGAGCCTCTCTGCGCGGCTTCTCCGCGACATCTGTCTCCCGTGTTTGGAACTTGAGAGAATAGCGCTGTCAAGCGTTCCCATAAACCATGTCAGAGCCGCCCGTGGCACCTATCTGCTCGACGAAACAAAGGCTCCCCGCAATTAAGAAAGCCTCTTCTCACCGCCGACAGCTCCCCTCTCTTTTTCATCCCCCTTTCTTTTTTTTTTTTCTTTATTCCGACAATTTCCAGCAACTCTAGCAGACACCTTAAGTGCCGCTAAGTGATCAAAGAGGGGAGTGCATATTGGATAACGCAATTAGGCTACCGCTAAGAGAGAGGAGTGTAACAATGAGAGAGACAAGAGAGGGACTGATAATGCAGATAATGGCTTGTAAACAGAGGACATTACTTTAGACAGAGATTATTCAGATCCCGACCTGACACCGGATGCACTGGGGTCTATAAGTGGTGTCGTACACCCAGCAGGAGAAATAACACTGGATCACTTTAGTTAGGAAACGGGAGACAATGTGCAGCGGGAGGATTCGCTCTTGTACCAAAAAAGTCGATTTTCAGGCTCTTCTTAATTGCCATTGTTCAAAACAAAAAACGATAGTTTAAAGGGAATGTGAGACTAGAGGATTTCTTTCTCTCGCCCTCCTCCGCCCCGTCCTCACATTTTTCCCTCCCTGCTTGTCATTGGTGTACTTAACTAGAGGACATAAGTGGCTTCTCTCGTCATTATGGAGATCCGAGAATATAAAGAGTGTGTGTGTGGTCGTGGCGGTGAGGGGCGAGTGTTGTGGTGAAGAAAGGAAGTGGTGGCTTCCTTCTCTTTCCTCCTTCCCCCCCCCAGTGTTAAATGACTTTGGTCAAACGGTCAAAATGTAATTATCACCGATGACGGCAGAGAACTGCAGTCAACCTGCCTTACCTGACATTAAACCCCAGTCTGAACTAACAGGCTGCCCCGGGGAGCCAGATGATAATTTGAAGCAGAGTTGGGTGGGGGGGTAATTGTGGAAATCTAATGGGGATCAGGGCTGTGGGAGCTCTCTATACATCTGCCGTCTGGCTAAGACCCACCGCACCTGAGACTCACAGGCTTGGCTGTGGTCACACTCCCCTGTAGGCTTTGAACCTCGACGGATGCAGCATGGCGCCACTGCTGGCACAAGTAAAGCGTGTGTGTGTGTGTTGTGGTTTGAATTCCAATTTCAGTCGAGTTGAGTGAGGCTGCACTCACACTGCAACACAAGTGTCCCAGGGCTGAACGATGGGATGTTTTCATAATCACAAAGCGAACAGGAACCCGACGTCCAACCTCTGACACTTTATTTGTACCCGGCCCCACTTAAAATAGACATAAAATATATTGTCAACAGACATTGTTAAAACATTACATTGCAAAAAAGAAAAAGAAAATTGTCTTCCCTCCCAAGCAAAAAGACAAACTGCATTCCTAAAGCAGAAATTACGTCTTTTTATTGGTCTTGTTTCCTTGTTTTATTGTTTTTTGGTTTTTTTTTATACCACATTTCAATTGAATTTGGTGAAAAATATGGTCATGGGGCAAAGAAAGTTTTAGTTGCAGATACTGTACAACTGAAGTAGTATATCAACACTGAACTGTATATATATAAAAAAGTGTTTATAATAATACCTGCAAATATGATTTTCAATCTCCCTGTAATGTGAACATGTCAGCATTTGGTCTGTCCAGTTAGTCTACAGGGTTTCCCCAAGAAAAGTTGTTTATCTCGGTGGCAAGTGTCTTTTTTTGGGACGAGGGCCCGGCTGGGGACAGTCCCCGACTAATGGCAGCATTAATGTAGAGCCCAGTATCATGGACAGAATCACGAAAATAAGAATTTCTAAAAGACAGGCTTCTTAGGGCCCTACATTAAGTCAGTGCTTAAGCTGACTGGAGATTTTGGCCACTGGACTTCACTGATGAAAAATTCTGGTCTATCGATGACGTTTCATTTTCCGGGATTGTTCAGGTGCCGCTCAAATGTCTGCCGGATGTCCCTCATTTTAGGCCGGATATCCGTCCCCTTGCTCTGTCTCTGTGTTGGCGTTCTAACATGCAGGTTATTTCTGAGGACTATGGTTACCTGGTCTTCAGATCTCTGCAGGGTAAATCCAGACAGCTAGCTAGACTATCTGTCCAATCTGAGGACTATGGTTACCTGGTCCTCAGATCTCTGCAGGGTAAATCCAGACAGCTAGCTAGACTATCTGTCCAATCTGAGGACTATGGTTACCTGGTCTTCAGATCTCTGCAGGGTAGATCCAGACAGCTAGCTAGACTATCTGTCCAATCTGAGGACTATGGTTACCTGGTCCTCAGATCTCTGCAGGGTAAATCCAGACAGCTAGCTAGACTATCTGTCCAATCTGAGGACTATGGTTACCTGGTCCTCAGATCTCTGCAGGGTAGATCCAGACAGCTAGCTAGACTATCTGTCCAATCTGAGGACTATGGTTACCTGGTCCTCAGATCTCTGCAGGGTAAATCCAGACAGCTAGCTAGACTATCTGTCCAATCTGAGGACTATGGTTACCTGGTCCTCAGATCTCTGCAGGGTAAATCCAGACAGCTAGCCAGACTATCTGTCCAATCTGAGGCCTATGGTTAACCGGTCCTCAGATCTCTGCAGGGTAAATCCAGACAGCTAACCAGACTACCTGTCCAATCTATAGACTATCTGTCCAGAGGCACCGTGGCTCCATCCAGCGCTTAGTACTGCCCAAGACCATTATGATTGGCCAATAAACCAGAGCATGTTTTTTATCCCAGAATGCTGTGTAGACTAGCCAGACCCTCCTCCGGAGCGCTGTGGAGTCCATTGAGAACATTGGCATTCTCCCCCAATATGGAGACTATATTACATAAATTGATGTGAGGGACAGCGGAAGGCCTCGACCCCTCTTGTAATGCCGATCACCTCTACATTTGACTCGCTCATTGTGTCGGTGCGACGAGGAAAAGAAAAGGGCCCAGGGAAGCAGCCTCCTGGTCATCTTTAATTCATGCGATTAAATATGCAGCACAAGCCCTCCTTGTACCAGCTGTTGGACGCCGTTAGTAAGCCATAATTCAAGAGTTCAAATCCGAGCAAATTGAGGGCGAGGGGCGGACGGTGTGCTGGACAGAGAGGCATTATCCTCCAGCTGAGAAGGCGAGTGGCAGGTTCAGTCAGGTGCAGCGCCAAGCCGAGGCTTGTTAATCCTCCCGGCTGCTACAAGATAAAGCAATGCAGCGCTCTTATGAATGTACATATGGGAAAATAGGCAGTGATAGAGACACATATTGGTTATTTCTTTTCCTAAAAGCTCCCTCTTGCAGTGATACAGAGGTGTTTGCACTGGTGGAATGTAACTAAGTACATTTACTGAAATTGAAGGTTCTTGTGCTTTACTTTTAAATCTGCTTTATTTGTGTGTTGTTGATGGACACTCTCTTGGACATCTTTGGAAGAGTTTAATTGCCAATGGCGGTTCCAAAGTCACAGTTATATCAGTTGACTGATTGGATCAAAAATGTTGCCTGTTTTCAATGGTTAAGTGAAACTAAGTATATGTAATCAAGTACTGTACTTAAGTACACATGTTGAGGTACTTACAAATGAAACTGGCCTATAATATAATGGCCTACAAGTCCAGCTGAAATGATTAGACCAGACTGTATTATTGCATGTCTCATATAGCTTTTTCACTGACAGTTGTGGGCCTCATAAAGCCCTTAAAAAAGTCAGAAAAAATGTCCTTAGCTATCATAGAAAATGGCAACAAAAACGTTGAAAAAAGTGCCCAAAAAGGTGGTAACAAGCAACAAAAATGTCTGATTTTTAAAGAATATAAATGGCATTCATCGTTGTGATAAGACAAACGAAACCACAGCCTCGACATGCAGTTCCTCCATTTGTTTAGACCGAGATGCTACATTTTGAAATCTGAACAATTCACTTTATTGTTTATGTAGTCTTTCTATTTTTTCACACAAACCAAAGGCCGAAGCTCTCTTTAACCCCGCTGTATTCTCGGCACAGTGTCTTTGTGTGTGGGCGCCTGTCTGTATGCGTTTGATCATGCACGTGTGTGCATGTGCATACATTCTTGTGTGTGAAAAGCCCCCTTATTGAAGCACTGCACCTGCATGAATATTCAACGTGTGCGTAGAGTTATATAACGTGCATGGGCGAATATGCACCTGAATGTGGATCTGTGTGTGCGTGTGTGTGTGTGTGTGTCCGTGCACACGCAGGAAATCACCATTTCAATATAGCTCTGATTAAACTTCCCATTTACCGTTCTGAAAGTACACAGGAACCTTTTCTTGGCAGGTTGCCTCCTGCTGCAGACCGGTGCCAAGCTCTTTGAAACCCAATCAGTTTTCGGTTCTCAGATCACTATCCGCTCCTTAGTCTCTCCTCCTGGATCAGCGGCTTTACAAGCTTGGAGGAAAGAAGAAAAGAGGCCGATGGTTGGTCATGCATCAACACAGCCAGCTGGCGTTGGATCAACACCCACCCGAGTCCAGCAGGCACCTGTTGGGAGTCTGCAAGGTGCAGCACACTGCAAAAAATAAAATAAAAATAGACCACCTCACAAGGAATAGTTTCATATGGAGGCATTTTTTTCTGAAAGGACGTGAAAGAAGTGCACATTGCCAAGGATAATTATACTTTCCTGAAATGCGGTTTTAATTTATTTCTAGAATTTTGCATGACAATAACTTTACATAACAAAGACCCAAGAATTGACAATCTGTCACATCATTCATTAGTTATGGGTTGTAATGTGCAAGTATGTTGCACTTGTGGCCATGTCCCAGTCAATTAGTCACTGTGTTACTGAATAGTGTTCATTCTGTTGCGTTTAACAGCAGTGGTGGAATGTAACTAAGATCTACTCCAGTTCTGTACTTAAGTCCAAATCTTGAGGTACTTGTACTGTACTTCGGTCCTTTAAAAGCCAGGCACGTTTGTACCTTGGTGTTATATTTTTATTTGTAATCTTTTGTGTGTGTGTGCTGCTGCGCTTCCCTGTGTAGTGTGTGCACGGTGTGCATATGCCTAGGCGCATTTTACAAATTTGCTGTTAAAATAGCAATGAAATGCTGCGTTACTGACTTTAGACCACGTTTTTCCTGCCAAGCATGCACCTCCCTGTAAGACCAGCACACCCATGGGTGCAAAGATGAGCCCAGGTGCATTTGCTATTCAAACGACGCTGGTGCTGGGCGGGAAATTGGCAACTGCGTTGGTGTTAAACTAGCAGAGACACTTGCGCTGGGTTGTGCGCCACATTTGTAATGTATATATTGTGTATTTTGTTTTGTATGTACTTCTTTAATCTTGTTCATAATACAAATGTGTGCAATAACTAGGTCCTAATTTCCTTGCATCATTAAATACATTTTATATATGTTAGTTGTTTCATTTTGGGTTCATTTTCATTCTCGCAGAATAAGCCCAGTTGATTCAGTATAGTGGCCAAGCAAGGGCAGTATGTATAGCACATTTCATACACAAGGCAGGTACAGGAATTGTTTTCATTTAGCAATGCATCTGGTTCGTACTACTTATGTGCAAATAGCAATGATGGAGTACTTGAGTCCTGGACTTGAATTGGAGTCCGACTCAAGTCGCTATTCTCTAGACTCGTGACTCAAACTCACGTAATGGTGACTGGACTCTATTCTATTCTTTGGTGACTCAGACTTGGACTCGGACTTAAACACCCGGGACTCAAGACTTGACCGTTGGTGACTCGACTATAACACAAGTTTGTTGCACCAGTTGATAAAAAAGAAACATATTGTGCAGCCCTACTGAAAACATTTGAAATGGTGAAAGAAAATACCCAACTTGACAAAAACACATTAGTGCTGTGCAGAATCAGAGAAGGATAGAGAAAAAAAGAGATAGGGTCAGAGTGAGAGTTTGGCCTCAGTGACCAAGGGAATTAGAGCGGGAGCTTATCCCTGCGTCAGTATCAACATGTATAAGCCCAACTCTCCATTTCAACCCCCCAAAATCTGCCGTCCTATCCATCAAAACTGGACTCCCATCGACATAAAACCTCCCTCTCTGCCTGTATTTGTCTCCCTAATTAATTACTTCACATGCCACGGTATGTTTTTCAAATGATAGATGATGGAAAATTATAGCTGCGTTATCCCAGGCACAGCCGGTGGTAGATTTGTGCAGTCAGCCTCCAGCCGGCATTACCTGAGTAGATCTGGCAGAATGCCTGAGCACTCAGACAGGATGGGGCCCATTTGATTTTCGGTGTGTAAGAGGCTTTTTTACAAATGTTTTCTAATGCCGGATTTAGTAGGTAAGCACAATCTGCCACGTTCACCTACGTGATACCATCCAACAAGGACACGGTGACACACAAACAGCAAAGCAAAGGCATTCCAGCTTTGTGTTGTTGATGTCATTATGCCTGGAGCTGTAACGATTCCAAACTGCTGTACCATTAATTGTCTCAGAAATAATTGCGGTTAGCAATATAATTTACTCTTTCAGTCCAAGTGAAAAACGTTTCTTTATTTATTACTTTTTCAACAAAAAACAATTTTGAGCCTCAAACACTTCCTTTCCTTCATTCTAGTGATTTTTTTATGAAGCAAATGTATGCCTTTTCTGCATCAGTTCATGGTGCACATGTCATTATTATTATTATTATTATTATGATGTGTTCTTTATTCTATTCAAAACATCACACGTTTCAGGATGTTTTTTTGTAATCATACACTTCACCACAACAAATGATTAGAGAATGAGACTTTGTGAAAGCCATACGCTCTAAAAGTTAAATCTACATAAAATATGTGACAGTCCCAATCACAAGAACTCACACACACTCTTCACACAGGTTCCATACTGTGCACAACTTCTTATCATTATTTAAAATGAAGTACAAAATGAAAGTAAATCAGTACAGTAAAACACAATGTGAAAATCCAAAGCATTGTTAAAAAGTACAGTTACAGTTACTATAGTTACTGTCTCTGAACTATACATCCGGCTTATTTGAAATGATCCAAAAGACTTTTTCCAACAAATTCCAGACAGATATTTTTTAAATCTAAAAGGTCAAGTTTAACCTTATGAATATGACACAAAGTTACATGGTTCATGCCACCCTGAAATCACATTTTGGGGGGGGCTCTGTCCCCTGTGCCCCCCTTCTAGCCCCTCCCCTGCCCTCACTCTTTGTTTTTTTTCTTCTTCTTTTGTGATGGGTCGTACTGCCTGAAGCCAGGTCTTAATACAGATTCCAGGCCTTTGATTCACAGCGCTGTCCAGTTTTAATAATGCAGGCCTGTTTGCGGGTGGTTTGTTCCCCCCCCCTCGGGAGTACGTCTCCCCGCCCCTCCCCCCTGAAGAAACTTCCTTGAGGCGATGTCGAATAAAACCGGCCGGACAGGAAACGCTCACCGTGAGAGAAAAGTTAGGATGGGAAGAGCGGGGTGCAGTGGGGGGGTGTGAGAACGAAGGAAAATGATCAGGAGGAGAAAAAAGGGGAGAGGAGAAAGTTTTTCTTTTTTCTTCACGCTGGGAGCACAAAAGAGCATATTAAACACTGAAGTTTATCAGTCCAAATTAAGTCTTGAATTCCCAGCTTCTTTAATCTTTTCACATCTGAAACCTCCCCCCCACACACACACACACACACACTTTCTCTATGCTATAACGCCGAAATGAAATCCAACCCGTGCCGTTGACTCTCCCTGCGTTGAAAACACAGACACTTCATAAAGAATTAATTACTTCTCCAACCCCCCTCCTCATTTCCATAAGATTCCTTTAAAAAATATGTAAAATTCATTTAAAGTAAGTGGTGACGTTGTCTTTGAAGATCACGACAACTAACGTGGATCAAAGCGGAGGTTGGGTACGGATGAGGGCCTGATTAGCATAATGAAATTAACTCTGAAGACAAGAATCTCTAATAGGTGCAACAACAAAAAAGACGCATTAACAATATTTAAGGAAAGTACTGTTTGGGCTTGTAATACAACAGTTATGGAACTTGTATTCCATTAACACTTTGTTGATTAACTTCTGATTTCATACACACACGGCTCATATCGAGAGCCCTTTTCATTCTGCAAGCGTTCATTTTTTTCCTTTTTCCCCCTCCGCCTTTCACTTTTCAACTTGACACACCATGATGATTCTTTGCTGTATTGTTTTTCTAAAAATCGGGCCATGAAATCAACCCAAATTTGCATGTTCACAGTGATAATTGCAAAGCTGGCAGATAGTCGTGCTATAATTGCAAACTAATGACTGCAAAATTATTTGTCAACTCCCAAGATATTGTTTTTTGTCTTTCTTTTTCCGCAGCACCTAAAGTGATTGACAGCTCCGGCAGGTTAAAAAAAGGTTTATCCTATAAAACAGAGTCACGGTATCTTCACTGTCATGGCGTGTGATCTGTGTACTACACATCCTGTGAGCGTGTAGCTTCTGTCGGAGGGGCTTTGAATGCATCCTTCTCTTCCTGAAAGACAAAATACATACAGACTCTGAACAATCCTAGCTCTGCGAACAGCAAATTAGGAAAAAAAGAAGTGAGATTTACTCAGATCATTTGGTTTCAGAATTGTTAAAGGGAAACTCTGTTTTTTTTCCAACCTGGACCCTGTTTTGAAATTGGTCCAGTATTGCGCAAGGGCGCTGACTCAAACTCAAAGTTCCCCATTTGCTGTTCTAAAAACACCATGTTTGAATTCAAAAGTGCAAGTCCTAAAGTACCAACGGTTGCTTCAAACCAACATATTTGAGCATTTTTGAGTTGTATTTGCAACATGTGGTTTTGTTTCTGAAAGTGACTATTTTGATATATAGTTTGTTTCAAAGTCATCAGAATATATAAGTTCATAATTTTGCAACGTCCAGGACCCTTTTTTGAAGATCTTTGTGTTACAGTATTTATTTGTGTATTTTATTACTTTTATATTAATGAATGGCACATGTATGGCAAATGTCATTGTACATAAGCTGGTTCAAAAATAATAAAGTCTATTTTAGGGCTGTAGTACTTGAGTCCAGTCTCAGACTCAAGACGTTTTTCTGTTGGAGTCTTTGGTTTTTGGACTTGGCCATTGGTCTCGCCAGATATTCTAGATGTCTCGACCGAGTCCTGCACTATATGTTTATTTTCTAAAGTAACCTCACTAAAAACCAACTATGATGATGAAGCGCGCTTGTTCAGAAAAACAGGTGCTGGTTTAATTCATAATCCATCTAGAACAGCCATTGACATTGGTCCCCTGGTATTAGCCTGGCTGCGTCATATTCCTCAATCATCAGGCATCAATGCTTTTCAGGATTCGTTTTTTCCTGTCTCAGCCATCACTGTCTCATTTGGCCTTGGTCTTGACATGGACTCGAACCTCGTTGGACTTGGTACCAACGATCATAGACACGCACCTGCACAAACAAAGCAATGTAAAAAGGAAAGAAAGGGAAAAGATGACAAAGGATGGAGATCAAATAGAAAACATGGATTATTTCCCAGTTTGCCACTTCAGTCAATCAGCTGAGAATTCTATTGTGTGAAACCTGACTGTGACCACACTAAGTATCAAGAAGTTTTGTAGCCTTTGTGTTGTTTAGTTTGTAATCTGACCAGCACTCCTCTCAGTGGGAGTCGGGTGTATTCCCCCCCACCCCTCTCGCTGATAGAGAAAAGAGTGCTGTCCTCTTTAGGCCTGGCAGTAATTGAAATAAATTACAAGAGTGCAGCATTGTTGTTATCTGTGGTTAGTTAACAGCACCTCCCTCCCTCTCAGGGAACGGAGGGATTCAGCGACAACGCGGTACCAGTGACCCAGATATAGTCTCAAAACATAAATAAATAATCAGCCTGCCCCCCCTACACACACACACACACACACACAAAAACACAAACTTCCCTTTATATTCAGAATGCACCTTCAAAGTTGTAAATGGAATTCAATTATGATGAAATGGAGATACTCCCACTCCTGAATGCACACACTCCCATGCACACACGCTGCACAGTCATATCTAAAGCTGGAATGTGTAGGTGATTAAATGATCCACCAAAAAATTCTCGTTTTCTTTATCGAGAAATCACAAAAATGTTCAACACTTTTTACTGCATTCTGTCTCTAACATCATGACAGTTGTTTTGGGTTTCAGGCAGCTCTCCAAAGACGTCACCTTTGGCTCTAGAGAACACGCTACAGATTTAACAGCTAATCAAGTAGATGAAAGAAATAGTTGAGTTTCCGGCGTTTTTGTCGTTTTCAACATTTTTGAAGTTTTTTTCCTGTTTTTGTCCCTGATTTCTACATTTTTCCCGTTATTGGTGTTTTCTTTCAACTTTTTTGTTGCCTTTTGACTTTTTTCTTTGCTGGGGAGCCATAGGGCAACAAATGTTTCTAAGTAAGTAAAGTTTATTCATATATCACTTTTCACAGATACATATCACAAAGTGCTTTACAAAATAATAAAAAATACCAAAAATCAACAAAACAATACAAAGAAAAACATAGGAACATAAAATCAGGCAGCCATACGAACCCAATGTGTCTAACTAAAAGCCTGTTTATTGACCCTCACTATACTCAACACTTTCCTTATTTTTCCAGACACCAACCTTTGCCAAGTTTTCTGTGTCAGTTTCTTAAAAGCTGTTTGATACAACACAACTTGATTCTGGAACAGCCTCCATACATACATCATCCATCCATACGCACTTCCATCCATCCATCCACACATACATCCATACATACATCCAAACATACATACATCCATACATTCTGTACATCCATACGTACATACATACACAAATCCAAACATACATACATCCATACATTCTGTACATCCATTCCATCCATACATACATCCATCATTCTGTACATCCATACATTCACAAATACATACATACATACATGTATCCATCCATCATACATTCATACATACATACTGTACATACATACATTCATACATACATACTGTACATACATACATGCATACATCCATACATCCATCATACATTTATTCCTCCATCCATCCATACTTACATACATACATCCATGCATCCACACATACAGTACATCCATCCATAAATACATCCATCCATACATCCATCCATCCACACATCCATCCATCCATTCATTCATCCATCCACACATCCATCCATCCATCCATCCATCCATCCATCCATCCATTCCATCCATCCATCCATCCATCCATCCATCCATCCATACATACATGGGACTTCTATGTTACCTATAATAAATGGGACAAAAGACAAAAGACTTTAAAACTGGATTAGGGTTAAGTACCTTTGGGCCTTTTTTTCGAGATGTCTGCGATTGTTTCTGATGCTGTTTTTGGATACCCTGGAAATCCAGAGTTCTTGCAAGAGCACAATAGATCACCTGATAAAACAAAGGTAATAACACTATTCCGCAACAGCTGGTCTTTGTCCTTATCGTCTCCCCTTAGATGAAGAATTACCGGAGTCAGAGTCTAAAGTGACACCCGTTCATGATCCTCTTTATTCACACTTCATTTGTTTAGAGAACATCTTGGGAAAACAGGGTTCTTGCCCTTAGAAAACAAAGTCATAAACCCAGAAGAATCTGAGGCTGTGCAGCATGTGACAGTGTTTCTAAGCAGGCCCTTGTCTGCTGTGGCGGCGTTTTAAGAGCGTTCTCTGGCGACTGCCGTGACACTGCCATTCCCATGCCCTGTCGAATTCTTTCCTCAGATCCCAGGCATTTCAACTGCTCCCTCCCTCCCCTTACGCCGCTCAGGATGTAGCCAAAAGTCCACTGACCTATGTGGGAGTGGATATTTTGGACGAGGGCCCTGGCTCTTTCACTCTCTATTCCTGTCCTCGCACGTTCATTAGCCCTGGCCTCGAGAGTCAGAGTGTTTACATGTTGTTATCATTCCTCTCCTATCATTTTTCTTCCCTGTTTTCTCTCTCTTCTCCCCCTCTCCGCTGAGGGATGTTTTTTCTAGGTGGGGTCATTGGCAGTAATAAATTCATGTATGTCACGTTAGAAAGACTATAATCACCATGTAGATAAAATATACATGTGTTTATCCTGGTGAGAATGTTGGAAAGGCTCTTTGAAAACCCAGCAAAGTTGCTCTAAAATGCACAACAACACGTGTGTGTGTGTGTGTGTGTGTGTGTGTGTGTGTGTGTGTGTGTGGAAAGGAGGCAGTATAAGTCCATTACCTTATATCAAATGCTGTAGATTTGTTGTGTTGACTGTAGCTACATCAGTCGAGGAAAGATCCCTGTTAAAGTTAAGAAAAGTAGATCAGTTGACACAAATCAACTTTATTAGTACTGTTATTATCCATTAATATCACAGGGCTGGAGGGAAGAAGGGAGGGTTAAGGGTTTTGAATGGTGGGAAAAGGAAGTCATATAAATTATAATCTTTTTGGAAAAATGTATTATAAATGCAAGCTTCACTTAGTCATTCTTTCAAGTGTATCCCATGGTCTTCTTGTCACAGTGCCTAATTTGTTCAGAAAATGCACAAAGGTTGTTTTATTTTGGCAATCTTTTTGTAGTTTTGTAGTTTGTTTTGGACAATTTCTTCGTTTTTCTGGAATTCTGGAAAAAAAATGTCAATGTGCTTGTCACTTTTTCAATGCAGCCATACATGTCCTGGGACCAGCCATGTTGAACCCAAAGTTCCCCGTTGGGTTTCAAGCGATGTTTACCTGAGTAGGGAACGTATGTACTGCACATGCTGGCAAGAACGACCTCCAATTAAATATATTCTTCCGTGGAAGCCGTGGCACAGGTCTGACATGTACTGTACAGGGTTTCCCTGCCGTTGTAAGGTTTAGGCACGGCCCCCAAGGGCTAGGGTAAATCTGTGAGCATCAAAATGACTTTTCTCAGATCTAATAATTGTATTTGGGCTTGTTGAGCATGTTTTGTCTCCAAGCTTTTTGAGTGTTCTTTATTAATCTGATGTAGCTTTTCCAACATTTGAGACACAGATATGGTGATAACGGTCCAAAATGATTGAAATTGCATATATTTATTCATTAAAGGAAAACAAAAACATTTTCTTGAGGGAGGACCCCTGAACCCTTCAACTAAAAAGGCTTTCACGAAGGGCTGGGTATCGTTCAAAAATACTCAATACTGGTACTGATACCAATACCAGATCCTAAACAATAATTGTTGTTAAAACAAGTTTGTAAAAAAAAAAAAAAAGAAATAACACATTACGGCAAAAATCTTTTATTCATTGTTCAGCTCCTACTACGTGAGCCCCAACGTAGAGTTAGGGTTAGGGTTAGTCTTTCCTGCGCGTCTCTATGACTTTAGACAGCCAATCACAAACATTAAATCTTGGTAGAAGCATGCTGCGTGCTAATTTGCTTACTGATGCCTTAGGTATTGAAATTGGGTATTGAATGACGAGACATTATATAAATTTACAGAAATGAATCGGTCGGAGCCTCGACAGCATTGGATTTGTATCCGGCCCTACTAGCTAGTTTGTTATTCCTGTACAAAGAAAGAAGCCTGTAATGATGAAACGTCTCTGTTTATAGATGGCTGTTGCCGTATGGCTAAAGGTCAAGGAATAAGGGAGGAATAAGTCTGTTTTCTGACCAAGTCATTATTTACTGTTGATTCAACACGGGGAAGTTTTCCCGACCGGGGCTCGAGACTTTCACATTACAGCCCAGCAGAGGAAATAATGACCTGTAGGTGCTCAGCTGTTGGAACCAAATTGGTGTTTTTTTCTTTCTACTTTTTTATTATTATACTCCAAAAGCTGCCGTAGTCTCCTCCAACATCCCTCTCCCCCACCCTCTTCTCGGTCTCGTCTCCCACACTGCCCTGTTACATCACTGGAAATGTCTGCTGCTTTCTTTCTGGAACTTGTGAGCTTTTTTTCTCACCTTTTTATTCTGTCTCTCCACATACCGTTGCTGTTTTGGAGAAAGCTCGTCACTGCAATTATTGCAAGGTTCTTTTTTTTCTTCTTCTCTGTAGCTGAGCTGACGCGTTACATATTTGTTCCTCTGAAGGTGGAGGAGGTTTGCATGAGTCGAGTTCAGACTATGCTCAGTGTGTAAAATGCACACTATGTTGCAGCCCAGTCTTGTGACATTCTGTGCATGAGCTCACACAGCACTGACCTCACACTTAAGTCATTGTTTTACCGTAGTGAGCCCATAAAGGTCTGGTTCAGGGGATATCCCCCCTCCCCGTCCCCCCCAATATATAGAAGAGGTAGATTAGTCCGCCTCAGAAAGAAAACCCGCTCCCCAAAAGGGGACAAAATAATGCGTATGTATGAAAAAAGGAATTGTGTCTACTTTGCAACATTGGGTGGGGGGTTTAATGTAGTTTTTTGTTAATTTAAACTTTGAAGTATAATAAATAGTAGTAATCATTTCCTTTACATACAGGAAATAAAGACTTTTGTAACATAAATTGTTGCAGAACAATTACACGTTAAATTGACACTCACCAACCCGCCAAATGCAGGTAAAAATTAATGTTGGCGGGGAAAATTGTAAAGTAAATAGCCAATTAGACTGT
Organism: Etheostoma perlongum; assembly: GCA_026937815.1. Lineage (NCBI taxonomy): Eukaryota > Metazoa > Chordata > Actinopteri > Perciformes > Percidae > Etheostoma > Etheostoma perlongum. The sequence goes on along the minus strand of CM049394.1, from coordinate 1,533,347 downwards.
TGAGAAATGAAGCAAATGACTCTGCGTCTATTTGGTGAGCCCTACATGCAAATAAGTGGCGATACAGATCATCTGCTAACTGCCAAAAAAATGGCCCCATAATCGGCCAGGGCCGATAATCGGTCCATGCATATTGGAGACAAATGACTTGATGAGAAGGAGATGTTCGTGGTGTGAACACCAAGCTTCCGTGCACACAACTTGAGAGAAACGAGAAACGTTTCCCTCCCTCTCAGCTCTTTTTTTGAAGGTTTTAACCTGACAGCATTGCTTCTTTCTTTCTCATATCTCCCTCTTGTATTCCTCCAGTGGCCGGGGGATTCAGAGAGAAGGCTCGGGAGAAGAAAGAGTTTGGGTAGTTGTTAGAAGCGTAAGGGACTCAGGGCCCAAGGCAGCTAATCAACGTATTGCTTGTGTCACATTAACTTAAATGAACTTTTTCTTGAAGTCCGTATACTCCCTCCGTCGTCTTTGAATGTTGTCCTGTGAGACCCGTGAAATATTCAAACTGTTTCAGTTACCTGCTGTTTTAGTAGGTATAAAGCAGAAATAAAGCAGTTTTCTCTTTCATGTGCTTCTGACGGACTGTCACTCGCTCAGTGGCACAAATGTTCGCATATGAGGTGCAGCGGCGGACTCAACTTTTTCATCACTGTTAATCAAAATGAATAAACATGCATAATTGCACAGATCGGGGAGAAGTTAGGGGAAATTCAGAGGGAATTTTCAATGCCCTATGAAGTATTAAAACGAAGCTTGGCCTCATTTTTTTCTTTTTTCTTTTTTTTCTTTTCTTTTTTCACCTAACCGTTCTTCCCCTACCTAGCTTTTTCTACCGACTGCACTGCCATGCAGATCTCTGGTTTTCATCACATGTGCTCTTCTCAAACACACAAGCCGTCCGGACAAAATATTTGCTTTTTCACGGACGCATTCCCATACTTCTCCAAACTTTAAAAATTCCCTTTGATATCCGGCACCCCCTCGCTCCCTTCCTCCCCTTTTCAAGACATGTAGAAGTTTAAAAAATCTCTGGGTTTGATGAGATTTTTCCCGCCTTTGTACATCATAGGCAAACATGAAAAAAAGTGCATTAACAGACGGCCAACGAGCTCAGGCAACAGTGGGGGAGCTAAGATTGACATGTTTTTTTATTTTGACAGCGCTCACCCTCCCTGCCCTTGGTTTAAGATATACATATATATATATATATATATCATAAATAGTGCATGTTGCTTATTAGAAGGCTGCAGCCACGTTCCCAGCTAGCGAGTGGTGTGTTGCTCACCGGTGTTAGCAGACAGTTTGCCAGTACACATATGAGACATTATTAGCGTTTCCCTTTCATCCAGCGCTGCTTTTTTTTTTTTGGTCCCAGTCCTGTGCCATCCATGCAAAGCACTCTGGGATAGGTTGTACCCACTGATTCTGCACGCTGCTCGTCATGCAGCTAAATTTGATGGGAAAGGCACATAATTTGCCTCTTCTTAGATTAAATCTAACTAATGTGATTATGTGGCACAGACACGGGAATATATGCAAGCACATAACAACCGGTATGATGACAGAATTTCAAGATGTTTCACGTACGTAGCTAAGGGGGGCGGGGAGAAAGGGCCGGGGCTTTTAATGCTGCATGGAGCAACATCTGGCTCCAATTACCCACTGTGAGGTAGGGGATCTATTATAAAAGGAAACTCAAAGGATTTCCTGTCCAAAAATACACGTTATCCCTTAATTCCTGCCTAAATTACCACTTAAGCATGGCCTGTAATTCATAACCCCCCCGGTAGTCCAGGTCCGTGTCCATGCCGGCTGCAGGACAAACTAAACTCTGTGTCACCTTGACAGTGAAGGTAGCCGTCCTCTGAGAGCAGTGGCAGAAAGAGTGACGTGGGCAGGGCAAACGCTACTCGGAGAGAAGAGATTAGCGGCGCGGTCGCACCTCTCACCCCCCCCTCAGATAGCGCCCCGACAGAGTGGCGAGAGAGGTGAGGAGGGACATAATGGCCAATGGACCCCCTCTAAAAGGATGTTTTGCGAGAGGTGGGAGAGGAGGTGGGGATGGTGCGAGGGCTCCCGGGTCTCGGGGGATAGATTTGCAAGTGGAGATAGTCCGATTCACCTCTCCCTGACACTGACGCCCAGGGGCCCGGGGCGAGCAGTCAGCGTGTGGTCAAGGCAAGTACGACCCCAACCCCCACAGCTTCCAAACACGTACTGTCTCATACACACACACACACACACACACAGAGAAAGTACATGTCCGGGCAGAGAGGTAATTTGATGCTAGGTTCTCTCCTGAGGCCCGCTGTTGTGGTGCGAGTGCCGGTGTCACTGGGTCAGAGCTGAAGTTTTCCACCAAAGCTTTCAGAGTCGATTAAAAGGCAACGGTGGCCTGCTCGCCACGGTATACAGTCACAGTAAGAGGAGGACATCAAAAGCCTCACCTGGAAGCACACACATCCACATGCTGCACACAAAGCATTTGCTGCCAAAGTGCCAGTGGTCTCGTCCAGCCTTCAGACGAGATCCAGCCATAGGTGTAATTTACCGAGGGGATTTTTGGTCGGGGGGGCTCCAACCTCTCCCAATAATTGAAACTGGCCAGTGTATCCAACAATATTTGAATTGAAATGATCACTCCCATCGGTACGAGAAAGTTACTATACGTTGCTGTACAGTAAGGGATTTCAGATGTGTTTACCTCCAGATGTGTTTGGCTCCAAATAAAGCAGTTTAGATAATCCGACTAACACCCCCCCAACAATATTTGAAGTGAAATCATCACTCCTATCGGTACGATAAAGTTACTATACTTAGAGTTTTCCTGTGCTATAAGGGATTTTCAGATGTGGATGGATTTCACATGTGCTCACTTTCAGATTTAGCCTCCAAATTAAGCAGTGTAGATAATCTGACTAAACTCATGGCTCCTTTCCAATTTGCATGTTTTTCCGACTGCTTATGTTTCTCGCCCCATTGGACCTCAATGTAGCGATATCGCAATGTTCCTTGATCGCGGCAAACACTTTGGTAAAACACAGTGCTAACATAACCAATAAATGATGGCCATTGTATAAGAAATGCCCTTTAGTAATGGTTAAATTGATCAAAACAGCTCTAAGGCATCTTCCAATTAAAGCAAATCAGAAACATGGATAGCCAACGGAGTACAAACAGTCATAAATGAAGCAGAATAACATGTCCTGCCAGAATAATATCGCACAAGCGTGTCAAATATCTCACAATGTACACTATTAATATACATTTGCTGCTAATAATGAAATCTAAAACCTCCAATAGCCTCATTTTTTAAAATAATGCATTTTAACTTTTGAGTTTAGGAATGACGCAAATTGGAAATAAGTCAAGTTCAGTGTGATGTGCTGTATATTAACACACAATTCACATGAATAAACATCTGTCACTTGAGGTCACTACTTGTATAAAACATATGAAATGCTTGGCCCCCTGAGCAACACAGATAACTCATTCTCCTTGAATAACTGTGTTTCTCAGAGGGAGGAACATTAACAGTAGCCCTTCTTGCCTCGATTCCCCTCATTTTTTTAAACCAGAAACTGTCGAAGGCTCTGTTAACTTTTTTCTTTCCGACCTGGAATTCTACCGACCCAGGAGTCCTGACTGAGCAGGTATTGGCACACCACAGTTTGATTCAACAAGGTTTCGGGTGTATTTTTAATTTGTGGAAACATCAATCTGAACCTATGGTCCAGCAACCACGAGGGAACATCGACTCCAGCACCCGCCCCAACCCTGTTATTAAGTTGTAATTTAAACAACTCATTTATTTCATCGGGAACTGCAAAGAAAACACCAGATTCTTGGAGTGTCTGTTGAAAAGGATTTCTTTCAGGGCTACACAGCTTGCTTCTGAGCTAAGACAACTTTATTACACATCGGGTGAAATACAAGTTCTTTATCTGATATGGTAAGCCATCGTAAGATATCAAATGATGGGTTCACTCCAAATTATTCATTTTGTAAAAGTATGACTAATTCAAAACGTACCTAAGAAGTAGCCAGAACAGTTTTAGCAAAATGTAGGAGTCAGTTTTCCGTGCCAGCAGTATGTAGATCTCAATGTTTAGATATTGGTTAAAAAAATGTTGTGTGTCTGACTAAAGATTAGGGCTTGGTACCGAATTCATAACTTTTTAGGCACCGACCGAATTGCCTCTAAAGTATCAAGTATTGAACAATGCCTCATCATTCAATACTCAATTTATACCAATGATGTCTGGGCCTCATAAAGCCTAAAAAAGGACGAAAAAAAGGTCCATATAAAAGAAAAAAAACGACAAACGTTAAAAAGAAAAGCACCACAAAAGGTAGAAAAAAGCAACAAAAACATTAAAATAAGCATCAAAAACGTCAAAGGAACCCTAAAAAGTCGAAAAGCCGCCAAAAAACAATATAAGCGGAAAAAAAGCAACAAATGCCGAAAAAAGTGACAAAATTATCTAAAAAATCTCCAAAAACTTTAGGAAAAAACATCGGGAAAGAGTTGGTAGAAGGGGCAAAAATGTTCAGGAAGTGCCAAAACCATCGAGAAAGGCACCGCAAGTGTCAATAAGAGTGCCAAAAACGGTGGAAAAAGCTACAAAAACTTGGTGGGTCAAAATTGATTGTGAACTTTATTTAATATGTGGGCCGGATCAAATTCTGCAAAAAATCTGCCTGATTTGTCCCACGGGCCTCGAGTTTGACACGTGACGGACAGAGTCACTCAGAATTGTCGTGAATCAGCATATAAAGAGGGAATGAAGCATAACTGTGCAAGATCTTTGTAGCTTGGCAACTACACTCCTGTAGATCTGTATGGCTTTTTTTTAACAAATGTCATGTTTCTGCATGTATGAAAACACCACGAATGTGAGGATATCAGTTTATTAGACAAGGGGAAAAAGACAGCACAGGGTTCTGGGAGTCTTTGGGGGTAATTTAACACAAACTCAGTGAGAGAAACAGACTGTTTCTGAAGGTAGTCATCCATCAAACACTGAGGGGAACGTCCAGTTGGTGGCTCCAGCAGGCTTAGAATAGACTTTTGTTCAAACACCTTTAATAATTAAACACCTACTCAGCCCCTCAGGCTTCCCAAGATTGAAGACTTTCACAGTCCGGGGGGGGGGGAGAAATCCCCTTCTCTGCGCTGCTGTAACCTGGAGAGCTTGGCGGAGATGAGGTGCGCTGTATCCACCTAATGCCTTTTCCTTGCGCTGAATAAAACCCCTCTGACTCCTTAAGTACACTCATAAAAGAGGAAATACTTGGAATACATCCGTCTCGCTGGCTCTACAACGCATATTTTCTGGCACAGTTTTTCTATAAAAAATGTTAGTGACAGTAATATGTACCAGTCATCAGCATTTGTACATTTGATTTCTTTTTTTGAATGCCAAAGTCATCCGGCGTTCACGCCGTCACAGGAAGCTAAACGTGGCCACTGCAGTCCAGTGGTGAAGGAGTATTCAGATCCTTATACGTAAGTCAGATGAAACTCTGTTTAGCAGCTCTTCAACATGGAATGGCATGGGAAACACTACCAGAAAAAACATTATTTTAAATGTGCAGAAAAACTTCAACTGCATTTACATGCACATAATATTCAGCTTTAGGTCCTCATTCTGAAACAGACAACATCCCGACACGGGGTTCCGTGGGTAATGAAAGTGAATATTCCACTAGTATTTCTGTTTACGTGCAGCTGTGTAAAATAGGATTATTTTCTAATTTTATTTTATTTTTATTTTTTTGGGGGGGGCGCAACACAATCCCTTTTTTTTCCTTTAGAGTCTGACCATCTTAGCGCTACCTTTCCCGTATACATGTCCAAAGAATGCCTCTAAAACCTGAATAATACCAGAAAATGCTGAATTTGGACAAAGGGCTTATTCTGAATATCCAAACGGAATATGTTGTTTACATGACCTGGATCAAATTCAGAATATTGTCATATTCTGAATATTGTGCATAGTGTGCATGTAAACATGCTCTTTGTAATCTGTTTTTTTTCTTCCGCTGTCTTGTGAAAAAAAACCCTTCAAAAACACATAGTAATCATTAGAGTTTGCCCCAGGAATGGAAAACAGAGCACTTTAAAGGCCGATGTGTGCATCATGTCCAATGTGGCCTCCTTTTTCCCGCCAACTTCTGCAACTCGGCGGGCTTCTTGCATCACCTGAAAAGTGTTTTTGTCCTCGTTGTAAGATGCACATCGTTCCACTGATTTACTGAATAACAGTAACATTTCATCACCTCGCCATCTCAACAACAACGAACAATTAGTTAACATTCAGCAGCAGTGGCGGCGTCCTCGGGGGGTTTAGGGGCACCATTAAAAGTCCCCGCTTTTACTTCCTGGACCTTTGCTGCAGTGTCGTTCCTCATCTTCTCCCCCCTCTATACATGTCAGCCAGCCCTCTAATAAAGACATAACATAAAGAATATGAACAAACAAAAAAACTCAATTTATTTCATAAGGCTTAGCAAAGTGCAGCCCGTGCCTCTTGGGATATGTTGTTGTTGCTGGGAACAAAATAATGTTTTTTTCTTTTATCTCTGTCACTCAGGTAAAGAACTACAGTGGTGCTCATAAGTTTTTAAGTTGTTACTTGTTACAATGAGACATTTTTTGTACGTTGGAGTAAGATGTTCTTTCTCACGAAACAGGAAAATTCTTTCTGTTTTTCTCTTTGTTGATGTCAGACGTTGAATTACATGTTTAAGAAGGCGTGAAAACATTACATCAGACGTCATTTAGCTGATGCTTTTATCCAAAGGGACTTACAGTTTCTATATCTGTCAGAGGTTGTACGCCACTGGGGCAGCTAAGGGTTAAGTGTCTTGCTCAGGGACGCATTGGTTGATGATGTATCGCAGTGGGAATCGAACCCACATCTCCCACGCCAAAGGCATGTGTCATAACCACTGTTCCATCACCACCCAAAACCCTGAATAGTATGAACAAAGTTCATAGTCAAAGTTTTTCTTTACTTTTAGTCTTCATAAAAATTAGGCACATTTAATATCAGAAAATGACTTTTGATACTTTTGAATTGCAGTAAATATCAGATACTTTAAGACTTTTACTAAGTTATATTCTAAAAGGTAACTTTAACTTCTGCCAAAGTCATTTTCTTATGATACTTGTGCTTTTACTCAAGAATTGCTTTCAAGTACTTCATACAAGACTGCTCTCATTCCAATCCCATCTACTTAGTGACAGGCATTAAAACAGAGAAGTAGCTCCAGGATTGTTTGTGTGTCAGCTGTGCGCTGTCCTCGGCGGGTCACGAGCTTTTCCTAAGAGTGTAGCTTTGCTTCCTGCCACATTAAACGCTCACTCCGTCCTGTTTCTGGTCCCGTGGGACCAAATAATGACTAATGCGAAAAAAAGAAAAAGAAAAAAAGGGGCTGCACATATGCTGAGAACAAGCACCTGAGAGAGAACAGCTGTCTTGTAAAAGGTCAATCTCCCACTGTTCCTCTGCCTCTCTCACCCTCTCTCTCTCTCTCCCATTTCCGGCCTTTTCGGCCATCTCCCCTCTCCTTCCCACCCGTTGACTGACTCCAAAGTCACGTACTTTGGCTTTTTTTTCTTTTTCTCACACACACACATTGCTCTCAGTCCCTTTGCGCTGCACCTAGAGGATTCTTGGCAGAGCCTGACCACCTTGTAATCCCATGTAGAAAAAAAGGAAGTGGAGTGGGTGGATAAATGTACTGCAGTCTGGTTTATAAAACTTGCCTGCGAGTGGATATATATGGGTCTCTTGAGGTGTTTGTTTTTCCCCAAGTGTAGTGTAGCTATCATTGTTACGCACATGTGGACCCCCGCCCCCCCCCACCACACACACACACACACACACACACACAGACGCACACTTCCACACAAGCTCTTCATTGCAAGCAAACATTGACAAACAGTCTCGAAAAGGCAAAAAACAAACAGAAATCGAATTGGTTACATTTGGGTTTTTGGGGGAGAAATTTCTCATAACCCGCTCAACGAAACGAGGCCGCTGCAATTCTGCAGACAAACAAACAAGGTTTGGAGCGATCACTTTCAATAAATGCCCTACTCACATATTTGAGGGCCAATATTTATCATGAAATCAGCGCAGCGGCCAGACGGACTAAACAAATCCCGAGCTCCCACGTCTCTTATACCAACACGCAGGCAAAAACCAACAGTAAACACACACACACACACACACACACACACACACACACACACACACACACTCTGACACTACCGTGTCACTGAAAAATAGCCTCAAACTCTAAGTAAGGCAGAGGTGGTGTTGTGCAGCACCCGTAACTTTTTTCCCATTAGCATGGTAAATATGCATTCATTGTGCAGTACCAGTGAGGATGATACAGACCTGTTAACATCAAACATTTTCATTTTTCACTTTTTGGAATAAGCGTGGGCTAAAAGGAAGACGGCATTGTATCGATGATTATCTGTCTGGAAGTGACAGTCCCTTTTATTTATTTAGTTAATTAGCTGTTTTTCTGCAGGTTACACTATGGTGTTACGGCTGCTGTGATATGTTTGATATATTCTTTATTTTGTGCACAGTAGAGTATGTTGTGTTTGGACATTGGACTGGAAGCTGTAGATGAAATTATTGTTGTATTGGTGTCTGTAATTCAGTGGTAGACACTTAGTGGCATGACACATGAATAAAATATCATTCATTTATTCATTCATTCATATGTGTTTAGGCTCAAATCCCTGTTTCCTTATAGTAGTCCCTTCAATGTTACTCAGGACATTTTGGGGCGTAAGCTATTTCCTGTGGGCTGATCATGTGGGCGTGTCTGGTTGTCAAGGTGATGTTCTGGTGGCTGCAACAGCCAGGAGGAGAAGAGGAAGAAAATCTGTGTCCCAATTCAATTCTAGGAGTATAGAGTATAATATTCACTGTACCATGTATGTACTATATATAGAGTATAATATTCACTGTACCATGTATGTACTATATATAGAGTATAGTATAATATTCACTGTACCATGTATGTACTATATATAGAGTATAATATTCACTGTACCATGTATGTACTATATATAGAGTATAATATTCACTGTACCATGTATGTACTATATATAGAGTATAATATTCACTGTACCATGTATGTACTATATATAGAGTATAATATTCACTGTACCATGTATGTACTATACCCAAACGCATGTGGACACCTGCACATTACACCCATGTTATCTCCTAAACCAGCAACTAAAGCTGTCAGGTGAATGTAGTGGAGTAACTAAAGTAACTAGTAACTAAAGTAACTAGTAACTAAGGTAACTAGTAACTAAAGTAACTAGTAACTAAGGTAACTAGTAACTAACGCTGTCAGATGAATGTAGTAGATTAACTAAAGTAACTAGTAACTAAAGTAACTAGTAACTAGTAACTAAAGCTGTCAGATTAACATATTGGAGTGAAAAGGAGAATATTTCTCTCTGAAAGGTAGCGGAGTAAAAGAAAGTGGCATGAAACAAAAGACTTGAATAAAGTGCAAATACCTCAGCATTTGGACTGAAGTACAGAACTGGAGTAAATGTACTTAGTTACATTCCACAACTGCAAACAGACAATATTTTGAACCAATCAATCAGTTGATCTAACTGTAGCGCTTTAGAGACCCTCTTTTGGAGAGTGTCCATCAACAACACACAAATCACGGCGCTCTTTATCTACATGATGACATCTTTGATGTGATATTGATATATATTATAAGTATTTAGCATGGAATTGGGTCACAGCAATGCTTTCAATCAAGCATGCCTCAAATCAGACCTTTGACATTTGTCATATTGGTTCCACCATAACACTCAGCAACTATGCAGCCAGAAATGTGACTGTTGCCTCTGTATCTTTTTCCTTTCATACTCCCCAGTGTGTGTTTGTTGCATCATGGTGGAATATGAAATGATAAAACATGCCATTTAGAGCTTTTTCCTTACTTCCATTCCCCCTGCATGTGTATCTGTGTGTGTATTATGTGTGCGTGTACTATGTGCAGTGTTTCACCCAGTGTATTGCAAGCCGGGTGGCCCCCCAGGTCTAAGTGCCCCCCACCCCCCACCATGCCTAAACCACTGTCTGGGAATTCTTTTTTAATGTACTGTATGTTAATTTTTAAATGGTTTGAAACTTAGACATGGTTTTCAAATCTCCATTTAGCTTTTAGCACTGACTTAATGTACGACCCTATGGAGTCTTTCTAATAGCTTTTTGAAAGTCTACATTTCGTGATTTTGTCCATGATTTTGTTATCACAGAAAAACTATTTGGCCCCATATTAATGCTGCCATAACTCTGTGACTGGCCCGAACCTGACCCTTGTTAAAAAAAAAGAAAGAAAAAAAGCCACTGCTCTAAACAACTTTTCTTGGGGAAACCATGATATGTGTGTAATGTGTGTGTATGAATGTGTGCATATGGCACTGAATAGCAAGAGCAGCCCTGTTCGAGCCCCCGGGTGGCTGAGAGCAGGTCTCAGAGCTCTGACTTGATGATGGACTCTGTAAGTCTCTTTGCTGTGGTGACTTCTTCCTCCTCTTCCTCTTCCTTATCATCTGCATGCAGGAGCAGGGGTGGATGTGTGCATGGGGTTGTGAGGTTGGGATAACGCGTGGGGGGGGTGTTGGGTATAGGCACCACGAGGGATGGCCAGGGTAATGTTATGGTCAGTGCCACAATCTGCGTCACTCTTGAGCTGTGAGTAGAGTTTGGTAGTGGGGAATGGGGGAAAAGACAGGGAAATGAAATAAATCAGCATATAAAATACGGAGGTAATGATGGTAGTGGAAGGGAGGGGGGAGCAGGTCGACAGGTCTCGGCAGGGTATTTCAACCAACTGCTTGTCAAAAGTGAGGCAGCGGCAGAGTGCGTGACAGCTCTGACAAGAGTTTGCGGAGGTCGTTCAGCGTTTCTCTTTTGTGTGACAAGGGGAGGCTGGCGGGGAGGGCTGCTTCGGCAGCTCAAGACAGCCGAGGTCGCGGGAGCGGTTTCTAGTGGGTCGCATTAACGCCAACCTGCTTGTCATGACTCATGAAGTTTTGCTGAAAGAAGACAGACGGAGAAGATAAAAAGGCATGTTTCAAGTGGTCATGGAAGGCGATTCAGGCGAAAGGTGAATTAGCTCTACATGTAACCCAACATGTTCTTACTCCTGTGGAAGGACGTGAATCTCATTACCTCCTGCGTGTAGTTCAGGGCTGCCGTGTGAAGAATGGAGCTTACCGTCAGAGTAGATGGTAGAAGTGGCCAGCGGAGGCTGGCGCTGAGCCTATGCAATCATCTTTAATCCATTTATCAGCCTGTAAGCACATAACGTATTCCTCTTCCTCTGACCTGACAGTTTGAGACTATCTGTCCAATCAGAGTTTTCTGTTGCACGACTAAAACAACTTTTGATCTTACAGGTTCCACCAAAACAAGTTCCTACCGGAGGCTATAGTGCAGAGGCACCGGGGGCTCCGTTGGGCGCTTAGCACCGCCCAAGACAATTGTGATTGGTTTAAAGAAATGCCAATAAACTAGAGCATGTTTTTCTCCCATCCTAGAATGCTATGCAAGCACCAAGCAAAATTGATTTCTCTACTGAAGGGAGATGAATGGAGACCAATGACAAAGAAATGTAAAAAAGTCATCAAACAAACGGTCACCATAATGTACAGTAAATTACACATGGCTTGTTTAAGATTTATAAGGACAATGCACATGGGCGGCTGTGGCTCGGCGGTAGAGCGGTTGCCTGCCAATTGGAAGGTTGGTGGTTCAATCCCTAGCTGCGCCATCGGAGTGTGAATGTGTGTGCATGTTTATCTGATGAGCAGGTGGCACCTTGTACGGCAGCCTCAGCCACAGTGTATGAATGTGTGTGAATGGTGAATGTATCCTGTATGATGTAAAAGCGCTTTGAGTAGTCGTTAAGACTAGAAAAGCGCTATATAAATACAGCACATTTACATTAATCAACTTTATTTTATCGCCAGACGGCTAATTTTCATCCGTAGTCCTAGTTGCTTAGCATGTACTGTATATCTTTATGGTGAGAGGAAACACAGGGAGAACATACCAGTTCAACCCACCCAAAAAATTACATAAAGACATTTCCACTACAAATAGATGCAGAAAAGTTCACCAAAATGCAGAAAATGGCATGTTTGACACTAGAAATCTCAACCCAAACCACGCAAACTCCACAGAGAAAGGCCTTACTTGGACCTGGGCATCGGACTCTGCAGTGCCACCTTACTGTGAGGCAATAGTGCGAGTCCCTGTGTCGCCATATGTTTGTTCTAAAGGAGCTCAGCCTTGTCAAACACACTGGTATGACCCTTAAACAAACAGATATTAGCCTGTACCTCCTCCATCACCTAAACCAGCTCGCTCAAAGCCCTTTCTTTCATATTTTTGCCTCATTGCTCAGTGGAACATTTGTTTCTCGGCATGGCCCCCATTTGCTTTTGTCTTCCTGCAGCCTTTTCAACCCTGCCTCACAAACTTATTCTCCTGACCAATTGTCAGTAATAAGAGCTCAGCAGATTCAGCCATGAATATGCATATTAATCTCTCAGCACAGCACATTGCTAGAAACACCAAAAAGAAAGTTTTCATCCAATTATACTTCTAAATCAGCAACAATTACAACCCTATATATCATCTGCATATTTCAATTAATATTCAAATCTTGTATAGGGTTTTGCATACAAATGTATAATATATTCAGGATTAGGTATATTACAATTAAATATCTCTATCCATCCTCTACCTTGCTTCTCCTTAATAAGCTGTGTTCTCTGGTAATGTTCCTGAACTTATTATAATGCAATATGCTCAGGCACAAGAATCACACATCCTTAATATTGTTTCTCGCAATTAACAGGCAGCCTGAGAAATACAAAGGGCCCCCTTCGTTAATGTGCACAGACACTCACATATAATGCAAAACAGAAAGGGGAGTAAACAGGTCTGTCTGACTTCCACACACATGCGCGAGTCAGTCAAGTGTTGCAAATCTAATTTAAATATATGAATGTTTTGCTTTGTCCATTTCCCTGAACTTGACTTGTCCACATCACGTCTGCGTCGAATAGGAAACGATGCTGCTTAGTATTGTTGCCCAGCAGTCGGAGGAGGGATTGTGAAAAAAGGCGCTGTAAGACATTTGTCAATACTTTGTCCGTCCAATTTATATGTCTTATACCGTGAAAGCTCAGGAGACTTCAATTAGACAAGTACCTGTGTCGGCTTGCTCTGGTCTACAGCTCCCACGAGCCCCTTTTGCTCTCATATTGAATCATGGAGAGACAGTTAATATTCCAGTGGAAGGCAGGATCTATAAAGTCGCCACCATAAACTAGAGAGGGGCCTTTGTAACATCCAAATAATAGCAGTAAATAAAGAGCTTACACCTGTATGGCGAAGGCCGAGTCCTCTGGCGGCCCCCTGATAGGTTGTTCTCTGCTGGCCTGCAGACGGCTGTAAACGCCCCGAGTAAAGAACCGTGAGCACTGTTAATGGATACCTTTATTTCTAAAGCGTGCCATCTGCCATCAATCACCCAGAAGTATTGGGTAGCGGGGAAGCAAGTTAGCTTAAAGTCCCCCTCTTCGTTCACCTTCTCCTCTTCCTTCCCTCGCCAGGAGCCCGATAAAGATTGCAAGGGGGTTGGGGGAGAGATGTAGTGGAGGGCGGCCGTGCCGGTACACCGGATCCCCGAGAGAATAAAGCATCAAACCCACTCAGCAGCACCACTAACAATAATAAAAAATGCCTCGGCTTAAAGGTGACATTCCCAATTTACGATTATTTGTGTCTATAAAGTGTGTTCCTCGCCTCCTTACTCCTTCGCGCCCTGCCTTACAAGAACAATGCATTAAGTAAGGGGGTGGGGGGTGCCCATGGCGGGTACCATGGGTAAATGGAAATTCTATCCATTTTACTAAACCGACAGGCTCCCACTATACCTGAGACTTTCAATTTTGCCGGCGTGACCTCCAAGGAGACATTTCTGTCTCCTCTCTGTCTACCTTCGCCTCATTCAATTCCCTGTGTGCTCTGACCGGCCCCTGCGAGCACCCGGGGGCCCGCAAAGCCGTTATGGATGAGCTCCGAGGCAATTCTGAAATAGGGAGAGAGGAGAGGAGCGTAGATCTCCGCTTGCCCTCGAAAAGATTTACTTCAGGGGTGTAAGATGGATGAAATCAGCCCCTTGTATCTCTTTTAGTGATTGTTTTTTTCTTCCGCCCTTTTTTCGTGTAAAAGCAGGATGTTCCATTGGATGGGAAATGTGATGGATTAGGAGAGCCGAGATCAGAGCAAAACTACCAGCGAAGGTGGAGATGTGTGTGTTAACCCGAGTAATGCTGTGATCCAGGCGAGCTGATACGGCCGCGGTGTCTCTCCCCAAACACCTATACAAGACTGAAGGAATCAGATTGACTTCATTTGTCCAGCACGTCATGGGTTGCGGAGAAGTTCTGACAAATGCAAGGCGGTAACAGAGATGGACAATATATTTAATATGGTGCTATAGCCAGCTGTCATTGGGCCTTCCATTTGAGCTCTGCAGTACGTCATTTTGTCCACAGCTGCTTTGATGAATATTTATTTCCTTGGCCTTTATTGTGCAATTAAGTACGAGAGGAGTAACCTAAAATATGTGGATTTAAGTAGAGACGTTCTGATACCGATACCGAGCCAGTCCATACAACAATGATAGTAATTCTATCACATCCATACAGGGATGGTAGAATACAGCTGTTAAACATGGTGAAATATATGTATTTTTTTTAACATGCTCAATCGGCCGATACGGAATAGGGAAGGGGAAAATGGCATTGGATCATCTCTAGATTTAAGACTTGATAAGGATAGAGCATGGGTTCAGTTTCAGAGGTGTATTCTTTTCAACCAATCGTGGAGGAAATATTAAAATCTTACATAAAGTAGCGAGTATTGGTATTGAGTAAATTCACTTCTCATCATTGTCCTTAAAAAAAATACGGTCTTGAAGGAACAGAATACTAAATATTTAAATGACTGGATATTTAAGATCAGCTGATTTATTGGCATTGACTTTTTAAAAACCCATTTGTATGTCAGTATCCAGCAACACAGAGACCGGTAACTGAGATGAGAAGCGTTATGTATTTTGAAGGAAGCCATTATTTGCTGTAAAGGCCATTTGTGGCTGCATTCAGTGACATGTTTAATTGTTCATAAGCTATTAAGGTCTACCGCTATCTATCATTCAATTTGTCATGGAAATCAACGGAAGCTCAAATTTCAAATGAGGTGTTCTGCCAATAACGCACCCTGGCAAAGTAACAAAAACAACGTCCAGAGAGAAAGCAGAGCGAGCCCGTCGCCAGCAGAGCCTCTATCAGTGCGCAGATCAGCTGCGGGAGTGCAGTCTCGGCTGCTGATGGGAAACCGCCTGGACAGGAAACAGACATCACTTTTGCTTCGCTCTCCACTGCAAGGAGGTGATGGCACATAAAGTATTCCCGTGAAGGACGGCGGGAGAGAGGAAGCCGCCTGAGACGCGGCCAAGTTTCTATTGAGTTATGGACGTTTTCAGCAAAGAGCCTTCAAGTGCGGCACTCCTCAAAGTGACTGAGCATACACTTAGCACGGACAATATAAATGGAATTGTCGACGTTAGTATTTCCTCATTCATTTTTTTTCTCTGTTCCTCTTCAATCTCTTATTCTCTTTTATGCCTCTGAAGCATATGAAGAATGGCTCAAAAGCACATGTAGAGTATTAGATATAGATATTACTACTGTGGGGCGAGGGCAAGGCGTGTAAGGTATAAATGAAATTGTATGAAGCTTATTTAACCGTCTGTCATGATTGGAGCGCTGGGATCATAAGTGCATTTCAGTGACAAGCGTGACACGATGTAACAGATGAGTTATTAAAGAAAGTCACATCACATCAGCGGGTTGAAAAGAATAGTTGTTTGGCAGTTTGTAGCCAAAACTTTGTTCTGTCCTTTGCGAACGAAAGGGATACTGTGTGTGACGGACAATGTTTTTGGAGATAACGGGATGTTGATTCGGCGTCGGTTAAGTCGCCATACGCTGCATCACTGATGGTGCTATAACCGTGGCTAATTGTATGTCTAAACCCTCTTTGGGGATGAGCGGCGCGTCGGGAATAGAGCGGCTCTGGCGTTGACAGTGATGGTTCATGGGATGACAAACAAACGCCACAGAGGATCAATGTGAAGAGGTCCATCTTCAAAACACTAGAGAGACGGGAAACGACAAAACTGATCTTCCGTGACAAGTGCCCATGTCTTCTCAGAGAATTCAGCAGGGGTGCTTCTGTGTTTAGGGGATATTCTTTGCACTGCAAGGGGATGATAAAAGAGTTTTTGCTCTATAACGACTAAGTATTTGAAGAAATAAAGGCTAACTTTTGACAAGATGTCTTTTTTTGAGAATAACGTGTTACATTTTGGGTTATTGGGTCCTGTGATTAAGCCTTAATTCTATATTTAGGATATAATAAATACTAAACTCAGTGGATGACAATACTGCTTCTGTAAAGGAGCATGGTGGATGATAACTTAAAGGAAGTTAAAGCAACCTGTGCCGGACAGACCAGTGGCGTAGGCAGAAATTGTAATCTGGGAGGGCCAGTACAAAAGTGAATGGGCCATCTTTTCCAAGAAAAAAAGATTAGTAAAAATTAGATGTAGCAAAAAGGACAAACATAGACAAACTGACAAAACAGTAAAAATGTTACCTTCCTACTAGGTAACATGTATTACCTGCAGGTCTAGGTAACATGTATTACCTGCAGGTCTAGGTAACATGTATTACCTGCAGGTCTAGGTAACATGTATTACCTGCAGGTCTAGGTAACATGTATTACCTGCAGGTCTAGGTAACATGTATTACCTGCTGGTCTAGG
Organism: Etheostoma perlongum; assembly: GCA_026937815.1. Lineage (NCBI taxonomy): Eukaryota > Metazoa > Chordata > Actinopteri > Perciformes > Percidae > Etheostoma > Etheostoma perlongum. The sequence continues at coordinate 1,516,365 of CM049394.1, read as the reverse complement.
TAACATGTATTACCTGCAGGTAACATGTATTACCTGCAGGTCTAGGTAACATGTATTACCTGCAGGTCTAGGTAACATGTATTACCTGCAGGTCTAGGTAACATGTATTACCTGCAGGTCTAGGTAACATGTATTACCTGCAGGTCTATGGTAACAACATGTATTACCTGCAGGTCTAGGTAACATGTATTACCTGCAGGTGTATTACCTGCAGGTCTAGGTAACATGTATTACCTGCAGGTCTAGGTAACATGTATTAGGTAACATGCCTGCAGGTCTAGGTAACATGTATTACCTGCTGGTCTAGGTAACATGTATTACCTGCAGGTCTAGGTAACATGTATTACCTGCAGGTCTAGGTAACATGTATTACCTGCAGGTCTAGGTAACATGTATTACCTGCAGGTCTAGGTAACATGTATTACCTGCAGGTCTAGGTAACATGTATTACCTGCTGGTCTAGGTAACATGTATTACCTGCAGGTCTAGGTAACATGTATTACCTGCAGGTCTAGGTAACATGTATTACCTGCAGGTCTAGGTAACATGTATTACCTGCAAGTTTAGGTAACATGTATTACCTGCAGGTCTAGGTAACATGTATTACCTGCAGGTCTAGGTAACATGTATTACCTGCAGGTCTAGGTAACATGTATTACCTGCAGGTCTAGGTAACATGTATTACCTGCAGGTCTAGGTAACATGTATTACCTGCAGGTCTAGGTAACATGTATTACCTGCAGGTTTAGGTAACATGTATTACCTGCAGGTCTAGGTAACATGTATTATGTATTACCTGCAGGTCTAGGCAACATGTATTACCTGCAGGTCTAGGTAACATGTATTACCTGCAGGTCTAGGTAACATGTATTACCCGCAGGTCTAGGTAACATGTATTACCTGCAGGTCTAGGTAACATGTATTACCTGCAGGTCTAGGTAACATGTATTACCTGCAGGTCTAGGTAACATGTATTACCTGCAGGTCTAGGTAACATGTATTACCTGCAGGTCTAGGTAACATGTATTACCTGCAGGTCTAGGTAACATGTATTACCTGCAGGTCTAGGTAACATGTATTACCTGCAGGTCTAGGTAACATGTATTACCTGCAGGTCTAGGTAACATGTATTACCTGCAGGTCTAGGTAACATGTATTACCTGCAGGTCTAGGTAACATGTATTACCTGCAGGTCTAGGTAACATGTATTACCTGCAGGTCTAGGTAACATGTATTACCTGCAGGTCTAGGTAACATGTATTACCTGCAGGTCTAGGTAACATGTATTACCTGCAGGTCTAGGTAACATGTATTACCTGCAGGTCTAGGTAACATGTATTACCTGCAGGTCTAGGTAACATGTATTACCTGCAGGTCTAGGTAACATGTATTACCTGCAGGTCTGGTAACATGTATTACCTGCTGGTCTAGGTAACATGTATTACCTGCAGGTCTAGGTAACATGTATTACCTGCAGGTCTAGGTAACATGTATTACCTGCAGGTCTAGGTAACATGTATTACCTGCAAGTTTAGGTAACATGTATTACCTGCAGGTCTAGGTAACATGTATTACCTGCAGGTCTAGGTAACATGTATTACCTGCAAGTTTAGGTAACATGTATTACCTGCAGGTCTAGTTAACATGTATTACCTGCAGGTCTAGGTAACATGTATTACCTGCAGGTCTAGGTAACATGTATTACCTGCAGGTTTAGGTAACATGTATTACCTGCAGGTCTAGGTAACATGTATTACCTGCAGGTCTAGGTAACATGTATTACCTGCAGGTCTAGGTAACATGTATTACCTGCAGGTCTAGGTAACATGTATTACCTGCAGGTCTAGGTAACATGTATTACCTGCAGGTCTAGGTAACATGTATTACCTGCAGGTCTAGGTAACATGTATTACCTGCAGGTCTAGGTAACATGTATTACCTGCAGGTCTAGGTAACATGTATTACCTGCAGGTCTAGGTAACATGTATTACCTGCAGGTCTAGGTAACATGTATTACCTGCAGGTCTAGGTAACATGTATTACCTGCAGGTCTAGGTAACATGTATTACCTGCTGGTCTAGGTAACATGTATTACCTGCAGGTCTAGGTAACATGTATTACCTGCAGGTCTAGGTAACATGTATTACCTGCAGGTCTAGGTAACATGTATTACCTGCAGGTCTAGGTAACATGTATTACCTGCAGGTCTAGGTAACATGTATTACCTGCAGGTCTAGGTAACATGTATTACCTGCAGGTCTAGGTAACATGCATTACCTGCAGGTCTAGGTAACATGTATTACCTGCAGGTCTAGGTAACATGTATTACCTGCAGGTCTAGGTAACATGTATTACCTGCAGGTCTAGGTAACATGTATTACCTGCAGGTCTAGGTAACATGTATTACCTGCAGGTCTAGGTAACATGCAGGTCTAGGTAACATGTATTACCTGCAGGTCTAGGTAACATGTATTACCTGCAGGTCTAGGTAACATGTATTACCTGCAGGTCTAGGTAACATGTATTACCTGCAGGTCTAGGTAACATATACTACCTGCAGGTCTAGGTAACATGTATTACCTGCAGGTCTAGGTAACATATACTACCTGCAGGCCTTGGTAACAATATGTATATTTAAATTGAAAAAAGTGGACGTGAACTATAATACATCCTATCAATATATTTAATTAAATGTTGTTTATAATGTTAAATCATAACAAAAGTTATCTCGAGACACTTTGCAGATAGAGTAGGTCTAGACCACACTCTATAGTTTACAAAGACCCAACAATTCCACTAATTCCCCCATAGCAAGTATAGCAAGCATTTAATGTGACAGTGGTGAAGAAAAACTCCTTTTAGGGAGAAACCTGGGACAGCCCCAGGCTCTAGGTAGGTGGTGTCTGACGGGGCCGGTTGGGGGTGTGATGAACAGCAGGATATAGCAGGGCACTGCAGGACGTAGCAGGGCATAGCAGGATGTAGCTGGGGACTGCAGGACGTAGCAGGACATAGCGGGGCGTAGGAGGGCACTGCACCCATTTAAGACGGAAAATCCCAGAAAGTTTTATTCTAATGGATTAAAATATGATGAGAAATATGGCTTCATGAGAGCGTGTTGCTCTTTTCAGGGCATTCAGAAACAGTTTAATTTTCAAACATTGTCAGATAAGGCAAGATGCAATACAACTTGGACGTGCTGAAAATAAAATGAATTCCAAACATTTGACATCAGTTTTCAGACTCTTTTTCTGTGCATCACACTCTCCCTGAGGCCCAGACAATGTGCATAAACCTGTTGGATGTGTGTTTTTCCAGTTACAATTACTTTAAACAAAGACTAATCACTGGCCAAATGAGTGACTGCACCACCGAGTCCAATTACTGGGGGAAAAATGGCTGCTTTGTGCCATTCGCTGATTACATCAATAAGATTCTCCACAGTAGAGGCCATCATTACATCAGTTTGAGCAATAATTTTACTCATTTATGTGGATTTCATAATGTAATATTCCCAGCAAAGTAAACATTTAGATACGTGGTGAGAAAAAAACAAATGCATGCATATGAAAGTAAAATATGAAGTTTCTCACTGAACCAAATTGGCAATCTCCATCCTTCTACCCCATGGTCATAATGAAATTGCGTTAGCAATGGTTGAAATGAATGACATAATTCTATGTACACGCAATTAAAGGAGAAAGCCACGATCGCACATTCAGCTCAGAGTTAGTTTCTGATAGCACAAAGCAAAAACCAAAACCTATAAATAATGAATACGTCCATAATTATTCTGTCTCAGATTTGCATAATTATTGTTGTTTTTTTCCTTCTTCTTCTTGGAAGCATCAGTTAACATTGCAATCCTTTCTTTGTTTGCAAAGAGAGGCGGCCTTACCTTCCTGCAAAAGTACACACATGAATGGGAATAAAACTGACATTAAAAGGAAACGTTCTTCATGCATAACTAATACAGTGGTCACTCTGATATAATGCTATTGCTGCAAATGCACCGCTACTGGTCTAAATGAGAGTTCAGCAGCTGTGGATGCCAGACGTACTAGTTTTGCTAAAATACTTTAAATCTTTACTTTTATGTGAAAAATAAAGGAGGCTTTAAGCAAACCTGATACATCGCCTTGGTGGCAAAAGTTTATATTCCTTGCTTTAAGATAAGACATTTGAATATTGTAACTAAATACATGTACTCCAGTAGTGTACTTCAGTTCAAATGTTGAGGTACTTGTACTTTACTTGAGTATTTTCTATTCATGCCACTTTCTACTTCTACTTCGCTATTTTATTCTATTCATGCCAGTTACTTTACTTTAGTTACTCCACTACATTCATCTGACAGCTTTAGTTACTAGTTACTTTAGTTACTTTTAGTTACACTACATTCATCTGACAGCTTTAGTTACTAGTTACTTTAGTTACTAGTTACTTTAGTTACTCCACTACATTCATCTGACAGCTTTATTTACTTTAGTTACTAGTTACTTTAGTTACTCCACTACATCCATCTGACAGCTTTAGTTACTAGTTACTTTAGTTACTAGTTACTTTAGTTACTAGTTACTTTAGTTACTCCACTACATTCATCTGACAGCTTTATTTACTTTAGTTACTAGTTACTAGTTACTTTCTGAGTTACTAGTTACTTTAGTTACTTTAGTTACATTCATCATTCATCTGACAGCTTTAGTTACTAGTTACTTTAGTTACACCACTACATCCATCTGACAGCTTTAGTTACTAGTTACTTTAGTTACTCCACTACCTTCATCTGACAGCTTTAGGTACTAGTTACCTTAGTTACTAGTTACTTTAGTTACTCCACTACATTCATCTGACAGCTTTAGTTACTTTACACATTAAGATCTTTGACCACAAAACACATGTAGTTTATTAAAATACTGTAGCGACCCTGCAGGACATTGGGGGAAGGTGTTGCCCTAGTTCAGCTGGTTGGTCAGATATAGAAAGGGGGACGGGAAATAAAGAAGGGAAGGAGGTATAAGCTGCAGATGGCGAGAGAGAAGTGCTAACGTTATGCGAGGACGCAGACTAGCTAGTTTTGGCCACCAGCCTTTTCGTTGTTTGGGCCCCGTTTCCCACCCTGTTATTAGCCTGTGTGCTAGGGTATTAAATAAAAACGGTCTTAAACTTCAGCCGCTGTCTCCTCGTCAGTCAGCTAGCTAGCCAGCCGTGAGCACTACATTACCATGCTTTAATCTAAATCAAACTAGCAACAATATAACGGCCTACAGGTCCAGCTGAGATGATGAGACCATTAAACACACAGCTGGATGGATCCTTTCAATTTCTAATGGGGGGATTGTTCTGCATTTAGTACCTTTCAGTTTTAATACTTTTTCTACTTTCTCCTGATGATACAGACTTTTTCCATTTTCAATGCAGGACTTTACATTTTTACAGTGTGGTATTAGTACATTCAATCCCGCTGGTATCGGTACCAACATATTTCAACAATACCCAGCCCCACTGCTCACATCTCATTTCAGATCAAAACTCCTCATTACTCTTATCTACCTGAGTGTTTGTTGAATGAGCCTGGACCACGGCCAAAGTGGCCTGTTAGCTGCTCTCCAGCGACCCTCAAAGCTGTGTATAACCAAAGAAAACATTAGCCAGGTGACTTATCACGGAAGTCTGTGGCTGACCTTTTAATGCGCCTGTCATTGATTGCATAGCGTGGTACACTCAGTCCATCCCAAGGTGATAGATTATTCAATTAACTATTGACCTTTCCCGTGGACTCATTTGTCGATGGAAATGCTTTTATGACAGCAGTGCATTTAGAAACCAAAGGATGCTGAGTTTTGATTTTGGGATTTACTGTGCGCCGTATGGCTTCGCCCCGCCGTCTCTCCTCCCCCTCTTTTCCATGTTGACTTTTTGATTTACGTTGTTGTATTATGAAGTTTGGCTCCGGCGTCGCTCCTGTGGTGGATGGCAACAGTTGACACACGAGGTGAAGCGTTCCCCGTGTCTTGGCAGCCCGGCTGGATTTATCTTACCTACTTCTCCTTTATTCAGGAATATTTCATGACCCAATGCAACTTGTTAATGTTACCGTGAGCTAAGTCGAGAGATATGTATTGTATTTGGTCCCCACTTCAGAAAAGTGTAGCCGTGAATCAGCACCTGCAAGGTGCCGTCCTCATCTCAGTTATCTGCTGTGGTGGAGATTACTCATAGCACCGACTCAGATGACGGCATTCACGTTATGTCTTTCATCCAGATGGTGCTTCACATTGTCAGAAACCTGCAGTTAAGATGGACAAGTGTCAGATACAGTCCTCTTATGTCTTTAGAGACAAAAACTCTTTAGGTTGGAGGCTCTTGTTTTTATTTACAGGCAACATTTCCAGTAATCAATTCAATGCAACACAGTTTATCTAATCAGCATGAAACAAGCCATTCTCACTCCCACTTCTCTCAGCATCAGATACCGACGCAAAAATGAGGGTCGCTTTTTGACATGATGGGCGTGAGAATGTGTTGAGAAGTTACCATTTGGAATCAATGCATTGAGTTTTCTGACATATGTCCACTATGTACTATTATTACATACTACTATTACCCAACTAAGCAACATTCCAGGGCAACTGCAATGACAAACAAGTCAATATACAACTGAATTTGTATATCTGTTGTGTGTCTGTCTGAAATATATTCTTTATCACTACATCTCTGTCATCTAAGGCACAACGCAGTTTACTTGTAATGAAAGTCTTTTCAAACCTGATTTGACTCGTCTGGATTATTTCGGGAACTACATGACAGGTCAACATATCTGCCAGCATCAACAGCAAACAGCAAAATATAGAGTAGAAACGATCTGAGCGTGAGGTTGCCATGGTATCGCTGCGTCGTGTGTTGAGACATCTGCTGGGGTAATGTTGCCCTAAAGTCGTTCAATCACTCACTACACATCCACTTTCTGGAAAAAAACAACACAAAACTTTTTAATTTCTTCTTTTTTGCAATGAGGAATTTAGAAGGCATTATTCCTTTCAAATGAATAAGAGCATAACATGTACTTGTAAACTTTATAGTTAAGATGTATACAAAAGCAACATGCTCCTTAATTTTAGGATCCTAAACTCAAGATACAAGAACCCTTTTAAGGTTGAGTCAAAACACAATTTATAATGTTTGCATTACTGTGATTTTTTTTTTAATAGTTGTATATTTGTTGTGTCTTAGTCACGACTCGAGGACTGCATGGAGAACTGAAGGCTTTTGTCGGGTTGCTAATTAGGCGCTAACACATTAGTTAAAGATTGGAAGTGCCCAAAAAAGATAGCTTAATGAAATTTATGAGAAACAAAGGGTTTGGGTTTATTTGACTAACCCTTAGACTAAACTGTACCTATGATGGCGTGAGGCAGCCGCTCTCAGGCGTGTCCTATCAAGGCCTGACAGACAAAAGACTTCAGCGGCTAATTTCCTCTGGTGGAAGGTGTGCTAATCAGTCAAATAAGCTGCTGTCGTGTTGAGTTGAATTGAAAAGCCGCAGACCCAGTCGACGCTCTCGCTGTTCTCTCCTCCTGGGCAGTGGTACCCCACCCATCTGCCACGTGCACGTGGTTAAAACAAACAGTACGAGTTAGCTGTGGATCCTCCTCGCCTCAGGTTAAAAACCCAGTCGTGACTTGATGCTGCGTGACACGTCTAGCCGGCGCCAGTTTAAGGACCCACCTCCTCCCTCCTGCTCTGCCCGTACTCATTGTTGTTAAAGAGGATGTGACAAACAGCGATATCGGTAGAATGAATATTTAATTCGCCCTCCCTCCCCTGACTTATTCATGTTCTCCGGGCGTATCTGCCTTGCACATCCCTGCTCTTTATACCTGTCACATTCCCTCTCGCCGAAGACGCATGGAGTCATCGTGGCCCAAGTCATAACTTCACTTTCAGCCAGGGAAGTAGTAGAGGAAAGACATCTTGATCAAGCAATGCTTTAGAAAATGATGTAGGCTTGCAAGAGAGGTGATAGATATCTGTTATCCGGTACACCTCTTAAATATCAACCCCCCACTTTAACAGCTTTGACAGCAACTGCTTTCCCCCTTGTCAGAGCCAATTGGTTGAGGGATTGCGGCATTGGAACATCTACAGGAGCGACTGGAATACAGCAATTATCGACAAAGGAAGGAAGGGGGGCTGGGGGTGTATTTGTTAGTGATGTTTGATGTGATTTATCCGACAGCGCCGGGAGTGCATTTAAACGGGGGCCCCGGTGACGCGCTGACATTGACTGAGTCGTGTTATCAATTGGACTCCTCAGAGCGCGAGTGGCTGAGAAAGCTGCTGTCAGGATCTGAGTGACGGTTCATCATAACTACCCCCCTCCCCCCTTCCCCCTTCCTGGTGAGAGAAGAGAGAAGGAAAGGAGGGAAGATGAGACCGATCTGAAGAAGGAGAGGCAGATAAATCACCTAGGCTTACACAGAATCAGGCTTCTACTCAACTGGAATCACTCGCTGGAGGAGTCTCAGTTTTCAAGTCAAGGGCGAGCGAGACGACCATCATTCAACTCAGAGTCATATAACCATTCAACTGACTCCGAAGATGTTCATTTGAGGAAAATTAAGCTAAAAAAACGGCATAGTTCCCCTTTAAAAACAAATATCTTTTGCTAGGTTTAGACCTTCACACTGCTCTGGCGTTTCCCCCTCTCATTCCCCCTGCTCTGACGTTCCCCCTCTCATTACCCCTGCTCTGGCGTTCCCCCTCTCATTCCCCCTGCTCTGGCGTCCCCCCTCTCATTCCCCCTGCTCTGGCGTTTCTCCCTCTCATTCCCCCTGCTCTGGCATTTCTCCCTCTCATTCCCCCTGCTCTGGCGTTTCCCCCTCTCATTCCCCCTGTTCTGGCGTTCCCCCTCTCATTCCCCCTGTTCTGGCGTTCCCCCTCTCATTCCCCCTGCTCTGGCGTTCCCCCTCTCATTCCCCCTGCTCTGGCGTTCCCCCTCTCATTCCCCCTGCTCTGGCGTTCCCCCTCTCATTCCCCCTGCTCTGGTGTTTCCCCCTCTCATTCCCCCTGCTCTGGTGTTCCCCCTCTCATTCCCCCTGCTCTGGCGTTTCCCCCTCTCATTCCCCCTGCTCTGGCGTTTCCCCCTCTCATTCCCCCTGCTCTGGCGTTTCCCCTCTCATTCCCCCTGCTCTGGTGTTTCCCCCTCTCATCCCCCCTGCTCTGGTGTTTCCCCTCATTCCCCCTGCTCTGGTGTTTCCCCCTCTCATTCCCCCTGCTCTGGCGTTTCCCCTCTCATTCCCCCTGCTCTGGTGTTTCTCCCTCTCATTCCCCCCTCTGGCGTTTCCCCTCTCATTCCCCCTGCTCTGGTGTTTCCCCCTCTCATCCCCCCTGCTCTGGTGTTTCCCCCTCTCATTACCCCTGCTCTGGCGTTCCCCCTCTCATTCCCCCTGCTCTGGCGTCCCCCCTCTCATTCCCCCTGCTCTGGCGTTTCTCCCTCTCATTCCCCCTGCTCTGGCATTTCTCCCTCTCATTCCCCCTGCTCTGGCGTTTCCCCTCTCATTCCCCCTGTTCTGGCGTTCCCCCTCTCATTCCCCCTGTTCTGGCGTTCCCCCTCTCATTCCCCCTGCTCTGGCGTTCCCCCCTCTCATTCCCCCTGCTCTGGCGTTCCCCCTCTCATTCCCCCTGCTCTGGCGTTCCCCCCTCTCATTCCCCCTGCTCTGGTGTTTCCCCCTCTCATTCCCCCTGCTCTGGTGTTCCCCCTCTCATTCCCCCTGCTCTGGCGTTTCCCCTCTCATTCCCCCTGCTCTGGCGTTTCCCCCTCTCATTCCCCCTGCTCTGGCGTTTCCCCCTCTCATTCCCCCTGCTCTGGCGTTTCCCCCTCTCATCCCCCCCTGCTCTGGTGTTTCCCCTCTCATTCCCCCTGCTCTGGTGTTTCCCCCTCTCATTCCCCCTGCTCTGGCGTTTCCCCCTCTCATTCCCCCTGCTCTGGTGTTTCTCCCTCTCATTCCCCCCGCTCTGGCGTTTCCCCTCTCATTCCCCCTGCTCTGGTGTTTCCCCCTCTCATCCCCCCTGCTCTGGCGTTTCCCCCTCTCATTCCCCCTGCTCTGGCGTTTCCCCCTCTCATTCCCTCTGCTCTGGCGTTTCCCCCTTTCATTCCCTCTGTTCTGGCGTTTCCGAGCCCCTAAACCGGAGACATTAGGAAACACTTCTGACCCGTTTTGGTGATGAATCTGCGGGGTTGTGTTGCCGTCTCAACGGCTGCAAACGGAGACATTTGCCAACACTGACGCCAACGTTTCTCCTCATGATTGGCTCTTATCGGTCACGACGTCTCGATCTGAGAAGCTGTAGAATACGTCACTTTCAGTGTTGCCACAGTTACTTTGAAAAGATAAAATGACAACCGGTTTCCTGTGAGGCAGCTCGGCATTGATGGTTTTGAGCCAAAGTCCAGCTTTTGTCGTTTGGGGGGGGGGACTCTTGCTCTCTGCTTCGCACCACCGGTGGGACCTGCTCTGTATGTTTGACTGCAGTGCTGCGACTCCAAATGTTTCTTCTAATTTGACGTAGTGTTTTTGTAGCTAGATGCACTTTGTCGCCACCAGCACCGAGTGTACAGTACAACCAACTTTAACGTTGCCATCTTTAGCTGACACAAACTCAACGTAGTGACTGGATTTCCAGCTAGAAAACACTCATCTCTCTCCACCCTCCATTTTTGTTCATGTTTGTGTCGCTGCGTGGACGTGAACTGTCCTCATGATAACGTGACTTGTCGTCTCCGTGGCTTCACTCCCCGAGATGCAAGAAGAAAGCAAAAATATAGATTTCTACTTAGGAAAATGACAAAAATACTGTAGTAACGCACAGTGACTTGGATAAGTAACTTACTTATCTGATTACTGGTTTGGAAATAGTAACGCGTTAGATTACTCATTACTGAAAAAAGGGGTGAGATTAGTCCGGCATCACTGGGCACTTTAAAGTAGAATGTCATTTTCGCTGCTTACAATGAGCTCTTTTTTTCCTTGAAAACGGACAGTATGCTGAGGAGGATTTCACACTGGGAAGGCCCGGCTGCTGACAGATGAGAGCTGTTTTAAAGCTTAGAAAACTAAATGGCCTTTCACTGACTTTCTGCACACCAAATGTATTAAAGTTAGTCTTTATTTTTGCAAAAGATGCATTTACTGTATAGCTCCTCAAGGCATGAAGCACCTTTGGGATGAAATGTTTTCAGTTGGATTGGAATAAAAAACACTATCTTTCCTGTTAGCTCCTTTGCCTTTATTAGGAGCTCTCGCAGGAGCTTCCTATATAAACAAGTGTTTTTACATTTCCAAATAGCTCAAGAAAACAAGGGCGATACTCAAATTGACAAGCTTTTCTGACTCTTAGACCCCTGAAGCATATTTATAACAGTGTATCTTTTTTTAAAGATATTTTTGGACATTTACAGCCTTTATTTTGACAGGACAGCTGAAGATGTGAAAGGGGAGAGAGAGGGGAATGACATGCAGCAAAGGGCCGCAGGTCGGAGTCAAACCCGGGCCCCTGCATCGAGGAGGAAACCTCTATAGGCGCCCGCTCTACCACTGGGCTATCTGGCCATTACAGTGTATCTTTATATCTTTTTGTGTTTCATCTCCTTACTTTTATGCCCTGTGCAAAAGCGTTAGTAAAGAAGACACACATGAAACAAAGTCCACTGTATTTTGGTCAGATTTAACAAAAAGCTGATCCAGTACATTCAGGTTGCACAAAGTCCAATTTCATTGTTGAACAGTTCAGAAGGACAAAGAAATAAACTGTAAAAGCGAGACAGAAAGTAAATCGCTAAATCAAATGGCATGAAACAAATATAATGTGAAGGGATTTGTCACTGCGTGCAGAGTAGCACAGGAAAAAAACACATGCAGTGTTGTCGTCATCAAGCAACATCTGTGTGCTGGTCAATAATTCACAAATGTGAGCCGGTGTTTCAGTGTAAGTTTTGAAAACAAGGATAGGTTGCACTTATCCCAACCTGGAGTCATGAGAAGGGTTATGGAGCCTCATCAACAATGCATGAGAGCTGCATTCTGAATCCCCACCAACGTCCATGCATTTTTTAAGGAAAAATACTTTGCAGAGAGAGGGGTGGCTAACTGTGTTATGTCTAAAAATAAACAGCTGTATATTTCTTTACTGTTGATCCATCGTAGCCTCGTAACACTGACACCGACGTGGGTGAGCTGGGAGCGAGGTAGAGCGAGCAACGACTTCTTGATGGATGCGATTAGGACTTTGAGCTTTTTGCTTCTTCCTCTTGCACTTCTCCGCTATGCATTCTCAAGACACATATGAATATTTGTGTGTGCATATTTGTATTTAAATATTTGACATCTGTAGATTGAGGGCTTCACCTCTGACCTTTGATCCTCTTGTTAGACTTTTATTCGTAACGTTGCCAATGCGAGAAGTAAAGCTCATAGGACTATTGCATGCATATTCTCAGAGCAGCTCTCGTCAGCTATAACCTAAAATACAAATACATTTTGTGATTTCCCGACTTCTATTCAGAAATATTTATTTGTGCGTACAGCGTAAAGTAGTAGTAAAGTTGTAGTACTCAAGATCGGTCTTGGTCTTAAGAACGTTCTCAAGACCACGTTTTAAAGGTCTCAGATGAAGAGGACCAGGATTTTATTTTAAGACCTGTCAAGACCACAACTGTAGGGATATCACAAAATTGCCATCATTGCTGTAATTGGATGTAAAACATCCTGCTTCAAATGCAACCAATAACTCTTTTTTTCTAATTTGAAATTTGTTACTGTGAACCCTCTCTCCCTGCCCGCTTAACACACTCCCAAGAAAGTAAATCTCTGAGACAGAAGAAGCAGCTTCGGCGGTCTGGCAATGGTCTTTTTTATTCTTTCGATCTCAACCCCTGAAAGCCTTGGTCTTTTATCGGTCAATATAGTAAATATGAGTCCAACAATGATATATGTATCCCTGTTACATCTGTTGTGTCTGCTAATGAAATGTTAGCATGTAAGAAACAGGCATGTTTCAGCAGCTCTGGACTGAAACTGTAAGTAATAACAGCTTAGGGAGGTTCTGGCTTAGGGGGCCCCTGACCCCTTGGGCCCCGGGCTTGTGCCTGGCAAGCCTGTCTGGGAATCCATCCATGGTAATCAAACTGTAGCTTCAGTTTTAGTAAATAATATGTCATACAATAACTGTAGGTGGACCTGAGCTTTTGCAAAGCCTTCCAATGTCAACGTTGTGTTTGGCTTATAGAGTTTGTAATGTATCTTAATATGCTGATAATTCTGGGAGTTACAAAATACACGAAATGTGACAAAAGTAATGTGTGGGCTATGTTGTTGTTGGACTATGAAGACAAATGTTTGGTGACAAGACCCTGGACCCGGCTAAAAGTCACCAAATACAGTACATGGCTGTCCATGGGAACCATTTCCCAAACCAACCTTGGGAACACCAGGTGTAATAAGAGCCATTTCTTTCAGATGTGATAAAACAATATCAACTTTCAACTGCCCACCAGGGACACATGGAGGATTTTATTCCATCAGGCCTGTCCTCAGAAACAAAAATAGGATTTCTTTGACCGACAGAGGTAGAGTTTCAACATGTAGAAACCAATAGATTGCAAAAAATAGTAGTGTTGCAGAAATTGCAAGAATATTAAGCGTTTTGGAGAGCTGTGATCTACTTTCCCACACCTGAATGTGCTGTCCCACCAGTTATTCAGATTTATTAAACAATATATCATGACTGTTTGACTTTGTGTCAACACTCCAAACGTCCGTGGCGGTGTTCGAGCTGTTATGTTGCCGTTCCTGGTTTTAATCATTTTTGGCTGCTTTCCACGTCCTGCCTGAAAAGTGAAACAGCTTAGGAATGTCATTCTTTGTAAAGAAAACAGAGAGGATCCACAGAGGAAGTCCTCCCACAGTCCTCTGGTCACCATGCACGGCTAAACACACACACACACACACACACAAACTGTCACACACACACACCTCTAGTATGATAGACACACAGGCATGTACGCACACACAATCTCACACCCACACAAAAAACTCTCCCACACAGTCAAATGCACACATGTGTGCACACTCACTGACACACCCAGACTCTCCACACGCACACACTTTCTCACTTTTAGACACACACTGATTTACTCTCTCAAACACACACAAACACAGAGACACACATGCACACACAGAGGGTTGCAGCAGGGCTTGCTGGGAAACATCAGACACCCAGGGAGGAAGGAGGACAGGCTTTTCCCACATTTAGACTCCATGGATACTTCAGATGTCAGGCTAAAAATAGAGTCAATGTTAAACCAAACCAACAGTGAATGAACTCCAAGCCTGTCTGCTCTGCACTGCTACACTTTGGCCCAGCATCTAATGAAGTGAAAACACAGCACATTGTTTAAGTTGATGCAATCTCAACCACAGTGAAAATTCTGATTCCTTCATTCTGTGATGAACTGCCCTTTTAAACCTGTAAAAATGTCAGGAAAGGTGATGAAAAGTGAAATGATAACATGAAAACAAATTACATTGTACATTGCCTTTGTCTCGTTCTTTTTCAATATGAAGAGAAAGGGTCATTTTTTTTCTCCAACCTGGACCCTATTTCCATATGTCGTATGTATAAGTGACTGATAGGAACAACAATCTTTGAAATTGGTCCAGTATTTACCATAAACAGTGTGACCACCAGCCACAAACTGGGCTGTATTGTAACCCTATGGGGCAAATGTGTGTCAGATTTGTCGATTTGGTCCACTAATAATTTTGTTTTGCCGCTGACAGACTGAGATTAATATTCTAAGTGACTGACAACATTATGGAAAGGATCCCTTCAGAAATAGACCTTTTTTTAAACCTCTTTAAGACGTTCCTGTTTAACCAGAAACAGCTCTGAGGTCGCTAGCTTTAAACTCACCAGACTCCATTTAAAAAAGGAATACTTTTAGCTTGTGTAGATTTAGCGCCAAACTGTGTTTATTTCAACCAAAAAGTGGAAAGATGACCTAAAACGTTTTCTGTCATTGTTTTATTTTGTTTCTTTTGACTTTGAATGAAGTGTATTTTATGATGCTAAAATGACTGTTTATTTACATGGAGTCTGGTGGGTTTAGCGAACGCAGTTTTGCGGATGTTTTTATGTTTAATTAAAGGATCTTACTCTTTAACAGAAAGGTCAGCCTCCTTAGAAATCCTTTCCATAATGTTGTCAGACACTTAGAATATTAATCTGAGTCTCACAGTGGCAGAACGACATCTTTTGTGGACGTAAATCAAGGATGCGCAACTGCCTCATTAACGTACATTGCAGTTGTTTCGCTGAATGCCGACAGCAGCGGTTTTGCTTAATACTGGACCAATGTGAAAGATTGTTGTTCCCATCAGTCACTTACACACTAAAACATAAAGAAATACGGTCCATGCTGTAGAAAACACAAGTTATGTTTTAAGGGCCTAATATTTTCCAAAATGGACACAAACACACTCTGTGTCAGTCATTTTCATCTGCTGTTCATCAGTGACATAAAACCTGTCACAGTTCTCAATTTGTTTCTTAATATTACATTTGACCTGTTGACAGCTCATCTTTACGATTGGAGGTGAAACAAAGTTGGTGTAAAATTATAATCACACTTAAAGCTGACAAAATCAACACTGCAGGGTGGAGGCTGACTTTTTATATCTTCAAATTAAGTCATTATTTATAGACATTGAGCACCTTCATTTTTCAGTGTTGGATCAGTGTTACATTCATATTTTAAGTAGGTAAATAAGACTGTGATGAATTTGAGGGCAAATGGACCAGACATGAATTTATTTTATTAAAATGATCTATTTATTTTGAACATTACCTTTAAATATCAAGAGCATATGCATCTTCATTGTTGTGTTTAGTTCCTTAATGTTCCTACCTTCACTGGTTTGGTGAGGTGTTACCTTTCGTGTTTACGTATTTTATACCAGGGACCTTTGGGGTTGTCCAAAGTGCCATGCTCCAGGGCACAGTGACAGCAAAGTTTTTGAAGGAGCAGAGCTTTGTCATTTTCCCTCAGCTGGCCTTTCATTTCAAAGCGCTGACCTTCCAGTCACAAGCCTGTCTCTGCAACTTTCAGCCACTTTCACCACCGCTGCCATTATGCAAAAATAATCTCATTTCACTTTTGCTCACTCTTCCAACTAGCGCCAATTGTCTGACCCAGTCACCATCTCCAAATAAAAACCCGTCTGGCCTTTTTACATGTTCTCCCTGTTGCCTAACTCAGTCCTGTTCCTGGCACCCAGTCAAGTTTAATTTAGTTCAAGTCTCGTCCCGTATACGGGCTGAAATCCTGTTAAAACACATAACATGGCAACCAGATATTCACAACGCAGCTGAACCCGTGCAGCGAGTGGACAAGATGATTAAAAGAGCAGAGGGCTTGTGCAGAAGGAGTGTAACGGCCGCATTCGAGCAATAACATCAATACTGGCTTCAACGCAGCAGAGAGAGCTTGTAGAAACCCATCAGCGTCATCGTTTAGAGTCGTGTGTATAATAGATACACATACAACTGCTCCTAACCGCCGAGATTCAGGGCTGGGATGATGTCAGCTTCTGGTGCTGTTTCAAGTTAGAGAGTAAGGCTGCATTTAGGCCGCCTGCAGGGTCCAGAGACGCTGCGGCGAACATGCAGGTCTTTCCATTCATTTTGTATGGAGGTAGAGCGTTTAGGCTGCGGAGGGGGTTGCTGCCGCGGGGACACGCAACTAAATGCAGGAGGAGGGTCTGACTAGTCCACACAGCATTCTGGGATGGGAGAAAAACCTACACTGGTTTAATGGCTTTTTTTAAACCAATTAATCGTCCTGGGTGGTGATATACACCAGACAGAGACACCGTGTCTCTGCTAAATAGTCTCAGGAAGGAAGTTGTTTTGGTGGAACATGTGTACGTTCAGAAGTAGTTTTAGTTCAACAGAAAACTGATTGGACAGATAGTCTGGCTAGCTGTCTGGATTTACCCTGCAGAGATCTCCATCGAAAAGGCACAAGAGACTAACACAAACCTCACACGCAGGCACATGAAAGCATGAGGAGAACATGGAAACACAACGTCTAGTTCACAGAAAACAACAAGTAAGCAGGTACGTAAGCCTGCAAATGCATTTATAGCACACCCAGTTAGGACCTGAATACAGTATCAAATCCTTTTGAATCCCAAATCAAATCTACTTTGGGTCAGCTTTAGTTTAGAGCAGGAGTGTCAAACTCAACTTCACTAAGGGCCGGACTGGAGAACTGGATTTACCCTGCAGAGATCTGAGGACCAGGTAACCATAGTCCTCAGATTGGACAGATAGTCTAGCTAGCTTTCTGGATTTACCCTGCAGAGATCTGAGGACCAGGTAACCATAGTCCTCAGATTGGACAGATAGTCTAGCTAGCTGTCTGGATTTACCCTGCAGAGATCTGAGGACCAGGTAACCATAGTCCTCAGAAATCAGAAATAATAAATCAAGGGCAGTGGTGGCCTAAAGGTTAAAGAAGAGAGCTTGTGACTGGGAGGTTGAGCAAGGCCCTTAACCCAGTCCAGTGGAGCTGTTCATTGGCCAGCAGATCAGACTGTGGTTGTACTGGGCAGCTTCCAGGAATGAATGTGGAACTGTGTGAATGTGACAGGTTGTTGTTGCAAATGAGGTGTTGTTCTCAATCAACTTACCTGGATAAATAAAGATTTAAAAAAAGAAATCCACCTGAGTTTACAACGCCAACACAGAGGAATACACATAGGGTCATCTATATAGACCCAGACTGACGTACGTTATGCTGCCAAATTCCCACCGTTTGTTTGTGGCGTTTTCCACAAACCTAAAAAAGAAACATTTTTATTTTTTTATTTCTTTATTTTTTTCTATTGACGACCACTCTCCCTGATTGTTTCCTGGTAGGAAGCAATCTCCCTACCCACGCTTGCCGTCCTGATGCGAGGCGACGCTGGGCTCGTGTGTTTGCTCATTCAGTGTGCAAAACCCCTTTAAATCAGATTTATGTAGTTGCAGACATCACCTCTGCTCACCGAGCAAAGAGACACCAGAGCGCATTAAGACTTGCCCCGGGGGGAGGGGGGGTTGCGCTACCCTCACGGGTCACTGAGGATTATTGCAGGAATGATCATTTACGTTTTATTCTATTCTGTCTAAATATGTTAACACACTGGTAAAAGGCTTCATAGATGTGAGAAATATTCTGTATTAAATTAAAGAAAATCATGCAATATATTGACCTAGACCTAGAGCGCATGTGTCCAACTCAAGGCCCGCGGATCAAATCCGGCCCCTCGCTGATTTGGATCCGGCCCGCATATCAGTTTTAGGTTCACAAAAAACCTTGACAACAACTTTGCCCCACAAAGTTGTTATTTTTTTCAACATATTTGGGTTTTTTTTCACGCTTTAGACACTTCTTTTCAAACATTTGGTCACATTTTATGACGTATTTGTTGCTATTTCCAACACTTTTATTCCTTTTTTCTATGTTTTTGGCACCTTTCTGGACAATGTTGTTTTTCCACCTTTTTTTTCATTGAAGGACCTTTTAATTGATTTTTTGGGGGGCTTTATGAGGCTCAGACTGTAAGTGATATGTAAGCTATATGACACATGCAATAATACAGTCCATATATTTGACTGAAATTGCCTCTAAAATACAAAGATTGTCCAATTATCAATTAAAGTGAAGTGCGCATTAATTAGTTATGACGTGAAAAGTTTGAAAGTGAAGTCAAAATAACACATTTGACATCACTCATAATCACAGTATGTTGTTCCTCTTTTAATTTGCCATTCGATAAACATAATCACCTTCATCTTCTCATGTGTCAGGGGGCCTGAATTGATAGTGTGTCAGTACACTCTGAAATTGAAAACGAAAACACCGCCACTCTTAAAGAACAGATGATAAATTTAGCTTCCCATATGGCACCGGCATCTGGCATTATGTGAGCGTTGGAGTACGCGGCGGCCGACTCAGCGGAGAGGCCTGCTGCACGGTGACGCCACTGTGCGCCTCTGTGTTTGTTTTTTTTGAAATGCCAAAGATTATCTTTGGCTCCGTGTTGAGATATGTACCTCATTGATGTAACGTTTTACAGATGGTGTAGTAGCTGCTGTGCGTTCAGTGCAGAGAGAGAGAGAGCAAAGAGCCATTATCTCCTGATGTGTGATGACAGGTAGTCTCAAAGCAAAAAGCCTGTGCACACCGTACCTGCAGCGCTGCTCAGTTTGACGGGAGATCAGTGGGCTGTCGACTCTGCTAACAGCCGGGGCGTGTAACAAATCCATCGAAAAGGCACAAGAGACTAACACAAACCTCACACGCAGGCACATGAAAGCATGAGGAGAACATGGAAACACAACGTCTAGTTCACAGAAAACAACAAGTAAGCAGGTACGTAAGCCTGCAAATGCATTTATAGCACACCCAGTTAGGACCTGAATACAGTATCAAATCCTTTTGAATCCCAAATCAAATCTACTTTGGGTCAGCTTTAGTTTAGAGCAGGAGTGTCAAACTCAACTTCACTAAGGGCCGGACTGGAGAATAAGAATCACGTCCAGGGCGACATGCTTTTATTTAAGAGAAAATTCCAATATATTGACTGTATGTTTGGGCCTCATAAAGTCCCAAAAAAGTAAACAAAAACATTTCTTAGGCATCATTGTAAAAAGTGGCAAAAGGTGAAAAAAAGCAACAAAAATGGCAGAAAACGTCAACAAAAACTTACCGACAAATACCTGGTAGGCCAAAATGTATTGTGGACCTAAATTAAATGTGGGCCGGATCTAAGTCTGCGATGGGCCGGATTTGGCCTACAGGCCTTTAGAGTTGGACACTATTTAGAGACTATTTCATGGCGTCTTTCAAAGCTCTTCTTCCCTTGTTGGACACTACTACGCTATACACACACACGTTCATATTCATGTGTCTGTGAGGGTTCGTGTCAGTCATCCAAGTTGTTTGGCATCTAGAGAAGGCTGAGTTGAAAAATCAACGGGCTGAAGTTTTTAAGATTTGATTCTGGAGCATTGATGATTTGGCATTTGGATTCTGTTTGATCATTGTGTTTTTGATTGGTTCAAGTTGGAGTTCTGCCTCAGGAACAGATGCAGGCAAAAGAGAGAGAGAGAGAGAGAGTAACTATGTAACAGTAGCAGATGCTTGCAGAAGATGTCAACATGTATGTATCGTGCAGACCGGTGCATCAAACGAGCCGATTGGTTAACCCAACTCCTGTCCAGAGGCCGGTTTGAAACGGAGACAAAAACACATGTTGCATGTACACATATAGAAGAATCAGTCCCAACCCAGCATTCAATGTGACTTCAAGACCGGTGCATGTGCAAGTGTGGCTCCTGTGCACAAAGATACATGCACACTGTATGCACGTGTGCTAATCAAAGTAAATACAAATGCAAAAGGCGTTTGCACAGACATTGGCATACGTTAGCATCCCTGCTCTGACTACATCTACAGTAGATACCTAGATTTATTTTATAGACGTTGAAATAGGTCAGTTATATGCAGTGTTAGGCAGTAACTAGTTACATGTAATGCTGCTATGTAGTTTCATTACACAATGAAGGTTACTTAAATCTGTTTCAGATACTGGGGAAAATTAGTTTCCTGTGAAAATGTTTATGATTACATTGAATATTTCTTATAAAAAACTAGGCTATCAGTTGAATAATATTCAATTTGTTGAGAACCTACTCCCCAAAAGGGGGCAAATTAACTATGAGGGGCCTGAAAACATGTATTGAAAAGAAGAATTGTGTCTACTTTGCTACATCGGGGGGTTAAAGATAGATTTATGTAGATTTAAACTTTGAAACATAGTAATTAATAGTAATATGTGCACCTTAAATTGATGCAGAAAAGGCACAAATTGTTGCAGAAAAATTCCCCAGAATGCACGAAATGAAGTGTTTGACTCTCCAAATGTGATGCCCCCCCCCATGTTGAAACATAACCTATGCCCTTGTAAACTGTACCATATGCATGCATACTAATCAAAGTAAATACAAATGCAAGAGCACTCTCAGAGACAACAACATAAGTTAGCATCCCTGCTCTGACTGTGTATCGCTTTTATTTTACACACACTAACCACACACACACACACACACACACACAAAACACCGGTATCACTCCTTCAGCGCTCTGAATGATTTTGCTCTCAGCTGAGCCACATCACAGGCGAGGAAGAAGTGTGCCCCTCCATCAAAGAGCTCTTTAAATGAAATCATGTCCTCTGATGATTCAAAGCAAATATTTCCCTGGCACACTCCGACTGAATGTGCTCTGAAGAGCAGGCCTTCAAGTGAGGGAGGACGCTACTCTTTACGCTTTGAGCAACGCTCGGCAGGAGCGATGGGGGGGGTTAAACGGTGTGGAAATTAAAATGGATCTTGCCTGCTTGCACCCAAAGTTTGTAGTGTAGTTCAATCTGAATGTGGATCAGAAATGTCCCTGCAATGTGATCGCTTTACAGAAAGAAACTAAAAGCAACAGGTGCTTGCTCTCAAGAAAAAAAACAAATACAGAGCGAGATTTGGTTTGTTTCCAACTTCAACTTGAAGTTGTTGTCTTGAATCTTTCCATCCAGCAGTTAAAATCAGGGCTAAATGTAGAGACATTCAGAAATTAGAAAGGTCAAGAAAACTGGCCATTCACAGATATGTAGATCTGCTTTAGTTTATGTCTGGGGTAAAACTGGCGCTGTAGGTCAGGTTTAGAAGGGTTGTAACTCAAAACGGACTGCATGTACAGTATACAGTATATCTAACTTAAAACTGGACTAATAGCGTTTGAAAAGTGAGGGGTTTTTGAATCATAAACACAAAAAATTCAATTACATCCAGTTATGGTGCAAAGGTCTTAATTCATGTAAAGGAAAACTGTTATTAATACCTCTTCACCCGTGCCTACTCGGCCCCGATGACATCTTCTTGAATCTGATATAAATATAAGATACAGCTTAGAAATAAAAGCTATTGTTACCTCATTTGGGGGGGGGTATGTAAGTTGGCGTACAGTAACTGCAGGCAGCCATACTAAATAAAGTAGGGAAGACATGGCTCCCTTGTGTATTGTGTATGTGTTTTGATACGCACCAAGCACCTTATGTTGCCTGGTGCGTATCCAATAGTTTCTATTTAATGGCCATTCATGAAAAAGTAGTCAAAAATGAATAAAAATGCTATTATATTGCAAGTTATTGAAATAGTTAGACCTAGACTCAGAATTAGGGTTGGGTACCGAAACCCGGTTCCACTATGGAAGTGGTTCCTACACAACCGGTAGGATTCGGACCGGATTACAATGCAAATTTGTCAACTGAAGTATTTTCCCTCTGTCGCTCTGAAACGGACGTCAAAATATTACACTTCTTCTGTTAGCTAGCTACCGTAAATGTAGGAAATAAATAAATGTATTTTTTAATTTTCCCTCTGGGCTCACCAACACAGACGTGAAAGCATATTCACCTCTGCACGTGATCACTAGTACACATGTTACACTAGTGCTGCTAGTCTATTGTTAGCTAGCTAGCATTTCAAATGCACATGCAAAGCGGTCCACAGTGTGGCTGCATTTCACAGCCGAGGATTCCCACATCGGAAAATGCAACAAACATTTCAAATCGATTACGTGCAAAGGGGGACGCACGTCGAATTCATCAAAACATGCGGCGACATACTTTATAATATATATTTAAGTAGTTTAAAACGTTAAAATAGTTCATTAATAGAGTAAGAGTTTTGCAAGGATCGATTTAGGAATCAGAATCGTTTTAAAAGGCAGCAACACCAGTAATAAAAGACACCATCATCCTCACTTCCCACTTTCTGTGTGTTTTTTGAACCCATCACTGCATTGACAGCAAAACCCTGGTGTCACATCATTTCCATCAGCCGAGCCTGTTGTGACACGTCTCGTTCCCAATTTTTGGCGCCGAAAACGTTGCAACACCGCCTTCCCCGTCGACGTACACCAACCTGCTAATAATTCTCATTTTCCGCTCAAATGTGTCCAAATTGAATGAATCCAATGTCGTAGCGCGGCATCCACCTTACACCTCGTTCCCAACCCCCCCCCCATCCGGCACTGCTTTTTATCGCCCTTCCTCCTCTCAGCAACAGATTGTAAAATCTGTTGACAGCCCTGACAGGCTCGCTAAGAAAAGCGGAGTTCATTATCGAAGTCATCGCCTGGTCCTTAAAGGTTATTCTCTCCCCTTCTCTCGGAGACGGAGACTTGTCCTCAGAGTGACATGTTAATGGTTAATGTTGCACGCCATACCGTGAAGAAGAGGGGAGTTTTAAGGGAGGGAACACACTTGCAAAAGATGTGGTGTGAAATAATTCCGGACATGTTTTTGGGAAATCTTGTCGCGTAATGACACCAGCAGGAGAGGAGGGGATGGGGTGGATGGCGGACTGGATAGATAACATTGGATGCCTGCTGTCAGATGTGTCACTCCTGTCTTTATGTGTCCGCCGATTGGATTCTCCTTTTAACCCCCACATGTGCATCGCAGTGTTTCTTCCTTATTAGAGCGGGCATGTGGGAAAATAGACAGAGGGTGGGGGAATAGGTGCATGCTCAAATGCATGCAAAAAAAGCAGAAAAATCCATGTCATCTTCCTCGTTTTGCTTTGCAGGAATGCCATTTTAAAATCCTCAATACATAAAGGTGCTTTCCGAGACGAGGAAAGGGGGCTTCTGTTGGCGCTGTGTTTCCCAACTTTCACATGAGAAAAGTGAGACGACACTACACTTACCCCCGTAATGGATGAGCGCCTCACATCCACTTTAGAGGAACATCCTTTTCTCATTATATTGTAATAAATTCAACTGGATGTGGCCTATATTTAGTGTGCTCCTGATCTCGGCCCAGAGATATGTGCCTCCTAACTCATGATTCCTCCCTTGTCTTCGTTTTGGCACCGCGCTACATTTGCCCTAAGACAAATCTTTCCCTTGGTGGAAATGAAAATTCTTCTTCTGCAAATCATGCTATCAGACAAGCGGGGGATGTTGGCTTGTGCTGCAGATAAGCTTAGGTGAAAGAATGGACATTTTTGACTCAGTTTCTGGGCTGGATGTGATACAAAGCAGCGTTTGGGGATGATTTCTGAATGATGGCAGCTGCCATGATGTACTGTACAGCGACTGCAGACGTAAGATCTGACTGGCGAGCAGCGGCCGTTGAAAGTTCAAATTGCAGCTCTGCATTTAGATTCACACAGCGTGGAAGAAGTATTCAGATCCTTTACTCAAGTAAAAGTACTAATACCACACTGTGAAAATACTCAGTTACAAGTAAAAGTCCTGCATGGAAAATGTTATATAATTAAAAGTAAAGACCTCTCCTGCCATTAAGAAAGTGTGAAGGATCCAAACAGCTGTGTGTTTAATGGTCTCATCATCTCAGCTGGACTTGTCGGCCGTTATATTGTTGCTAGGTTACTTTATAATAAGACATTAGATTTTAGGGGCAACCTCTAGCTCACCCTGTAAGAGCGTGCAGCGGCCCGGGTTCGAACCCGACCGGCGGCCCTTTGCCGCGTGTCAACCCCCATCTCTCGCCCCCTTCCCTCTCTATCCACTGTCACTCTGAAATTAAAGGGAAATAGCCCCAACAAATAATCTTAATAAAATAAAATCATGATGTGTAAAGTAACTAAAGCTGACATATGAATGTAGTGGAGTAAAAAGTAGAATATTTATCTTTGAAATATAGCGGAGTAGAAGTAGAAAGTGGCATGAAAAGAAAAGACTCAAGTAAAGTACCTCAACATTTGGACTTTAAGTACAATACTTGAAGTACTGTGGATACTTGAGTGAATGCACTTACAGTCCACCCAGAACACCATGAAATAATGAAGAATCCTAAGAAGGATAAAGAAAGACAAACATTCTCTAGATGGCAGGGACAAAATCTTTTTGCAGTCCTTTTCCTCCGTGCACATTTCTATTCTCTATTTCTATTTTTATATTTCGGTATATATTTTTTATTATGGGTAACGTGCATGTGGTCAAGAGGGAGGGGTGTGAGGTGTGTATGTATATGAACACATGTGAAATCACATCATAATGCAATACACTTAGCCACGCCCACATACACACACACATGCAGGTGCACACCAGCAAACACGCACGCACGTGTTAACCCTCGTAATGTCTTTCCAATGGCCATATGTTAAACATATTTAACACTTAATTGATGCTTTTTTGTCGCTTTTAACATTGTTTGAGGGTTTTCTTTTCTTTTCTGACAATTTCTGTGATGCTTTTTTGGATGTTTTTTTACACTGCGGAGGCTTTCTTTGACAGTTTTAACACACTTTCCTAAATACTAAAGCATAAAGTATAAATTATTACCCAATTCTGTGTTGCATCTAAGCTTGTTGCCAACATTATTCATTATTTTTGGGAGATTTGGTGGAAACAGGAGGGTTAAAACAAGAGATCAGACTAACAGTCACACTTAGTAACTATTATATTATAAATAACCCACAATCTAAAACCTTTTCTCAAAGAACAATCTTTTTTTAATATAGAAAAACAAGAAAATTGTTTTTGAAGTTGAAGAGTTGAAGAACCATACAAGACCAATACAGTTACTTTCCAGTGTTCAGTTGTTCATCTAAATGCCAGATAGATGCCTCTGCATATATCTTTTGCTTTATATTTAATTAACCGAATATCCAGAAACTATGTAATATTTACTATGTAAATCTCTCCATTTCGCTTTCCCGTTGGATGAAGTGTCTCTCAGCCGTGTTATCAGATCAGTTTTGGATGTTCTTGAACATTTTAAAGCGCAGCTGAGATAGCTCAGCCTCCCCTCGGGTCTTCTCAGGAAAACCAGTGACACCCCCCGTCCTCCTCCACGCGAGGTTACCGCGACCTAATTTGATCTCGTGCCATCATTTTGCCGTGATATGTCCGGCCGGGGCTGCGCTTTCAACTTCCCACGCACTCCTTCAGGTGCTTGGTTTTTCTGTTGGGTGGCCCACTGCACCTCTTTTGTTGGTGATGAAACCCAGACTTTTGAATTTGAATGTGTTTATTTGCAGAACAAAATAATGGCAACAGCAGCCTAACAACCAAATCCCCAAAAATCCCCCTAAAAACCAACAATACACAAACTGAACACAAGTAAGCACTAAAATTAAAGGTACCACATCATGCTCATTTTCAGGTTCATACTTGTTTTGGGTTTCTACTAGAATATACAGTATTTACATGCTTTAATGTTCTAAAAAACACTTTTATTTTCCCATACTGTCTGTCTGAATATACCTGTGTTCATCCTCTGTCTAAAACGCTCCGTTTTGGCGCCTTTAAGCTCCCATTTACTGAAAAAGCCAGTCTGCTCTGATTGGTCAGCATTTCTGGGTCTTTCACATCTGCGTTCTTGGAGTCTCTGCACCCTCACTGCCGCCGGGGAACAACTGTACTGTAGAGCCACTTTCTACCTGTACTGTATAGAGTCTAGTTGTGACATCACAACCATACAGGAAGTCCTGACAGCTCATTTAAAGGCACAGATTCTAAATACTTCCACAGTATTTATATAACACCTCATCCTGCTTATTAATACAAAAGACATGGGAATCTTCCTTTTGTGTGTGTTTGTGTCATTTTGTGTGTATTTGTCATATTGTGTGTGTGTGTCTGTGCATGTGTCATTTTGTGTTTATTTGTCATTTTGTGTGTGTCATTTTGTGTGTGTGTCATTTTGTGTCTGTCTTTGTGTATATGTGTCATTTTGTGTGTGAGTGTGTCTTTGTGTGTCATTTTGTGTGTGTCTTTGTGTATATGTGTCATTTTGTGTGTCATTTTATGTGTATTTGTCATTTTGTGTCTGTGTATGTGTGTGCTTGTGTCATTTTGTGTGTATTTGTGTCATTTTGTGTGTGTGTGTGTCTGTGTGTGTGTGCATGTGTCATTTTGTGTGTATTTGTGTCATTTTGTGTGTATTTGTCATTTTGCGTGTATTTGTCATTTTTGTGCGTGCGTGTGCGTGTGCGTGTGTGTGTGTGTGTGTGGTTGTCCCATGGGACTTGAAAAGTGAGAAAATATAGAGAGTGACCGGGCTTATCCTTTAAATGAAAACAAGTGTCGTCTTTATGAAATCATATCCAACCAGTGGTTATTCAACTTCCTTTGATCGGTGTGTGGATTCTGTTTCTTGTGCAGTGGAGTTTTCATTCAAAACCTCCCCAGAAAATGTAACTCTTTCCAGGAATGGAAAATCCTCTAAAACTGCATCTTCAGCCCAAAATGAGACTAATGAACTTCTTTTTTATGTTTAGGAACTCTTTAAATCAGGGCGAGGCGGGATTTACTGCACATTTTACGCACTGACACAGATGACGTCTGTCGAGGCGAATCATTTAATCGCCTCCGCCATATCAGCGGCGAACATCGAATGTTTGATTTCAATTCTTAAACAAGCCCATGTTGGCAAATGGAAGAAAAGAAAAAAAAGCGAGTGATGTCCCTGCTGAGACACTAAAAAACAATCTCCACAAAGCTTACAGCTTTTACAAAAGAAGACCCAAACAAAATTCAGTTCCCACAGCATCTATCCATCCTGTTATACATCAGAAAGTTGTCATCAACATTTCCTAGATATAAATCTGTGCCAGGATCAAGAGAGGAGAGGAGGAGCTGAGGCTTAGAAGCCAGAGCGCTCTTAAATCTAACAAAATCTAACACTTGAATCGTGGTCGTTTTTGGCAGCCTGGGGGCCCGGCGGCGGGCTCCAGGCGTCAAGGCGCCACCTCAAATTCTCTACTGTGGTCGGGTACAGTCTCTCCCCACATGGCACTCATTTCTGGCTGCAGAGTTTTCAGCGTGAGAGCCTTCCTCCTTTTCCAGCGGTAAGGAGATGCCTGAACAATTACGCCGGTAATTAGGGGAGGGTGGATCTCCGCTCTGGCACGGCCAAATCCCAAACGATCACTGGCCCACGCCAGTGATCATATGACGTGCATTTTCAGAGTTGTGAGGACAGGGCCCTGCCACGGATGAAATGAATAATTTACAGTTGAGGCAGCGTTTGTGTTAACTGCCGCACACTTCTGTAGAGTTTGCCGGGGATGAAAAAAAGAAAGAAGACCAAACAACTTGAAAAGAAGGGAGAAGAAAAGGATAGCGCGGCGCCAAAGATCATCAAAAGCTGAGATAGAAGTGACACTACTCCCATTGTGGGGTTCAAAAAGATTTTTGTCTTTGCTTTTTTTTTTCTTCTTCTTTTATTTGTTTCTTAATTTGGGAGGCACAATCTTTGTCATTAAAGCAATTTTTGAGCTTTGGCTGAAGCGTCTGCGTCGGGCACAGACAAAGCTGTGGCGATAAGCTGGCTTCAATGACAGATCGCGTCTTTATTGTGCACATTTCATTATAAACTTGTACTTTTCCCCGAGAACCGCAAACTGTGACCCGCTGGCTGAAGGCCTGTCATGCTGCAAAATTAGATTCTGTTGACCTTCCCACTTTGTCTTAACATCACAGAGACGACCTCGCGATTCACGCCGCCGACACGCTTCCTGTTTCCCATCTCCCTCCTCTACTTGCTGTTATTTCTTCCTCATATAGGCCCAAAAAGTCTGGTCCTGTGATAATTGAATGCACCGTTCTACTGCTCCTCAGGGGAAGGGGAAACAATGTGATGTTAAATGTTAGATTACGTTTTTAGGGAACTTTCTTTTTCCCTTCTAACTCTGCAGCTTTGGTTTTATTCTCCCTCTGCCACTTCCAGTTACTTTGAATGTAACAGAATGTAATGGAGCCGATGCCCAAGCTCATCCCTGTGTTGTTTTTCAGGGTATCTGGACAGGGAGTGTCAGTGAAATGCCTGAAATGTGATGGAAAGTGAAACAATTTTGGCTCCCCTCTTCACCCCATCGTCTCTTTGATCCCCTTGTCGCAACTTAGGAGATGGGCAACCTTGATCTTGACCCATTTCCTCGGAACAGCTTCTCGGTGAGCGCCGGCTGCCGCGGCAGTGAGATGTGTCACCGTGCAGACATTCACAGCCATTTCAGAAATCCACTGGACAACGCCATGTGCGTCGCGTGACCGCCGAAGCCACGGAGCTGCCCAATTATTTTAGGCCTCGCTCTCCGTTTCACCTCGAGTGAACAAGACACCGATGCCCGTCTCGCATTAGAGCGATGTTCCTCTCTAATGCCCCCCTTTGTCAAACCTCCGATTTTTCCGCTTTAGTTAACAGAGTAAGAGGGGATTTTGTTGATAACATGACTTTCTTGTTGGCTGTGGCATTTTAACCCTTGCACTTACTGAGCTTTGGTCTTTAGATTCAGTCACACGCAGAGCTCAGAGGAGTGGGGATTAATTGCAAATAAAGAGGTTATTCTTCAAAGAGGCGCTACCCTAACTCACATCTCAAGGTGTACACCAATTTATTACTGTATTACTGATGCTTAAAATGTCAAAACATTTGATTACAACGCTTCTTTTAGTAAATGTCATTTGGTTTTTCATGACAAGTTATGGTTTAGGTGAGTGTGTCATGTGTTCATGACAGTGCCATGTCACTCCTATGAAATCTTCAGGTAAAGTGTTACCTGAGATTCTTCTGAATCTTTTTGACATTTGAAGCATCAGTAATCCTAAAAAGTATAATCGTGTACACATGCGACCTGCAGTGTGCCTAAACCTAACCCTAACCCTTTTGCAGACATCTTTTTGTTTTTCCCTTTCCTTTTGAGCAGATGAAGAGGGGAATTGTGGCCTATTTCTTTGGAGAATAACCTCTTTATTTGCAATTAATCCACACTCCTTGGAGCTCTGCGTTCAATTTAGTGGAGGAAGACATAGAAGGCTATAGTTACTTAACCTCCGGGCCTTTTTGGAAGAAAGAAAAAAGCCACAGACACATGAACTCAACCTAGATTTCTTTCCAACTGACATTGCTGCAAATACGGAGAGCAATTTTCCAAGTTTGAGGTAATAAAAATGGCACAATTAAGCCATTTATGTGATTCAATAAAAGTGACGTCTTCTCTAATGAATGTGTTGACAGTTAGATATTTTAACAAAAACTGGGAAATTACACAAGCTATATTTACAATTTACAAAAAAATCCTGCAGATTGATCACACTAAGAGCTATGCAGAGTGTGACTGCAACTGGTTCATGCCCAGAATTTTTTATTTTTTTATATAAGTTACAGCAACTAAGTGGCAGGGCCCGCAATCAGTCAATCCGTCAATTTGATTTGTATCGCACCTCTATTTACAGGTTAGTGCGGTTTGAAGTGTTGCACAAGTGACTGACAAGCACGTTTGACTAATGAGAGAGCATTTTAAGAATGGGAGACTAATGCATGCACACAGAGATACAAGATGAAATGTAAAGAGACTCGAATGTAGGGAGAGAAACATACCCACAGCACAGAGTTTACGAGGGTCCTGCTTTCATTACTGGCTGCATTGCATTACAACTCCAGCTTTTGTGTGCATGTCAATGTGCTCGGTGTCTCCCTGTGCCTCCAGACCGATGAGACAGTCACTGCCTCCCTGCAAAATAACTCATTAGTTTTAGTTCTCGCATAAAAGGGATGTAAACATTCTTCAACAGTGATAATGTATGTTGTGTGTAAAAGAGTTACTTTCTGTCCTTCCCTGTGTGACGTGATCATCCTAGAAGTCTGTGTGTGTGTGTGTGTGTGTGTGTGTGTGTGTGTTGGAAGAACGCCTTCCCCTGGAGATATTCAGATTCCTGTGAGAGTGCAGTAGACTGATGGGTGGTGATGACAGTTTAAACAATCCGGGCAGTTCTCCAAATTGATTAACATCAGTCTATAGTGTGTGTGTGTGTGTGTGTGTGTGTGTGTGTGTGTGTGTGTGTGTGTGTGTGTGTAGGGTGGAGTAATATAAACAGCTACTGAAGTAATAAACCACCAATTGTACTCCAGTGCAGCGATAATTACAATAACCTATAAATTGAATTTAATTGACTTGGTGTCGCTTAAAGAATGCGTCCGATTGGACACAGCCTGCATGAGGATGGAGAGAGATGGCAGTGAGAAGTTACACAGCTCCAGGCAAAACAAACCCTTTTTTTCAGAAATAAACACACTGTTTTTCATATAATCTGTGAGAGACCAGTGTGCCGCTTTTGGCATATAATCACAAAAATGAAATCATGTGACCTTTCCAAGCTTGAGAAGACAAACGAGGCAGTTTTCCCTTTCGGATTTCTTGAAGGAACCTCGTGTATGCCTTCACTTTACCACATTTTCTGCTGCCCTGCTTGCATTTTATTTTTTTAGTAAGTATCTCAGAAATTCCACTAAAATATTCAGGAGCATCCTCCAGCCGCTATATTTTCAGTTTTATTGTGCATGATATAAAGAGGAGCAATTATTTGATTTCAGAGTTATGAAAACATGTATGTTATGAGAAAACAAGCAAGTTAAGCTTTAATTGGTGCTATTTTTCACGGTGCTGGCAAGGTACTTACCTCTTTGGCACCTTTTTTTTCCCCTCATAAAATTGCACATTCATATTCTCGAATGGAGACGGAAATTTCATTTTGCTTTATTCCGCCATAATTGGGATACACGGCGTGTACCTGCAAACTGGAAGACATTCCATAAACATCCCCGACTCATTTATTCCTTCCGAATGCAACTATATTGCCCTCAGTAATAGCACTTGTAATGTGGAAAAATCCTTTCAATTAATACAGTAAACTCTGAAGGTAATACAGTTTACACTAGGCTTTTTTTAACTTATGAAGATCTACTGCGTGTTGAGATGGAATATGCTGTGGGAGAGCACATAAACAGAACACAGGACTCCTCTGGTAGATATATTTCAGACGATTGTTTGGTTTTGGTAGGGATGTCCCGATCACAGTTTCAGATAAGAGCCAATTTTGGCATTCACCCCGTTTTACCTTATTCCCATCATGTACATCAGCTTGTAGTGATCGCTGCCTTTAATCACAGCCCCCACGGCCCTGCCCCATAAACGCACCACCAGACTGCCTGGATGAACTCCCAGACTGCCTGGATAGACCGCCAGACTACCTGGATGGACCGCCCTGCCCCACAAACGCACCACCAGACTGCCTGCATGGACCACCACCAGACTGCCTGGATGGACCGCCCTGCCCCACAAACGCACCACCAGACTGCCTGGATGGACCTCCTGGATGGACCGCCCTGCCCCACAAACGCACCACCAGACTGCCTGCATGGACCGCCCTGCCCCACAAACGCACCACCAGACTGCCTGCATGGACCGCCCTGCCCCACAAACGCACCACCAGACTGCCTGCATGGACCGCCAGACTGCCTGCATGGACCGCCCTGCCCCACAAACGCACCACCAGACTGCCTGCATGGACCGCCCTGCCCCACAAACGCACCACCAGACTGCCTGCATGGATGAACTGCCTGCATGACTGCCTGGATGCCTGAATGGACCGCCAGACTACCTGGATGGACCACCCTGCCGGCAGTTTCAGACCAACATGGCACACGGCCACCACCAAAAGTCTGGCCTGCCAGCCCTTGGCAACAAGTAAAAAAGTCTGGATTACTGCAATTCTCCACACTTCTTCCGTGATTTCCAGAGGAAACCACACTTTAAGGCTGTTATTGCCTAGAGCTGATATCGGTAAACACGAGAAGAAAATCAAACACACGTCCACATGATACAAGCCTCCCGGGGTCGCCGGCCCGGCCCATTGGGTACCTTTGGGTCCTGTTGGGCTTTAGTTTGCACAAACAGTTCCAACTTGTTTACCTGTGTCTTAGTCAACGATGAGACCAAATCCAGTCACATCGGAACCAGGTGGAGAACAAAACCAGAGCAAATTGACTCACTGGAGACCAAATTTGGCAACAAGGACTGTGCATGTTTTCCAAGTGGAGAGTGAATGCTTAAATTAGGGATATGGCTCGTTTGCAACAAACACTGTATTGAACCGTCATGGCAACAATTTGGGTGGAATCTGCTGCGGGATCTATGAATCAAACTTTTATTGGCGCTTTGAAAGGCCTTAATACCACACTAGAGTTGATTAGATGTCCAATTTATTGACCCAGGAATTCAGATGAACGCATTCTTCAAGTACCGCAATGAATGTCGGATTTCATCCCATCGAAGACAATCATTTGTGGATCTCTTTTCTTTTTTTCCTAATTAAAAGCCTCAGTAATAACTAATTCAGCATCCAATGAATCATTGCCTTTGGAATAGCTTGTTGCCACAACAGTCAACTACATATTTAATGAAGCGACTGGATGGCTTTCCAAAGTCGTCATGTTTTTAGATTTTACTACTTAGTGGCTTTGTATTCAGTTTGAGTAGGTTGTTAAAAAAAAGAAGTTTCAAAGCAGCCCTTCTGAGAGCCTGCTTCCCTCTCTTTTCACAAAGATAAATCCCCAGTCGTGTATTTTCTTTTCACATTTTCAAATATTACTGTTTTGAGTTTAAACCTTTGTAGCTAACTGCTTAGCTACACAGGGAAGGGAATGCTGCTGGAGAAATGAGTGCCGTTGCATGCTGATGTGTTTCTGAGAATTCCCAATGGATGTTTTTCATTCTTTTCCTGTTTGAGTTTAAACCTTTGAAGGGAATGCTGCTGGAGAAATGAGTGCCGTTGCATGCTGATGTGTTTCCGTGGAGAATTCCCAATGGATGTTTTTCATTCTTGCGGGAACGCCAAACATTCCCGAGGGATTTATTGTGTGAAATGCGTCCGCTTGCTCCTGATGTTCCCTCTGGACTCTAACCAGGAAGTCAGTTTGTACACGGAGAGATGCTGCTTGTATGCATTTGTTTAGACATGCAAACATACACACACACAGACACATGCAATCAATCAAGCACATACTGTAAAATGATTACACACACATCCATACATGTCAGATGAAAAACAACATACAGATGGAAATGGGAATACAGATGTGTGTGCATGTTTCAAAGAGAATATATATAAGTATTTGAACACCCTGCTATTTTGCAAGTTCTCCCACTTAGAAATCATGGAGGGGTCTGAAATTGTCCTCGTAGGTGCATGTCCACTGTGAGAGACATAATCTAAAAAAAAAAAAAAATCCACCCCACTTAAAAAATCCTGGAATGGCCCCTGGATAGGATATACAGTAGGTCACCCTTCCTTTACCTTTAGCATCATTTTTTTTTACCTCTGTACTTTAGCTGCCCGAGCATCTGTCATGTGTCTCAGGTGAAGATTTACTTTGATTTGTAGCATTTTGTTTTCTGTGGTGCGTCCTTGTAGTTTTTCTGTAAATTAATTAGACTTAGAACTAATTAGAAAACATCCAATCTGAATGTTTGTGAGTGTGTGTGAGTGAAAAAAAATCTGAAGAATCAGCCCCCCCCAACCTGGGCAGCAAGGTAAACCATTGAGGGTAAACAAATCTGTTCTCTTTCCCTTTGATTAGCGAGTCTTTGAAATGGTATAATGCTGTGATTATGTTAAAAAAAAAATGGTTACAGAGAATATTTTCTCTGGGACACAGGGGGAAAGGGAGAAAATGGGCGAGAGAGAACGGGAGAGATAAAGTCAGGCTGAGGAGAAGGAGGAGGACTATTACAAGAAGAGAGCGAGCCCTCTTTTGTACAGACATTGCGACGCCAGATGGCTTCTTCTAATAAATATTCAACCTTAACTCAGTTCCCATGTAACTTCTCTCTTTTGCTCTCTGCCTCTCGTTTTTTTGTACGGCTGCCAGCACACCCACACGTTTCTGGGCCAGCGAAATGATTACAGTAAAGCAAACAAAAAGAAAAAAAAAGGAGGGGAGGCTGGGGGTGTTTGACAGAGGAAACGGGCCGACAGGGTCCTGTATACAGAGAGATAGGGTGGTAGTGTGTGCTGAAAGCTGGCAATTTTTTTCCCCCCAATTCTTTTTGGGTGGAGGGTTATGTTGCAGAGGGGAAAAGAAAGAAGTGAGAGAAAGGTGGGAGACGAGGCAGAGGGGTGGGGGGTCCTCTTTGGTCGGAGTCGGTGTGATTGTTGGAGACGGAGCAGAGTCAGTTCTCAGGCCTGCTTGTTTACCTTGTTTCCAACATCCTCTGAAGTGGCCCACTTTGGACTAAACACGTTGCCGCGTTGTACGATAAGAGCGAGCATGAATTCCTCGCCGTGATTTAAAAAAATTAGACCCCTGCGTCACTGTCACATTTGATTTTTTTAGTTTATATTGCAGCCTTTTGGACGTTATTCGGACAGCGACTCACAATGGTGGAATTATTTAATAGACTTACAAAACACACAAGCACTTTGGTCATGTACTGTTTTCTCTTCTTTTTATCCATCTTTCACTGTCTCTATTACATGTTGTAATGTTTGGTGTGTTGCATGTTATGTGGTGGTCTACAGAGTTCTAAGGATGTCCTACCTTGTAGATGGTAAGCCTAGTTTACCCAATAAAGGAACCTGAATGTAACTAAGTACATCTACTCCAGTACTGTACTTAAGTCCAAATGTTGAGGTACTTGTACTTTGAGTCTTTTCATGCCACTTTCTACTTTTTACTCCTCTACATTCATCTGACAGCTTTAGTTACTAGTTACTTTAGTTACTAGTTACTTTAGTTACTCCACTACATTCATCTGACAGCTTTAGTTACTAGTTACTTTAGTTACACGTTACGTTAAGATTTCTGCACACTATA
Source organism: Etheostoma perlongum (assembly GCA_026937815.1). NCBI lineage: Eukaryota > Metazoa > Chordata > Actinopteri > Perciformes > Percidae > Etheostoma > Etheostoma perlongum. The sequence continues at coordinate 1,480,573 of CM049394.1, read as the reverse complement.
ATATCTGATGCTTTATTATAAAGTAACCTAGCAACATATAACGGCCTCCAGGTCCAGCTAAGATGATCAAACATATATGTGTAAGTACAACCATCATATTTGTGTGCAGTCATATATTCTCATGTATGTATGAATTGCTTGACTGCATGTGCACTCTTGCATGCATCTCCCGAGTGTCTTACTTCGACATGATGCAGTTTAATGGTTACAAGTTCATTGCAAAACTCAGCAATACCATGCCGTAATACATATTTAACATATTACTCTAACTTTGCATAGCTCTTCCATGGTCCAAAGCACACAATCCTTTTCTTAGTGCTTCCATTGGATCAGTGAAACAAGTTACCAAACAAAATGGCAGAGAATTATCAAATTTACATGCATTTATTTTATGATTTTAATCTTTTGATTTTTAATTTAAATAATCTTGAAAAAGGCAACAAAAACTCAAGAAAAACATTAACAGGGAACAAAAACTTCTGAAAAAGACCAGTTTTTATTTATTTTATTGTTTATGTGGAGAGGGAGGTTGTAACCCCCCAGTAAATTAATCCTATGATCATATCAGCCATCCTGTATTTTTTTTAACCCAGGTTATCTCTTCCAACTGAACCACCTCTATCCCACAATCCCTTGCTGTTGACCGAGCCGCCACCCTTTCCTTTGTGTTTCCTTGTGCAATGGAAATTGTGTGTGTGTGTGGGGGGGGGCAGAGAGGCAAATATCTGGAATTAGAAAGTAGAGGCCTTTTTTCAGCCTAGCAACAGGCCTCATCACCATCTGTTCACCTAAAGCTGCCGCTGCCTGTGTCTTCCATCACCTGCGAGAGGCCGACAACTGTCTTCATTTTTTTTTTTTTTTTTGTCGACACAAGATAAACTGTCCTTATTAAAAAAAAAAAAAACCCAGCGTGCCGTACCCGCCCTTCCACCACCGCCACCATCGTCCTCCGTCACCCCCATTTTAATAGGAATATTCATTGTGCAATATCGCCGGATTAGTCTGCGGAGAATTTGACAAATAAGACCGGCTTTCGCGGGAAAATATTTTGGCACGTTTTTTTTTCTTGATGTGAAAATGATTACATTAAGAAGAGACACTGCCTTTTTTCTGCCTTTTCTTCTTCTTTCTTTCACGCCGTGGCAGCATCTGTAAGAAGAGTGAACGTGTTGCTCAGGGAAAAAAAGTATTGCAATGATAGACAAGTTGAAATGTGCATCATTAGCTCCCGCCGCCGTATAATGACCTTGTGTAATCACTTCAAATGGCAATCTGGGCTTTTGAATTGTGTGTGTGTGTGTGTGTGTGTGTGTGTGTGCGTGTGTGCAGTGCCACCGTTCACCAAGCTCCCCGCCCTTAATTCTTCTCAACAAGAATCATTACTTAATCTCAGCTAGCAAACAGCTCTCTCTCTCTCTCTCTCTCTCTCTCTCTCTCTCTCTCTTCCCGACAATGTCAGCTCATATTGGAGCTGTAATCACTAGACCAAGGCCACTGCGGCTGCCGCCGCCGCCGCCGCTGCCTCGTCCCTACGGTGCTATCATGGGAAAAAGGCACAAACCCAGGGCTTATCTGTCAGCGCGCGGATATGACAGGAGAGGAAGAGGGGGACTTTACCCAGAGCTTTTGTCTCATATCCTGATTGTGTCCACGCTCCCTCTGTCGCTGGTGGGCGAACATCTACCTGAAACAAACCAAAACAGGTTGGGCTCTCGGGCGCCGGTGGCGTGGAGTCTGGATAAACTCAATATCCAACACGGACAAAGAGGAAGTGGGGGGGGGGACGACATTTGAGGCCAGATAATGCCCGCGCTGAGCCCCATTAGGATTGAGGTATTATCCCCTGGTTGACTTTGGCTATGAGAAAATGTGCCCCCCCCCTCCCTTTGCTTTGCCGTTTCCCACTCATAACAGACCTGTTGGCCGTCGAGGTTTATCAAGCTCGCAAATCTAAACAGGACAGGGGCCCTGGACGGGAGGGGGGCCTTGTACACAGGAAGGACCCTAATTCTCTCCGGATTAGAGAACAAGTTGCAATTTAGACAGCTGCTTGCTTGTAAAAAATCCTGTTTGCCATGTTGATGCTGGCTCTCATAATGTCGAATAATACTTAAAAAATCAAGATTTTTCTTTACTTCTTGTGTTAAGAAGACAACTCAGAATGACCAGTGGAACTTGGCAAGTCGGGGTACGAATTAAGGTTGCACGATTTAGGGTGAAGTAAGTGATTCTGCACAAAGATTGTTGTATAATCTTTTGAATGTTTTTCCTTGTAAGATTTACAGTGAAAATAAGAAGAATGATACATAAATGATCATTCCGTCCAATACTGTGAATCATATCACAATATCAGTCAAAAATAAATTGACTATATTCCTTGTATCCTGCAGCCATAGTACGTAAGGTACTAACACTTAGAAAGCACATGCCAAAAGACATTCCCTAAAAAACCCATTCACTCATATCAGCACATGCTACATGGTAGCAGTGATGCTAACTACCGTAAGTCCTTTCAGTTAGCAGCGAGCGGCCCCGTGATTAAAGAGACCATCATAGCTGGAAGGTCATGAGTGTGAGTGTCCTCCAGCTGAAGGATCCTTCAGCAAGTCCCTGAACCACTGCAGCATCATTGTCTGTGTGTGTGTGTGTGTGTGTGTGTGTGTGTGTGTGTGTGTGTGTGTGTGTGTGTGTGTGTGTGTGTGTGTGTGTGTGTGAGAAACAAAGTAAACCAGGTTTAAAGAGAGCAGTGAGGTGAAACACACAACACGTGTGCTTTTGCTCCCAGAGCTGATGGGTTTAACAAGATCATTTGTCAAGAAGAATAGCAACTTTTTTCCGTGGTAACAAATAGAAATAGCCTTTTCTCTGCCGGGTTGTTGTTGTTGTTGGTATTTACAGGGGGGGAGTGGGGGGACTTGGTAAACATGTTTCTCATCCAAGATAAACCCAAGGATGCAGATGCTGCTAATTTCAGGTTGTGTGATTGGATAAATCCCCTCCCAGTGATGGAAATGAGCAGCGCTGGTATCAACCTGAATGATTAACCTTTCTCACGTGTTGCAAAGGATTGCAGCAGTCACTTTGTAATCGCGGAGGCAGGACAAAACACAGAATGCAGATGTCTTTTAGTATCAACTGCTGGGGGTGGCACCTTAATGTCAAGGTAAGCAGGCTTTGATGGCTGAATTAATTCTTAATCTGTTGGCACAGCACTGCCAACACGGACTGAGATGTGTTGGGTGGGGCGCTTGGGCTTTGTTTTTTTGTTTTTTTTTTTTTTTTTTTTTTGGGGGGGCACTTCCTTCGACTTCTGAGAGATTTCCTGAAGGCATGCAAAACACACTCAGGACTTCTGTTGCCGATCCAAATCAGTTTTTTTCCTCTCCCTCTTAGCTACGTATGGGCGACTTCTTTCAATTGATTAATTCTGCTGTAAATTGGTCATAATGTGTGACTATCTTAAGAAGCGGATTGCATGGGTTGGGGGGGCTGCCAACCGCAGTACTATGGACACAAGTTTAGGCATAAAGTTGATTAAAAGCCAAAGCTTATTTTCTGAACTCAGCTGTTGTGTAGTTTTTGTACTGCATTTACTGGTTTAGTGTTTCATGTGGTGTTGCCTTTTGGACAAAGTTCTCGCACATCCACAACAGAGGAGACTACTATTTGCAGTGGTGGAAAGTTGCAGAAGTACTGCACTATTTAAAATGTTGGGATACTTCTCACTTTATATTCCCATCGTATGCCACAGCTGCAGTTACTTGCAGCTTTCTGTCGCACAATAGATAAATTACCGTATAGTCAGGAGAAGCTCGCAGGCAATCGGGAGGACGTGGCGCCATACAGTCAAAATGACAAATAATGAATCAGAATACTTACAGAAAGTTACTCCTGCTCCTACGCTCATGGACAGCTCCTTACGCTCTCCGTCTCTGCTGATTGGGAATGATTGAGATTTCTCTTGCACAGCTACCAGAAGACTTACAGCGTTCAGACAGGTTGCCCACGTCACATCTACGTCGTCAAGCTCAGTTTGGTCTGGTTTCCGTGGAAGTCTACGGTGTCGCTTTGTCTTCAACTATCGCTGTTTGAATGTGCCGGCTAGTAGTTATCTGTCCGTTAACCTTGGGGGCGGAGCTTCTGAAAGGGGCGGGGTCATACATGTTTGTCTGAGTTCAAATATCAACAATCTTTGTACAGAATCACTTACAGGTTACTGTATTGTGTGTACAGTTGACTTCATTTAAAATTGTAAGTGGCTACTTTTAAGTTAAAAGCAAATTAAAACAATGGCATTTGTCTTATGGTAATTCATATTTTAGGCTTATTTTTTGCATTTTTGTTTGCTCCTGGAGGCAGCAGGCCTGGATTCGACTCCAACCTGCGGCCCTTTGCTGCATTTCATCCCCCCTCTCTCTCCCATTTCATGTCTTCAGCTGTCCTGTCAAATAAAGGCCAAAAAATGGACAAAATAGAATCTTAAAAAAAAAAGTGTATCACACTGCTCTCAAGTGTTAACGTTTCAGTTCGATAACCTTCTCTATCCCCACTATGCTCTCATCTCTTTAGAACCGCATGCATTTCACAGTGGTATAGCAACTTTACCCTTTAAACCCCCCCAAACAACTTAATAGTTGTAGTCATCTACATCATTTGTCGCCCGTCTAATCACATTGTTTGCCGGAGAATCTCCAAACGTCGCTAACTGAATGCTGTAGGCCCATTTCTCTGCTCAACAATGCCGTAGTTGGCTTTTCTGCTGAACAGAATAGCATCAGTAACGTCTGTGTCCCCTTTTGTAAAGCAGAATAACCCCCGAATGAGCCGTCATGCATCGCAGAGGTCATGCTCAATGCTACACGGTTAGCGCTAGCTTGTTAGCAGCCTGATCCAGTTAGAGCTGCAACAAAGCCGCACACATTTCCCAAAGAAGAGGAATTACAACCATAATCGTTCTTGTCATTTGCGCAGCAATTTTACTCCTGAATGCCTCGTTTTAGGGAGGAATTAATGATAATAAAAAAAAGAAATGGCATGAGCTTCAGGTGCCGCAGAGTTCACCCTTTTCCCACTCATCCTTGCCTGCAGCCCTGTGACGCTCCCTCACTCTCTCCCTCTCTTGGTTTCTTATTATCAGTTAATAATTCTTTCTCATTCAAGCAAATTAAAGAAACTTGACTGTGTCAGAGCGAGTCCAGCATGGAGCTGCAGGCAGAGAGGAGGCTAAATGGCAGAAATTCCCCCCAGAGCAAAGAGCGCATGAAGCACAACATTGTGTCCACCACAAAAGCCGCTCTGTAGTTTTGATCCCCTCTAATTTAATTAGCCCAAGAGGTAGTGCATTAATTTGCCAGGAATTCTTCTGATGCAGAAAGCCGCCCCCCGGTGCATGGAGGGAGAGAGGGAGAAGAAGAAACCTTCTTATTGCTTTTGTGCAGTTGAGGAGGAGGAAATCTTCCATCTGACAAGCCACGGTGCAAGAGCTTTGATGGGATTGATCTCTATCAACGTTTTGTGTGCATGTCCAGGGACTTTTTTTTGCTGCCATTACAAAGCAGAGCTCATGATGTTTTAATGGTATTCTTTCTTGAATTCGATTGAGTCTTTCTCCGTCCTTTGGCAACCAATATTAGGACTGCAGCTTTCACAGGGAATTAAAGCTCCACAGTGTCTTACAGTACAACTCCGTTCGTATCAGATCTCTCTATCTCTGTCAAGACCTTTACCGCCATTTACCATTAATATGTACAGTAAGACGAATAGATTACATCTTGTTTATGCATCCATTAGATATACAGTGTAATAAAAGACAAAGTGGTAACTCCATTAACCCACTGTATCTTAGTAAATACTAATCATTTAACAGTTTTTTTCTATAGAAAGACACATTTGTGCATGCTTTCTACATGATGCTTACGTTGTAAGAAGAATACCATTAATAATAATAGTAATAATCTGAGATCATAATCCCTCCAGTTGTCACGGGAGGGGAAACGTTTCATTTAGGTTAACTATCGCTATCACAGTAATTTTCATTTGAAAGGGGAAAACAAAACAAAAAACCTGTTCTTTTTGGCTTAATTATCATGCAACAACGTTCTTGATAAGTGCAGATCCGGGCTATTTGATAATATTAATTTTTTTGAGCTATCGCACACAGCTCCTTTGATAATCTTTCATCTTGAGACACTCTTGTGTGATTATACTAAATTGAAGAGGCCTACACCATAGTCATTAAAGAATCACTTCTCATTGTGTAATTAGAGTGCTTCCAGTGGTCCACTAACAGATACCAACCTGCAGCACATCATTTAGCACACTGATATGGATAAAATGCATTCTCTGTTGGTGCCTATGCATCTCCTGACAACGGAGCTTTCGCCTACCGTGACTCATTCTTGCCATTTTTGTTGTATTTGTGGTGATGAACTCAAAAAGCCTCTCAGAGTCAGGCCAAGCTTAAGTGGTCTTGCCCATGAAAGTAGTGCAATCAGCCCAATAAAAGCCAAGGTTTGGGTTAAATGGGTAACATTTTATTGGCAGGGCTGTGCATAAGACTGACAAGACACCTATCATGAACCTGAAGGAGTCTTTTTGAATGGCACGACTGTTGCCATTAAAGTAAACACTGTTTGAGACGTTTATGTTATGACAACTTGACATTAATTTAATGTATACTCTTTATTGATCCCCTATGGGGAAATTACACACAGGCCTGAAATACATGTCCTGTACATGCACTAATGGAGAGATGTCAGAGGGAGTGGGCTGCAAATGCTGAACAGACATCCTGAGCAGTTGAGGGTGGGTCAGTGCCTTGCTCAAGAACACCTTGGCAGTGCCCAGGAGGTGAACTGGCATATCTTCAGCTAATCCACACTCTGTTCTTTGGTCCTTAGGGAGATTGGAACCAGAGACCATCCACTTCCCAACCCAACTCCCTACAGACTGAGCCTCCCCCAACTTACTTGACTTTGTCTTTGTTAATGTCAATTTGTCATAGCACTAACGTCTCACACATATCTAACTTTGCAATAGAATAAATGAGACTTAATGACAAAGACATGGACATTCAAAATGACTTCTTCATGATAGGTGTCATACAGTATGTCTTATGCGGTCACAAGGGCCAAGGTTACCTCCCCTTTCTCTGCTTTGCCCGCACGGAGAAATTGCCCCCCCATGAGAGAGAGACATCATGGGTTTCAAACAATACCTGATCTTAGGGTACCCATCCAATACCAGTGTGTGTTAGAGAATACAAATATTTTATTATGTTTCAACAGCGGTATAATACTATCCCGGTACAGATGTGATGTGATTGCTATCATTGTTGTTAAACGCCAAAGACTTTCTTTTACTATCCAGTTTGACAGTGAGTCATAACGGAAAAGAGAACGTAAATAAACAACCTTAAAGTAGATTTTGTTCTGGGCTAAATGACGTGGTATCAGACCGGTGCATAAACTCAGTACTCCAGCTTTTCTGATACTGCTACTGATATCGGAACATCTCTTCATTGGGTCACTTTTTCGTTGATGATTGCGTGGCAGTTAAATTGGACAGAAGGCAAATGCGACTATTTGCCACCTTTCTCCCTCTTCTCGCCTTTGTCACATCACTCAACCTGCTGTCATGACACACTTGAGCTGAGCAGCGGCCGTTAAGCCAGCGGAAAACACAAATAAGACGACAACAAAAAATCTAATTTCAGCTTGCGTCCGTAAAAGGCAGCTCAACAACTCACCTGAAACTGTGCACTCTATCACACAGGGAAGGTATGCAGCTGCTCCGCTAGGAAAGTGCAACATGTAGACCTTCTAGTGATCCACTCTGAGAGTTCATATATAATTCAGAGGCGGCCGCAACCCACGACTCAGAACCCAGGTTAACCAGCGAGCGCTGCATATGTTTTGCCCGCGAGCAATGTTGATTCCCCTCTCTCCCCGAGGCAGAAATCCCTGCCCTGATGTGTCCCCTTTTTGTCCGCCCTGCGTCCTAAGGTACATTTTCACCGGGGCGAGGTAAAAGCATGGGTGAGATGTTTTATACTCGCAGTACAAGTGCACAGTGCAGGGGCTCAGCGGGATAAATAATTTACCAGAGCGTGTTTGAACAGGTACGGAAATAATCCTTCAGCAAAGTGAGAGTGGATATACACTCCCTCCTCCTCTTCACCGTCTGCCCCTCGATGGTTTTCAGAAACAACTTCGAAGTGCAGGGAGGTCTCCAAACATATCACCCAGCCCGGATGAAATATTAAAGGTTATTGGTTAGCGTGAGAGCGTGCTCCTCGAACTGTCTCCTGTGCTGAGACAAGCAGGTAGGCTTAACTTCTCTGTCACAGCAGACAGGTTGAGATATCTGACACTGGTAAATATTACATGGAAGTGTGTGCTAGCCTAGGGGCAGGTACACTGATTCTACGGACCCACGGTCTCCTTTACTTTGAAACAGCATGTGTTGTTTTGATTTTCTCTGTCTGCGTGGTCTGTTTTGCAGTAGTCCTGTACATCAGATTCACAGTATCTGTACAAATACACTGTAAATCACATCATTTGCACGTGGCCGCATGGTGTGAAAAGTCCCAATCTTCTTCCAATAGGAAGTTCACTTTAAACCCAAGCTGGCAAGACATTTCCATAGTCTAAGGTAAAGACATTAATAATAATAAAAAACAGCTTTGGTAATAGTTTACAGTTTCTTGAAGATATCATTTCACAAAACATGCGTAGTATAGATTGGAGAATGTCCCCGATGGACAGTTTGGTTTACAGACAGTAGTCAAATGAACAGACATGGGAATAATCCACCATTAAAAAGACAGTAATATTAAAACAAAGCCATAAAAGAAAAAGAAAAAAACAGGAGACAGTCCAAAGGTATCTAAAGTGTAGATGAGTAGAAAAATCAACTCATCACCTTTTAATTGTAGATCTACATTTTGACTTGCAGGAAAAGCAGGACTCAGGCTACATTGTTTGGAAGGCAGTGCATTGATTTTTAAAGATGTTAACCTCCTACCCTTTGCGCTGCAGACTTTTGCGGCTCAAATACATTGCAGAGCTCAAGTCCAAAGCATCAAAATATGATTTACTTTTCATTTGGGAGTTTTGCGTTGCAGGAGTGTACTGGGATCCCAGACACAGCTGCAGGTCAACTGATTCATTCATTGCACTGTAGTCCCTCATCTTAATCTCTATTTTTATATCATATATTACATGATTTGACTCGCTTCAGTTAGGTGTCACTAGACGCAGACTTTGTTTTATTTAACTTTTTATTCATACAGGTTTGGGACAATACACAACATCAGACAGACAGACAGACAGATTAACGGTATTATATTAGCAAAATAGTGCATACACTATAAGTAGACTTAAAAGTAATGACAACAAGAACAAGATTCCAAAATTCTCAAAAATATATTTACTCTCAGTCAGTCATTTTGTTGCCTTTGGTACAGCGGTGGAAGTGGAAAGTAACTAAGTACATTTACCCAAGTACTGTACTTGAGTCCAAATGTTGAGGTACTTGTACATTACTTGAGTCTTTTCTTTTAATTACTTGTTACTAGTAGTTACTAGTTACTTTACACAAAACACATATAGTTTATAAATCTGATGTTTTATTATGAAGTAAATTATTAATAATTATTATCCAGCTGAGGTGATGATGAACTGGTTCCTTACTCTTACTGGTTCCTACACAACTGATCCTTTACTCTTTACAGTGGGAGGAGAGGTCTGTACTTTTAATATTTTAACTACATTTTCCTGATGAGACTTTTACTTAACTAACATTTCCAATGCAGGACTTGTAACAAACTTATAAGTATTTACTTTTAGTAAAGGATCTGAATACTTCTTCCACCACTGCTTTGGTGCAGTATCCGGGTTAACATTAGCGACATGGTATCACTTTTTATAGTGTGTGACACTTCTTTTAACTCACACTGCTAATAAACACGAGCTTAGCATATCATGTGTCTCTGCGGTGAGTAATAGCGAGCATGGAGACAGAGAAGAGAGGATGAAACTCGCTCACCCACTTTAACCTCTTTGTTTTCCGCCGCGAGCATGGTAGCAGACCCCAGGAAAGGACGGAAAGAGGGGGTGGAGGGGTGAGGGAGGGTGGAGGCAGCAGCCTCACGGTGGCCCGCGGGGCTGGAGGGGTGAGACGGGGGGGAAGGGGGGGTTGAGACGGGGTGAGGGGATAATTAAGCGAGCACGGTGACAGCTGCAGCAGGTCCCGAGCAAAAAAAGGGCCTGAGCTCCAGTGAGCTGAATTAATGGCATCAGTGGAGCCCGGCAGCGCCGCCAACGCCGCTAACATTTGATCATTAATTATTAGCCTTTTGACAGAGCCCGGGCCTCGTAACCCCTCACCTGCCCATCGGCAAGGCCTCACCTGCACTACTACACGGACATGTGCACATTCATCCCTCAAACAGTGTCTTATGTAGTTTTGATTAGACAACAATATGCACATTAATGCCTACCGTACACTAGAAGGCTTTGAACAGACTACAGTCTGACATCATCTCACATCTGAAGACCGTCATCTCACATCCAACGTTAAAGACTGTCAGTGTACTGTATGTAAAGGCTGGGTCAAGACTACAACTAGATTCATTTTGAAAAATTGAACCAAGCTAGTTTTAGCTGCTAACTTTAAGGGAAAGTCTGCAGATGAATGTCTCCGGTACCCGGAGGTCTGTGTTTATCCTGTGTTTATGGTCCCAATCGCTAGTTTGAAGGCTTCTGCAACACAGAATGTTAGTTTTCTGAATTATGGTCTCATTGATTTTAAAATAAAGCAGGGGGTGTTTTAGGGCGGGGCTATGATGTGATTGCCAGTGAAAGTGTGTAATGTAACGTAGAGTGTAAGGACTCCTCCCTCACTCCTAGCAGATCTCCACAAACCAACGGGGGACGTCACACATGGTTGGCACCTGGAGAGCACCCACTGGTTGTTGACAATGTTCATGTGATTTAACTTCACTACCAAGACTTCAGATTTAGGATCATATCAAACCCGTTTGATTTCTGATTGTCCAGACACGAGAAACACTGACTGGGACTGAGTTTTATGACCTTAAACCAAGTGATGGAGAGGACGGTGTAAGGTCGTTTTGGTGTAAGGTCGGGCATATGACGTGACTTACCTGCTTCATTTTGGGACCTAAATCACTTTCTGATTCCACATTGCCGTCCTGTCATAGCGTAAAACTTCAGTGCCAGTTTGTTACTTCCTGACGCATTCCCTTCTTGTCAGATGCTTGCTGGGATTTCCCCTCTCACATGCTGGTATAATTACCCAAATTATATAATTGTCACAGATGAATAATATAACCTCACATTTTCCCCAAGGGGATGCAAGGCACACAATACCTACAGTACTAAGAGGACACACTGATACTATTAGAATTAGACATTAACCTCTCAGCTACAGAATGAAAAGTTCAATTTCTTTGAAATTTGAATGCATTTGTATGGTTTCAAGTTATTTTTTCAATCAGTACTTTATTTATTTGACTAGTTAGGGGTAATGTTAGTTTACTTGGATCTCTCAGGTGTTTTGAGCTGTTTCTGAAGCTATTCACCATATTGTAGCCTTTGTATTAGGTCTTCGTAGAAAGGCTGGACGACTATGGAAAAATCTAAATCACGTTTATTTTGGTCGATATTGAAATCATGATTACTCGTTGACTTTTGGAAAGATGTTGCATTTATTGAACTTAAAAACACATCAGCCTGTGACATAACCCTTATTACTTTCCCTGTTTGAATTTCAGAACGCAGTAGAATCCCTTTTCTTGGTTACATTGGATCCCAAACTGTAATCGCAATTAAAATTCAACAGCCCTACTTTGTACCCAACACCTTTTAAACAGCAATACCTAAGACAGAGGACGGACAATTACCACATGTCCTATGGTCCTGTGATAAGGTCCAGGAAGTTTGGACCGGGATACATGATAACCTATGTTGGATTGTTGGGACCCAGGTTCCATTATTGCAGGGACCCAGGTTGCATTCAGCCCGAGATTATTGTTCTAGGAGATGGGTCAGTCATAGGGGTGGGATGGATAAGCACATAAGATGCTGGGTCCAGACTAGTTTAATGATAGCCAGACAGATTATTTTAAGAGGATGGACGAATGAAGGGGTGCCGCCTTCAATCCAGGAGTGGGCTTTTGAGGTGGCTAGGGGGGCGGGGGTTGGCCAGGTTGGATGTCTATACTAGAAAATGGGGAAAGTACCTGAGCTTTGTGGAGGGCTCCTAAGAAGCTTTGTGCTGGGGAGAGATATGTATGATGGGTTTATGGTGTTGGCACTTATACATATGTTTGGTTTATTGTCTATTTTGTTGGTCATGAATATTGTAGTTACTGTGTCATCCTTTCTTGATTTTTGTCTGGGTGGGTGGCAATTTGTTCATGTTGCAAGTTGTATGTTTTGGATGTTAAAAAACAAAAACAGCAAAAGCACTACGCAGGCCAAATCCTATGCCGGTGGTTCTAAGGGCCAGACGGGGAAGAAACATTTTGACTGGCTGGTTTACACTCAACAGACTCGCTTGGCCCCTTCACTATGCGAGAGGTCTGTTTCATCATTCCCAGGGGTCCCTCCGTGCTCTCCTTCCTCCGTACCTAGTTCTGAGCTGAATGAAGGCACGGTGCACTCCGTATGAGGTAACACCAGGCAATCTCAACATGGTGCTGCTTACATCAACCCCGCTGGTTCAGATGAGTTGCCAGACCATTGCTGCGTATTAGAACTCATGCTCTTGTAATTGACCTTCCCCCAATTGAATATAAAAATTACATAAAAATGAAAATAGAAGATGCTGGTGCGGATCCACGGCAGGCCTGGATCGCTCACAAAGCTTGCAATTAACGTTAATCGGGGACAGGCCGTCCGCTGATTTAGGTAAGGGCGTCTCAAGTCTGGAGAAGACCAGAGTGTGCCAAGCACGCCTGTTAGGGAGAAGCTCAGAGGGGCCCTTTTAAAGATTGAAGCCCTGGCATGTTGCAAAAGGAGTTTTGATTGCACTCCACAGAAAGAGAGGCTTGGAGGAAATTTACATGTCCCAACCTCTGCAGAGAAGACACAGTTAGTAGCTAATCACATCAGACAGTGGCCGCATCACAGTCATATAGAGTAATTGGAAAGGAAATGTATTTATGGTTAAAGAAAATTTAGTGTGTCACCCTATAATAAACAGTATTCCCCCTAAAGGGTATCTCCACCAATTTCACTGATTCAGTTTGCTCATCACTTGAACCTGGATGGAGCTTTCCGAGGTTTGAAATATAACCCCTTTTAATGCCATGCGTGCATTACAAGGTCCAAGGGTGAGGTTTGAAAGCAGTGGGCTCTCATGAGCCAGATAGGGTCAGATGAAAATCCAAAACATACAATTTAGGATCCTACATTTCTGAAGACATCTCTGCCTCTGCTGCTTCAATGTTGACCTTTTAACATTGTTCTCCCGCGCCAACGCTGACCTGGGCTGGTTTGCTTTGTTTATAACGCATAGAAAAGTATAATTTATTGATAAATTCTGTCTTCTTTGCCAAGTTGATTCCAACTAGTTTTACACTTATGTTTTTGCATTCGTGGTCAATAAAACCTAATTTACATGAAGTGATACCTATTTCCTGACCAAAGTGAGAATGGTATATTTCAAATATAAGCCAAGATATCCCCAGGTCAAAATGAACTGATGCTTTTTTATTCACTAAATAAAAGCTTTTTCATGAAGAATTGTCTTGAAAATGGTCAAATCTGACCCGAGAACAACAGAAGTCCTTCAACTTTATGGAAAACAAATCTAAAATACCTGTAAGTCTCCAATGGGAATCACTTCAAAGACAACACCCTGCCTTATCTTGTGTCTCGCAGTATTCTTTGGACACACTGTACAGTCATCGGCCTAATATGCCGACCCCGGGTGGAGGATCTTGCCCCCCCCCCCCAGGTTGAGAACCCTATGCTTTACTTAACGTGTTCATTTACCTTGAGCTATATTTACCCAGATCACAAAGAGAGTCTCTTAAGACTCCACTTCCACTCTCTCTATTGAGTCTCTCCTCACAAAAACGCCACCCTGTTCACAATGAGAGTGGAGAGCATTCAGTGTAACAAATGGGAAGATGTGTGCACAGTGTAATGGCCCGCGGGGCCCTAATTGCGCCGATTGATTCGAGTTGCCGAGTTGGACCATAGAATTTTTATCTCAGGGAACCATCTTGAAGGAGAGGCCAATGATGACATTTATTTTTCACAGTTAACATCTTTACCCTCCCTCCTCCCCACTCACCGAGTTTACATTAGAGATGGAGATCACAAGATGTGCTGACTGTATGTACGAGCTCGGCATGTGTGTGTGCGCGTCTGTGTATCTCATAGACCTCCTTTCAAAGCACTTTAGATGCCATTCAATTGATATGGCCATTAATGCGTGGAAGGGGAACCATTTCACCGTGACTCTTGATGTGTCTGCATTTCACTGCCACGTGTTTTTTCTTTCTTTTTTCTTTCTATAGAGAGCTTCTATAGAAAGCTTTCTTTCTCCCTCTGTTCCGCAGCATTAGTAATTATCACTAGGATGCCTCCTAGCCTCACTGCAGTAGAAAAAAACAACGTCTTTACTCGTCAGAGAACAGAGACGTCAATTTAGGCTGTTAGTGCCGATTCTGAATTAAAAACATCCTTCACAGGTCGCCTCTTTGTGCGCAGACGTGCAGCAACAGCAGCAGGTTCGGAGAAAACTTCAATTATTTTCCATTAACAGGGATACAATTGATCTAAACATGTGGCGAATGGGCCAATAGCATTACCTTAGAAGGAGGCAGTTTTAAGGGGAGTGTTGCACAGGCGGAGCACCCCTATGGATCAGCCCTCTGGATCTATACAATCTAGAGGCCCTCCTGCCTCAACCTGATTGAATAGCACGCAGAGGGCCTGTGGAGAGACTCTAGTAACCGTATGCCATTGTCCAGATGCTCACCTACAGTCACCGAGTGGGGGTAAAGACAGTGCAGGAGGGGTGTAGTGGCACTATTGAGGGTAGAGGAACATGTTTTTGACTTAATGCCAGTTTAGATTTCCAGAGGGGGAGGTTGCTGTACAGGAGTGTCAAACTCATTTTCACTAAACACTAGAAAATGAGAATCCCATCATGCTTTTATTTCATTGGAAAAAGTAAAATATTTTTGACTGTGTAAGTGTTATATAGCCTGCTCATATAGAGTCCAAAAAAGTCCTCCCAGGGAAAAAAATGCATTATGATTGTATTTTCAAAAGCAGGCAACAAAATGTCTGACTCCCAGCAACCTGTTTCAAAAGCCTGAATATGAAAACTCACTGGTTGTGAGGGAATTTTGGAGTCTCAAAATTGCTAAATCTGCCAAATTCTGCTTGGAGTGTCGCGTAATAGCAGTTTTAAAAGTCTTTCTGGTTTGGCGCACAGCTAAGCGGGCACACCATATATTTTGTACCTGAATTGACATCCTAATTTGCGAGACGCTGGATTTGGCCTGCGGGCCTTGAGACAGACACTGTGCTGTAGAACATCACACAAAAGAAGCAAGGACGCTTGTTTTAGTCTGATGTTCCGTTTTATGGATTATTGTTTTTTTTGTTTTAGCAGATTTGTGTTTTAAAAAAAAAAGTAACAGTTTGTTAGAAATTCCAACTTTCTCTGGTTTGCGTACATTACATATTAATTCTGCTCGCATTTTTCTATTTTTTTCCTCTCCTTATGGGCAGGATTTTAAACAGAAGAAGTGGGCACTCTCTCTGTTGCAGGTGCATTTTTAATATACCAATCTCGGCTGGCTCAACTTTAAATGCTAGTGTCTAAATATTTGTGTGTACCAAAGCAGATCAGGACAGCTCCCAGAATGAAATCTGTACAATGCATATGTTTAAATGTGTGAAGCAAGAGTCTTTTCTACATACAAGGTTAAGACATAAGCACTAAGCTCTGAACACACACAGTTAAGTGTCTGTGTTCAGCGTGAAGTAGCGCAAATCAAGTCACAAGAAGCATTTTGCAGCAGGAAAGTGGAATAATTTCTCAGTGAAAGGCTGCTACGTGGAAACATATTCATGACACCTGATCTTAGACTCTTTTCATGTCACCTATGTCTGAGAGCGTCTCTGTGCTGATGTGTATTTTGAAAAGTATGAACAGAGAGGAAACATCAAAAAGGGATAAAAGGAGCGACTATGACAATCCTTGATCGCTGGGAAGAGGTGGTGTTGTTGTGGAAACGGGTTTCTACACCTTGCCAGAGGTACAGAGGAGCAGAACGCTCGGCCGTGTAATTCCACGGCTGGCTGGCAGAATTCCTGGTCATGCTACCTTCAAAAGGTAAACATCGACGCGTCTCCAATCGCATTAAGTTGCGAAAGCCATCGGTGTTTCTTTTTCAAACTGGAATCGATGCCAGCAAAAGGCTCCTCATACAAAAGGCTCGTTTTTCAGTGTCTCTTCTCGCCTTGGAGCTGTTTGCCAATCTCGCTCTGAATACACCCTTCACTGGCTTGAGCACCTTGAGGTGTGCTCATCTCTAATCATTATTTGATGACAGAAATCTGCAGGCGAAAAACCAGGAGACACACAGTTCCTTAGCAACGGGCGCCGGTAGTCCAAACAATTTCATTAAAGCGTGGCACCTCTTAGCAGGTGGGTGAGTGTTGGAGGAGATAAACATTCATGAGCAGATTGGCTGTGGTATTTGCCAACATCACAATTGATGATATCAATTTGTTTGCGAAAGCCGCTCAAATATTGTAAGTGGATTAGGCAAAGGTGTCGGGGATGGTGAAGGAGTGTATCAGGATGTCTTTTTTCGCTTAATTGATGGCAAGCAAATGCAGCGAAATGTGATTTCTTTTTTTGTTTTCGAGAGATTTACCGTTACCTTAATCCCCAAACACAATGACTATGCAGCATATACTTTAGTGATACACATCATGCGGGAACAGGGTCATTTATGTTGATTTTCTGCGCACAAATTGACACGATTTTGTTCAAATTAAAACATATGCCCAAGATATACTGTAATATCTAAATGAAAACTGGATAAAAAGATCACACACTTCTTTTACACGCCACTGTCCATGGCCTGACAACTTTACACTTGTCTCTGTTTATTTTGCATTGCATTACCCCAAATGTCCAATCAATGCGGGCGCTCGACGCCCCCGTTGTACCCCGGCTCCGTCACTTATCTGTACGCACTAGTTTCATGTATGCACCTCAATAGCAACTGTAACGCGTCAGAGGCATAATATTTAGTCAGTTGTAGTTTTTTAAAGGAGATATTGTCTGTCCATCCTCTCAAAATGGCTAACCTGTTGAGATGGTCTGACTGATGGACTGGCTGGTGAAACAGGGTATTATTTAACAGATGCACCTGAGGTATTTCACAAAGATAACCCACTAATAATTAACTTCTTAGTCCATCTCTGCCAACCTTTATACATTTTCCTCTAATTACCAGGTGAGTTTCACCTGGCCTCACGTTGACAAAGGTAACTGATTCTTGACTTTGACCTTGCCGCTAACATGTAATATGCATTCATTTACTAAACTCGTTTCAAGACCAGCCAGGTGTCCAAAGCTCTAACTTTGTTTTCCACAGAAATGATGACAGTACATATCGTAGTGTGTGGAGTCAGTCCAGCCTGGGGTGGTGGAATTAAACTGCAATAATTGTTGCTCGATGTTTCTAATACACCGCCGTTTTGTTGCATGTTTTTGTATATTTTCCACCACCCGGAAAAGCCTTTGTAGCCTTCTTAGACCTGGTTTCTTTTCTTCCTTACACCAGAGTGTCTCTCTGCCGGAGATAAACATGTCATATGTTAAAGGCATTGATTTTAGCATTTCTTTCATTCTCCCTTTGATCAAGGACAGTCCAATCAAGAAGTGTTGAGAAGAACAGCTCTTTTGAATCCAGAGAGCCAGTGATCTAATGTGTGGTGCCGTACTGTACATAGCCTGGAGGTAATACATTGACCATGAATAAGATGAAAGAAACTTGTGATGTTTTACATCCAAATGTAAATGCAATGCTTCATATCATTTGTCACAATATCAACCGAGAGACAGAAAATGAGCCTTGATGTCCAGAAATGTATTCCTGTTGCCAGCAGGTTTCACTTCAGTGTCAGTCCAGCTTCTTTGTAGCTGGATCTCTTGTTAAGGTCCAGGACAAAGACCACATCTTTGTTTTTTAGTGATGAGCAACAGTGGTGAATGATTGCTCAGACACAATGTACTATCTGAAGACACCGGAGTGAGACATTTCAAGGTTGAAAGTGGCTTTAAGGTGAAGGTCATTTTTACAAGTTCCTGTGGTAGGTTGTCTTACACTGCATGCAAGGTCTTGTTGTCCTTAGGCAGCCTGTTCTCACTCCCAACTCAACGTTTGGTAAGTGGCTCTCAGCTTCAGATAACGACGCCAATATCCCCTTTAGCATCTGTATGTAAGATGACGTAGTATTAAACAAGACAATGGTGGTAGTATGAAAGACCTAAAATCCGCATGAGAATTTCTCGAAATGGTTGGATGCATAAACAAATCAGTTTGAATGCGCTGCAAGCTCTGCGCACCCAAGTACCACGAGCTAAGTGTTTCCAAAACTCGCCGTCTAATTTAAAAAAGCATATCAATATTTTATTTACTTTTATACTTTAAGTAGTTTTGAAACCAGTACTCCAAACCCGTCAGTAGTGCTCTGAACACCACCTGTGAGATTGAGTGTTGTGCATGTATTGTGCATGGTGAGTTGCAGATTAGCAGAGTGTAGCTTCCTCAAAGCTGCCGTAGAGAGTAGATATCCTTCATCTACGTTCTTGGGCTGCGGCGCTGAGTGACCTGCGGCTCCACGTGCGTTAACGTATGAATTAACGACCGCCGTCTCCATCACAAATTGACACAAATGAACTGGCATTGCCTCCCGCTTCGTGACTCGCCCTCCCTCCGGTGTGTTTCCCCTGTGCCATCTTTTTTGACACCTCCAAAAGATGACATGGAAATACATGTGTCGGCAAGCCTGACAATAAGGGGCCGCAAAGCAATAAAGCAACGACAAAAAAGAGAGGAAGACGGGGACCTCCGAGTGTTTGTCACTGTCATGTCTATTGATTGATGACAAAGAAAACGATTGAGAGGTCCTTGACAGAGGGGCAGGGGTGGGAGACAGTCAGTGGGAATTTCATTTGTCGAGTCAAATATTCAGAAAGGAGACGTGCGCGGGCATTTTAGCCTCCCAATTTTCTTATTGCATTACATTAATCAAAGGGCTTCCGGGACGTTCATGTGAACCGATTGTCACCGTGATGTTCTGCAAGCAAAGAGGAGGGAGAGAAACCAACAACAAAAAAATAACATCCTTCAGAGATGTCTCTTTCCTGACAGCGGTATCAATTGTCTTGTCTTAAATGATCACGGCCACTGCATTACTTGGAAATTAACAGCAAGAATTTATGTGAGTGCCTCTCTCCTCGCTTCCTGCCGCGGGGCCAAGTCGCAGAAACAAATAATTGAATTGGTACAAGTACATAAAGCATTACAGCGGCTAATGTAACAGGCCTAACTGAGTTAACGAAGGCAGGGCCACAGACAAGAGTGGGGTTATAAAAAAGCCATGCAGATCTGAACCTTTTTCCTCTTTTTTTCCTCTTTGTTTTTCTTCCCCTCGCACGGTTTTTATCTGGCATCACCTTCCCTCCGTGTCACTCTTCATTTCTCCCTCCCTCTTTAATTGGAGGTCTCCGCCTTAGTTGTGTATCACCTAAGATGCCGGAGAAACCCAAGCTGTCACAAAGTGTGCTTATTAAAATGGCCTGGGAAAGATAAAAGCCTAAACTTCCCTCTTTTATTTTATTTTTTTATTTTTTACAAGGCGGCGGTGACTGTCTGAGTGCATCAGTCGTGGCTGAATGAGACACTTCAACCCTGAAGCGGTGTTTACAAAAAAAAAAAAACTGGGTGAATTGTCCCTTTTATAATCAGACCCCAAATCACTTAATGCACCATGTAGCATAAACACACAGGAATTTGTCTTGGAGGCAGCGAGGGTAAAAAGACATTCTGACAACTTACACAGAAACACAAAGCATACTTGAAGCACATGATGCTAGCGCCGATACATTTGAAGACTGCCAATAGCCAATTTTGTGCTGATATCCACAGCAGATTGTCTTGTTTTCATACAATGATGCATGAGTTCCCTCCAGGATATTAGTCCTTTGGGGGTGGGAAGGCCTCTGAAACTCTTTTAGGGTTAGCGGTATTTTAGGGCGGACTGATTGTGATATGATTTACCACAAATATGGAGCTGTGGTTTATAAATCATTTGAAATAAAGCCCCTATGAATCTGGGACACATATGACATCATTCATCACTAAAGTGACAATGATGGAAAGGCATTTCATAGCCGACCGTTACCGTCATAATGCCTGAATGTATTGTGTTTGACTGATGTTTTATCTTCTGCCGGATGGATTGAACTCCCCCCCCCCCGTCCTGTTGGCCAGGGGCGTAGGTGTAATTTCCAAAGTGGGGGGGACACATTTTTCAGGAGGAGGATTTTTATTGAAAAGATCCTCTACATTATGTCTCACCAAATCGCTTATTCCAAGTAGCCTGCTTTGATTGAAACGCAGACATTTGAGGTTAGTGTAGGGGGACTGGAGGCCTGCCCCACCCCCACCCCCCTGGAGAAATCTTTACCATAGCCCACAATAGCCATTATTATCCATCATATGCACTTCCTTCCTCTATTTTTATGTTTATATTTTAATTATATATTATTTTATTATTGCCTGGATCTGTATGAGTCTAGCAATCACCGAATGCAACCTGAGTAGCGTGTGGACATGTTCTAAGTGTGGGAGACGGAGGGCATCGACATGAAAGGTCTGGGGACATAACCTGTCTCAGCTACGCCCTTGCTGTTGGCCACAGAACAAAAAAACTAATGTTACAATACTTGTATCCATATTGTATCAAGATTCTGTCGTCATTTCATTCTGAGCTCTTTATGCTACTAGAGAGGATCCATAAAGTGCATCATGACTTACTCATCAGTCACGGCTTTACAATGAATTATACAGGGGCAGCATCTGACTTTGTATCCAGCCTCTGAACATCAAAGCAAATGGGGAAAAGAATGTTACATGTTTTGCTATATATAAGCTCAGATAACTTCTTTGAATATGCACGGCTGAGATGTTACATCTTGTACATAATCAAGAATCAATACTTCATGCCACCACATCGCTATGCAACAGTGTGGTGACTTTATTTGGAAAACCTTTCAGAGAATCAAATTGGAGTTCCCCCGAATGCCATTCCCTGTTCACTTAACCAACTGTTGTAAATGTTCTTCTCCCGAACAGCTTCTGTATTTTTGTTTTGTTTTTTCTCTGTTTGCTGCTGTGTATTTTGTTGAAGCTTTAGACTCTCATTAAATCAACCGAGGAACTGTGAGCCTCTACAAACATCAAATCCGTAAATTGCACGGATGGTCTTACGCTAGGTCTCAGACAGCAACTTCCCTTTGATGAAAACTTCTGGGACAAAAACAGAAAAATAACTAGAGATTCTGAAGGCAAGAAGAAGAGAAAAGTCTTGTTTTGACACTAAGATTAATTTACAAGTTTGCCCTCACTGGCAAAAAAAGAAAAAGACATGCGTGGGGAGGGGGGTGAGTAGAGAGATGAGAGGAGCTTTTGATATTTATTAGGCCTGGACCTCACCAAAGACCTCTCCCAGGACTGCCGATGTGACAATTAAGCCAGGTTGTGCTTTGACACTGTTTCCATAGGCAAGTGGCCAAAGTATATCTCCAGTCAAAAATATCCATGCCAGCTAACAAGCTTGTTCCCTCTCCATAGAGCCGAGAAGAAAGGGGAGGCTGCAGCCTTGAGACATGAACAAAAGCAACTAAAAAAAGAGGGAGGACGAGGGGGGTTGGGGTTGATGGTGAGGTGGGTGTTAGAGGGTATAAGAAGCCGCTGGAGTTTGCTGAAGAAAACGGTGTCAGCGACTAGATGTGATCAAGGTGTTGTGTGCAGCTCACGTCTGACTGACATGTCCGGCGCCGCCGAGGCCCTCGCCACAATGCGCAGCCAGATAGGGAACTGGGCCCCTGGGTACGCTTCTCACTCGCTTTTGTTTTCCACCTTAATGACCCAGCCTTGATTCCATCCATAACGCTCGCAGCTCTCGCTACACCTTGCCTGTTTAGCCCACAGTCATGTCAGCTCGCTTCTTCTTGCAATGGGGCTCAATCTTCGCCCTCATTCCACTTCTTTTTTTGTTGGGGTGTGTGTGTGTGTGTGTGTGTGTGTTGCTGGAAAAAAAATGCTCTTTTCTTAGAGGAGCTCACTGCCACACAATGGCCATCTAAACTCATTAAGAGAATTCCGTAAAGAGCCATTAACAAACGGGTTCTCTTCGGCCAGAGATATCAGGTCTAATTAGGTGACCGTTCTTGACAGGGTTGCAAAAACAAAAGGCGCGCTCGCATTTGAAAAGGTTCAGGTCCCGCAAAGGGCCTCACGTTTTTTTTTTTTTGTTTTTTTCTCTCTCCCCCTCCCTCTACTCCCCCCCATCACTGTAGCCAACTAATGACTGTCGGTTTAACAACAAAAAAGAAGAGAGAAAAAAATACCTCTCTTCCCTGGGAAGGCGACGGGGAAAAGGTTTGCCATTCGCCCCAAACAAAAGCCTTTCCACTTCGGGACCTTTTTTCTTTTTCTTTTTCTTTCCTCGCCAGGTGACTCGCTGTCCTCATTTACGAGACAATGAAGCCTCAGACAGACTTATTGTAAACACTTTGCATGGGCTGCTAAATGGACTGCCATGCCAAGCCAGCAACTCAGGCTTCAGTGCCTGCCCGCCCCCTCCCTGTCTGCTCCTCCTCCTCCTCCTCCTCCTCCTCCTCCTCCTCCTCCTCCTCCTCCCAGTTTCAAGTACAGTGTGGGCCGCTGCCGTTTTGTGTTGTAGAGGAATTTGTTGTGGTGACAGTGGAGCAGAAACACTGTTAGATAAGTGCATCCTGGCACAGCGGGGCCTCACATGTAGAGCAGATCAGGCTGATGATGCATAATACCAAGAGGTCTGGACATAGCTTGGAGAAATAAAAAAAAAAGTAAATTACTTGGATTATAGACTTTCAAAAAAACAACAATAAATTCCCAATAAAAAATGAATCTGGTTTCTAAAAACTATTTTTTTTTACTGTAGTTTAGGCCATTTTTTCCAAGAACAATAAGCTTTATTTCTGCTTTAAAATCCGGCTTAGTTTTTTTGCATGACATGATTTCTAATTTTTCTTATTTGACCCAAGGGAAAAATCCCCATCACAAGTTCTCAGAGGCCTTAGAAAATGATAAAAGCAGCAAATCCTCATATTTAACAGATCACTGTAAATCAATGCTGAAATGAATTACTGTAAACGCTGTTACTGTGTACTTAAAACTGTTGAGTGCCAGTATCATATACTATCTTTTGAGTATTGTAAACTCTTACCTTTTTATTAATATTAACTTTTTTTACAGATCAAGTAATCAGAACAAGCCTAAAACTATAAAAGTTAGTACACAATATGAAACAAAAAGTATATTCTAATAAAAATGTAAGGACATATTTAACTTTGCTTTCACTTACTAATAAATTTTTTTTTTTTACCATAAGCACTTCATCACAGCTCGGTCCCACCAGCTTTTAGAACAGCAGAATTTGGGATGAAAATCTATTAATTGCAATGGAGTAGGTTGCTGTTAAGGAGAACATATATAAGGGGGGGGGGGTGCAGGCCATGTCAAACCACTCCTCAAAGGAGGTAACTGTTCAGGGGGGCTAAGAACAAGTATACAATGTAAACGTTGTAATTTACAGTAATATACTAGTATTGTAATGAACTACTCTTAATTTACAGTAAGCATACTAGGGTTTAGGGTATTTTACTGTAAATAGACAGTTTTTTACTATGTTATTTGATATATTCATTTCTCCCAGAATGCATTGCCATTTACAGTATGACCCAGTCCTGAAACAGTAAGATACCGTTAGATTTTAGCTTTACATTTACATCAAAGGTTTACAGTATATGTCCTTCTAACTTTTAAATGTGTTTCCCTACCATTCCAGAAACCACTATAGTGGAAGGTACCATCCTAACCTTGCATCTCCCTTTTCTCTTCCTCTCTCTCTGTGTGCCTTCAAGTGCAGCCGGAAATGTCCAGATCTCCAACCAATCTGACGGGTGACTGTGAAAGATAGTCTACTTGTGCTTCATTGGGGGAGGGGGTTAAAAACTAAACAATATGATTTGTGCTGAAAAGGCATAAATTGTTGCATTAAAATTCTACAGAATATCCTGGCAGAGGACCCCATACCTCCCCGTTATAATGTCCGCCCCCCTCCCTCCCCCACCAACCAACAATGGTATGGGAAACACATAAACACATCTATAATGCGAAGACCTGTACCTGTGTAGGAAGAGACTGTTGGCCCTGTGTGGCCGCCTGGCCTGTCCCCTATCGGCTGTCCCTGTCTTGTCTCTCGTTACCTCCCTTAAATGAGCCCGGACATCGAGTGTGTGCCGATCTATTTACGGTCGGGACCTTTGCAGCCCGAGTAATCCATTCATGTTTGAATGAAAAGATCTTTCACCTTAATGTGCTGCATTCCAAAGACAGATGACGGTGACCTTTGTTCTGTTTTATATTGTACGTGGCCGCGTAAAATATATGGCCTCCGCTTTTCTGTGAGTAGCTCAGCGTAGACGTGCTCTTTTATTTACCCTGACATTAATGGCTTTTTTGTTGTTGTTCATGTGCTATGATATACTGTGAAAGAAAGGGGGGGGGAGGCCTGGTATCTTTCAAAGTGTTTGGAAGTTTTTTAAGGGATTGCAGCAAACACTGTAAAAAGAGCTCCACTTACACTGGCTTCATAAAGTGTACTACTCACACACACCCAGATAATTGCATTTTCTCTGTTACACTGTGTGTGTGTGTGTGTGTGTGTTTCCCTTAACCCTTGTGTTGTCTTCCCGTCAAAATTGAAAATCAACACTTTTATTGACTTTTTCTTATGTTTTTGTACCTTTTTTCAACAACTTTGTCACTTTTGTTTTTACGTTTAACACTAGGTAACACTAATTTATTAATTTTAGTTTTACAGTTATTGGAATTTATGGTCAATAAACCTCATTTATAGGAAATTATACCTAATGTTTGAGTTAGAAAAGCAGAAATTAGAAATTATTTGGACTAAAATTAAAAGATTGGATGTTGATGATAATCACAGACTGGAATATGTCAACTTTTACTCAATACTATTTCAAAAACACTTCCATTTGTTTTACAATGCTATAAAATTGAATAAGACGCCCCAAAATTAATGAAAGTAGAGATTTGTACTTGGTAAAACAATCATGTTATTTTGGGGAATTAAAAACCTTGATATAGGAAAACTGGTCAATTTGACCCGAGGACAACATGAGGGTTAAAGCATTTCCAGTTTCATACCCATACTCCCACATTCTCATGAACGGGTTCAAACGTATGCACACCGATGCGTGTGATATCTTACGTCACATGACGCCGGCTCCACAGCGTGTCAGCGGCAGTTGGTAATTGAGTTTACCCGATAAAAGGGGACTTTGAGCCAGGCACAGAGCCTCGCGACACATTACCGTTAAGTTTAGGCGGTAAAAAGTGAGCGTCATGGGCCGACGACAATTCAGTTTAGGCACCAAAATGGCCCGTTAAGTTTAGGAAAAAGACCGGATTAAAACACTCCAAAGTACCACGTTTCCTGAGTGAAAGTCAGTTTTTCCCAGGAAGCGAACTCTGCTCCCCGGTTTGAAAGCGCTGTGTTATACGAGCCGAACATCCACCCCCCCGACCTCCTCCCTACGCTGTGGTGCATACAGCGGAAATGGGCAAAATGCTTACGAATTCCAGTGCATTACTAAATGTAGAGTTTTGCAGGAATGGTTCATGAGAACAGCCAGCAGTACTCTGTATAGTGTTCCCGATAACAGTTATTCGTGCCTCCTCATTTTAATCTAACTCTCCTATTTCACACAACTGCTTTAGATTAAGATCTTTTTTTATTCCCAGACAAAAGAATTTTCCCATGTTTACAACTCAATCCAAACTGGTCTCATTCAGATGCACACAGGCAATACAACAGTAACATGATTAAGGAAATGGCCCATGAAAAACTTTGATTATTCCGCTGGCATTTTCGCTCTTATCTTAAGTAAAACTACAATCACACCTACAGTTTGTTTTGGTTGGTCCGAACCAGAGTGGAACATTTAATTTGAGTTTAGTTTCACACCGCCCCATAACAACCCGACCAAGAGTTAACAGGCATGTACTGTAGGTTAGAGATTTTGGCAGCAGAGGTGGAGCTCAAATCAAATCTTTGTTCTGCTTGGTTTTCCAAGCAGGCAGAGCTGCTTCTGTCTCCTTTTACCCATAATCCTTCGAGCCGTTTCCCCCTAGTTGGTTTGGATTACATTTGAACTTCTAACAAACCACATCATAGTTCCCTTTTCAGCCGTCATGGTGCCATTATTACCAACAACAAAAAAATGAATGTTTTATAAGCATGCTGCATTTGAAGTCAACATAAGGTTGCAGTCATACTCTACTGGCTTATGGCGCACATGTAAATATAGCCAGTGTACAGAAAGAGGAATAAATTAGAGCCAGTGTACAGAAACAGGAATGATGCAATACATAAATTACCCTGTGATGGTAAAGACCCTCAGCTGAAAGTTTCTTCCTCATGCCGTAATAAAGGATGATTTAAATGGGGAGTCCTGTGATTAAAGGTGCCGTAAGCGATGCAGCGTGAACTCAACTGCCCCCCCTTCAGATTCTCAGATTCCTTTGCCTTAACTACAGTTATGATCTTTTTAAATAAATTGTTGGTAGCATCCTGCCAGCTATTTTGAGCCTGTCAACCAGTCTTTAGACCCCACTGTATCACTCTTTTGTTGTGTGCCAGATATAACTTGAGTCGTCCATGAAATATACATTAGTGCGCTACGCAGAATAACTCCTAGCTGGGGAGGAGCACAGGGTGGGAAGGGGATGATGTGATGTCAGCAGGATGGCATGCTGTTTGGAATACGAGATGAAAATGAGTGTCAGATCTGTCCAGACAGTGACCTGGCCGCCCCACACACATCACCTGCGGACGGACGGACAGACAGACAGACAGACAGACAGACAGACGGACGGACGGACAGAGACACACACACACACACACACACACACACACACACACACACACAGATGAGACACAGACAGACAGAGGCACACACACACACACACACACACACACACACACACACACAGATGAGAGACACAGACAGACAGGCAGACACACACACACACACACACACAAAAAAGAGACACAGACAGACAGAGGCACACACACACACACACACACACACACACACACACACACACACACACACAGACACACACACACAGAAGAGAGACACAGACAGGCACACACACACACACACACACACACACACACACACAGTAGTCCTTGTCTGTAACCCAAATGTGTGCTGGATTATTCATGTTCTCATACTGCAGTTGGATTGTTCCATTGTGCTACTTTAATGTTCATTAGATTAGATCAAATTGGGAAATCTTCAATGTTACAAAAGAAAACCTCAGATACACAGCACACATACAGAATATTAGAAGACTAATAAGAAGGAATAATACATAGAATACAAAAACATATATTCAAAAAATAATCCATAAAAATACAGAGGAAAGAATGTACAAACGTAGTAAAGATGCAGTCCTATGAGTGTTATCTAGCGTCTCAGGGAAGTGTTAAAAGGTTTGAGAAAAGAATGATTTTTTGTAGCGGTCAGTGCGACACCGAAGCAAGTGCTCCACTGTTGGACCAGTAAACTGCAGTAAAACTGTATAAATAAGACAAATGAGAGACACAGACATCTCTGGGGACCTATTTGAAGATGATTCACACCAGATTTTCCCATACTGCCGGTGACTGGCAGGCCCCGCTCGCGGCTCTAACCGGCAGCCTGAGCGTCTCTTTGGCAAGTCCTCAGCCTGGTCCAACAGGTGCCAGGTGAAACCTCCCCAGCTGTCTCCTGGGTATTTCCTGTCTCCAAGCTCTCGCTGCCTCCTAAATGTCTGGTCTGTCTCCAATGTCCCGGCGCTGCATTCCTCCTTGCCGCAGCAGCCGCATTGCTTCTCTCTACCTTAGCTTAAAAGGTTAATCGCCAACAGGTGCTGCTGGCTCAGCTGTTTACCTTCACGGCAAATGTGTTGCAGGAACTGGGCTTCGTCACGGTGGGATTTTCCTTCCTTCCTGCGCAATGTGGGCAACTGACTATACCCGTAATACATACAATGGATTTCCTTCATGAAAGAGAATCCCACGTACACACGTTACACCTTTTGAGGTGAGAAAATAGAACAAAAGTTCTATTTAAGTAAAAGAGGATTAATCATAATTAAAACCATGTACAGTACCAGGATGTTTACCTGACTAGAGCAATACAGTCGGTCACTGCATAACAAGTTGACGTTGCCCTCCTCGCAGTGCCCTCCCGTGTTGACCGTCCAGGTGTATACCGTGTTTAGGTGAACCTGCAGCCAACATGTAGTCATCTGGGGGGGTGTATGCGCGCTTGTGTGTGTGTTTGTGTGCTGACAGTGGGTGGGTTATGCCACACACACACCCACACACACATTAAGACACACACACACACCTTTCTTTTACCATTTATAACTCTCCTGGACTCCTGAAACTCTGTTTGCAATTTAAAGCCGCAAATTACAAGCGTAAGTCATCTGTTTCCTATAATCCTCCTGTCAGACCAGGAGCTGGCTGGCCCCCCATATACACACAGGCCTGAACGGCACACACACACATGCACACGCACGCACACACACGCACATACACGTAAACACACACATACACGCAAACATACACACAAATACACACGCATGCGCACACACACACACACACACACACACACACACACACGGATACATGGATGTTCATGCAGATGCATTGTGCACCCTTAGACAATGTTGCTTTTTTGCACTATTCCATTTGCACAAAATCTACAGTATATATGCTCAGTACTACATGGATTATTTTTTGTAGATCTAGATTCGATAACTCTGTGTCGTCTCGCACGTTTATGCTTTATCTTGGCCAGGTCGTCGTTGCAAATGATAATTAGTTCTTATATTATAATTTTTTTTTATTTTTTTTTTTTTAAATCTATTTCTTTTACTGTATGTGTATGAATTCATTTACTTCAACTTTATTTGTACAGGCTTGTTTGCCAAGCATACTTTATGTGCTCTTTTACAGCAACACCCTACAATAATTGTAGTAATAATAATGAAATGTTTTGGATTTGGATGTGACATTGCAGATGTCTTTTCAGTCTTCACGATCCCTTCTGGTTTGGGGCTCCTGCAGCATCCCCCAGTCCCTGGAGGGGAATAACTATTGGTCAGTGAGCCACACTGCAAAGACGGGATATATAAGATTTGCAGGTTAATAAATACCAGTGGTTACTGCCGCTCACACACAGTCAACTTCATTATACATGTTTCATTATCTTTACTCAGCTTGTATTTCCATATGCAGTGAGACAGCAAAAGCATCTGTTATTGTGCAAGATTCAAGTCAAACACTATATCTGTTCTTTCAATGAAAGACAAAAAAGAGATAGAATTTCATTTCCAGCTGTGGCGGTGATATATGTGCAGGAAGAAGAAGAAGAAAAAAAAGGCCTGGTTCTTCATGGATTCATCTGTCCAGTGGTTACTCCGTGACATAACGTCCAATAAATGCAGTGTGTGTGTAAACACTCGTGATTCTTAACACACCGAGCGACTCTTTAAACTGTCGAGCTCCCAATTGAACGTATTACAGGCAACCAGAGTAATCTGCAGAGGTTAATGCTGTGTGTTTATCTACACCTTTGTGCAGTGTGCGACTGTGGCCATGTGTGTACTTTGAAATGTGTGGCTGTATGTGTGTATGTATGTGTGCGTGTGTGGTTTTGAGTGTTAAATGAGCGTCTTTTGTTTTTCTTGCACGTTTTCTCACATGCATACCTTTGTGCATGTGTAACAGTGGCTTGTTCAACGGTTGTGTGTGATAATGCAGCAGCTGTGTGTGTGTGTGTGTGTGTGATGTGTGTGAGAGAGAGAGAAACCTCGGCAAAGGTGACGTGTCCTACATGTTCACTGACAGCTTTATAGGCTCTGTGGCTCTGCGAGGGGAACAAGATTATGGGAAAGGAAACACACACACACACACACACACACACACACTGAGCTGGCTATTGTCCCAGATACTATAGTCAGGTGAGGTCCAAGGTTCAGTGCTCATATTATTAACAGGGACAAGCTGGCGCCCAGTAAACACACCTACAACTTACTCAAGTGGAAAGCTGAATTGTTGAGGGTCTAGAGAGGTGGACGGGGGTCGAGTCCGTCTCTGTAATTATCTGAGTGGACAGCCGGCTGATCCACAGGGTCCTGAGCTGGACAGAAAGTGTTTGGAAAAGACTTTTCATGGTCTGTTTCAGATAGACTTTAAAGCAGACGTGTGCTGCCAAGCGTTATCTCATATCTCCTAGACTGCTTGATTTCTCCAGATGATGAAAACTTAATTCTTACCTGATTATGTCACCTAGAAACTTGAACATGAGGGTCATTTTGGAAACCCACAATTGGCCTTTTGCTGTTTGTGTCCGTTCACCACAAATAGCCGACGCATGGATGTCTATTTAATGCTGCTGGAGCTAACTTTGCTCCAGCTCTGACTCATGTTGGAGTTACATTTGTCTTGTACTTCTACTAAATTCTTAGACGACTAACACTCATATGAATTAGTCGACTAGCCGCTTGGTTGATCTAATCGATCGATCTGTTCCTCCACACGGAATCTTGCAGAAACACCACTTTAAATCTTGTGTTCTTTCTGGAAATGGAAGTCATTTAACATGCATTAGCTGTGTTACGGCTTTGTGCTGTGTTAAACTGACTCGCCATGACGTAGCTTCTGTTTGGCGTCCTTGCCGGGCTAGGCCCCCGCTTCCTTGTTGTTGTTTTAACCCTTGTATTGTCTTCACTTACAGGACCCTCTCATATCCCTCGGGTCAAATTGACCCGTGGCTTATTTGGGGTTTCAAAAACAATTCTGAAACAAAATTCTACTAATCTATAATACATAATCTATTAACAAATATTGTCTTTCAATTTCAAACAATTGAGATAGCATACATTATATGTTCAGGGAATGCAATCAGTCTCTACTAGCACACAATCAAAAATGGAAGTGTGAGTCCTTTTTGCCATAATGTTAAAAATCCACTATGTGATCATTCTTATCTTGGAAAAAACAAAAGTGGTCATATCCAGAATAATTTTCTTAATTGAGTCAGGAATACATGTTTATCAGAAAATAAGGTAAGGCCGTTGGTTTTCAGGTAGAACAAATGTAACTCATACCATTTTTCTTTTTGTAAAATTTTTTTTTGTAAAAATTTGAAATGGGTCAAGTTGACCCAAATACCATACAAAGTTTGTGTTTGGGCGCCCAGGTAGCCAAGTTGGTAGATCGGGCGCCCATATGTAGAGGCTTACTCCTAGACGCAGCGGGCTAAGGGTTCAACTCCGACCTGCTGCACTTTACTGCATGTCATCCCCCCCCTCTCTCCCTTTTCATGTCTTCATCTGTCTTGTCATTAAATGCCTAAAAAATAATCTTTAAAAAAAAAAAGTTTGTGTTGTGGGAAACAAGAATGCCCTTCAGGGACTAGAGACTAAATTTGCCTGGATGAGTGTACGTCCTTCCTACTTCTAGAGGGGTTTGTGCTGTGTTAAACTGACTGCCGGAAGCAATCTCCTCAAATCATCATGGACACACCTGCAACTCTGGGTTATATCTGCACAAACAAGCCCCCTCATGTCATGTGTCAGCATTTACCCTACCAGCTCACTACTCAAAACCACTAAAGGGATTACATAACAGTGGACAAATCAACTAAGAGGGGGCAGCCCTGCTTCTAATACTTATCAACTGTCACCTCCAGGGTTTTCCTGGTTCAGATTGGGTCTTTTTTGACATGACAGTTATTCATCAACTGTCATGAAAAATGATATTCATATTTAAATAAATCACTGGGAGAGTCTGGTACAGCGGGACGATAAAACTATCAGCTGTTGAAGTTTATGTTCTGCTTGTTCAACGATTGTTTGGTAAATTGCTCTTAAACACATTTAGAGAGGATTTGAATTGCTATTTTTATTCTCTATTCTTATCATTTTGCCGCTGGTGAGTTTCCTGGCTAAAACCTTTTTGGGAGGCGCCAAACATTCCTCTATGCAGGACAAACCCTGACCCGAGTAAAACAGGGCGGAACACATTTGTGATGTAGCTATCATCTGTAGGCAACCTAAGGTGTCGTGCAGTTCTTTGACCCTTTGAGTTCCTACTATAGGTTGCTTGTAATTCTTCCTTTACTCGATTAAAAGGCTTATTTTACTGTTGCACTTGTAACTAATGCTGCGTTCCAGGCAACCCATAACGTAGTGTTTTAACAACCTTCTACCCATGAAAGTGCCCTGGAACGGCAGTCAAACCTGCAGCTTACTACTCGTACCAGATCGTTGTACTTTTAGACATAAATAGGCAACGTAAAGTAATTCCGCACATTGTAATCAAAACAATACACATAGCCTACATTTGTGTACTACTACAGGTTGTTTATTAAATGAAGCCCAAAATATGTCACCAACTACAAATCGCTAGTATCAGCTAACGCTAGCTAACGTCAACAGTAGGTAGCTGCTAGCTAGCTAATGCTAATGCTAGCTAGAAAGGTTTGTGGTGACTTTGCCTGGATCGATACCAAGTCGTGAGTTGTAATTTACGGGCTAAAAAGTGTGTCTGGAACGCACCATGATTCACTTTGCAAGGGTGCCGGGTACATGCATGAACTGTAAATGTAAATTTCACATGCAGATGTTTAAAAAAGAAGAAGAAGAAAAAAAGCTTCAGCGCATTTGTTTTTTTCATTTAGTCAGGTCCACTTTTACAGATTTTTGAAAGTGGGAATTGCCACATGCTTTCTATTTTCTGCTGCTCGGCCTCCAAGACACTCCAAGAGGGAGAGCAAGCGCATCCAGGATTTCTAGTCCAGGTGCTTGACGCAAATGGGAAGACCATTAAATGGATACAGTGCGGATATATGGTCCTTGGTGGACTATTTGAGGGACATTGTTGGGCTCAGCTATTAAGCCAACAATATTCCCAAGGAGAACAGGTTCACTGTCATTTTCAATTTTAGTTTTAGTTCCGTAGACGGAAATGTGAGTTGATCTGGGGGTTAAAATGTGAAAAGCCCTGCATTATCTGACTAACAACGTCCTCTCCATCAGTGGGGGGACTTAACAGCACACAGTTAGCGTACCGTACACCATTACCGTAGGACTTGGACATCAGCGATATCTGTCACAGATTGGACATAATGGCTTTAGACCCTGTCTTGTGAAAATCTACATCTCACCGCTGTTAACCCCATAAGAAACAAGAAAAGCATTTGACTGCAGTGGTTGGAACTCCTAATTAGGTTGAAGTAGGTCTCTTTGAACCGACGGTGTAACAGAAAAAGCAAAATGTGAAACATTTTCGGCCTCATTATAAGTTATCTAAAAGGCAAGGGCTCGTGATAATGAGGGCCATCCAGTGGGATGCGATGTGGTGGGAAGAGAGTGCCTAATTGTGTCAAATGGCTGGAAGTATTTCACTTTGAATTATGGGAGAAAAAGGGGGAAAATAAAGCAGAGATACACAACACGGACACAGTATGCAGCACTACTGTCAGGAAATAAATGAGGTACTATTGAAACTATAAGTGTGTGCATTTATTCAGGACAGGCTGATACAAGGGCTGTTGTGCGTCTTACACTTTGTCAGACTCACACCTCAATGTGTAGTCGCAGTATTGCCAGACGACGTGCATCTAATTTAGCGAGTCCACAGGCAAAATTAGTTGTCAGTGCTTTCAACCGGAAACACCAACTTTACTCACAGGTTTTTCTTTTGGGCTTCAGAATTTCATCACAAATACTTGTACATTTGTTTTCTTTTCAAAACAAGTGTTGGAGGCAAAATATGGAAATCCCTGTCTTAAAGGGTCATTTCACCATAATTAGACATAACATGTTTTTTCCACTAACCCTTGTGTAGTCTTCCCGTTAACCGTGAACTTGTCCTTCCAGGTCAAAATTAAAAATGAACATTGTTTTGTGCTTTTTTGATGTTTTCATTGTTTTTTCTGATATATGAATGGCATATATATATATATATATATATATATATATATATATATATATATATATATATATACGTATATGCCATAATGTGTGTGTGTGTGTGTGTGTGTGTATATATATACACACAGACACACACATTATGGCATGCCGTTTATGAAAATATTTTATATATGTGAAGTTTGAATATATTGAATGAATCTTATTCTGAATATACTGAATGAAAGCAAATATTGGGGGTTGCCACCACTCGCCATAGGCTAGGCGGAGGTGGAGCTCGGCTAGCAGCTACTGTACATAGCATCAGAGCTAAAGCGGGGCTACAGATTAGGTGTCCCTAAGAAACGTGTATGAAACAGTAGTTTTGTATTACATTAATTAAAAAAGTTTTATTTATTCTGTGTTTTATTTATTTATTTATTCTGTGTAAATTCAATACAAATACATGTTCCATTCCACATTAATATATATGGCTGTGTGTATGTATAGATCTATATATGTGTGTGTGTTTTGTTGGGCTCAAAAGTATCAAAGAAATTACATTTGAAAAGTCATTTTCAGAAACATTTTAGTATTTTTTTATTCTGTAACTAGAACATAGATGCTAATAGATGCCGACAGTGAGGTTTGTTGATATGTCAAAAATCACATTGAAACATAAATGGGCCAACACACTGTAGAATTTGCCGACAAACATACAATATAGAATCATGAATTGCTCAAAAAGCAGCAGGCTACGTGGAAGCCAATGCAATGGCTGCTTCACCTCTCCTAATTGGCAGTAATGGTAGCAGGCTGCACCAGTACAAACCATGCCTTTGAACAGTGATTCCAAATCAAGACAAGAGGTTAAGAGGGGGAGGGGGGTGTCTCATTGGTGAGATGAGATGTCGCTCTGACAAAGGATGAGTACCTTGTTCTCGCTAGCTGACAGCCACAATAGGGCAATCATCACCAATCTGCCTTGTCGGCCGATACACATCACAATGCGCCTCTTGAAAAGGCTCATTTCAGCAACAGGAGTTAAAGTGCTTCATGCAGGTGACAGTTGATAGGCCTCGCCATCTGCATTTCAGAGCTTCCTCCGTCTCGTCAGCACGAGCACTGACGCTCGGCTCTTTGGCCCAAAAAATATTCCTCATTCATTTTGTTTTGATTGCTGGATTTTTTCAAGAAAAGAACTGTGTGCACTTGAGCTTTTATAACAATGATCATACAATTAGTTTATTTCCTATGCAACAGCTTCAATGAAATGGTGGTATTGGAGGTTATCCCTACAACTGGTAAATAAATGGTTCTCAAAGATTTGAATCCTCTGGTGTAGTCCACCTTTAAGTCATTTAGGTTCTTTCGCCCTTTTTTTAATCAAACGGGTTGCATTGTTTGAGGGAACCGCCCTTTTTATGAGTAGTTGTAGCATTTTTTTGTACTCAGCTTGCTACGTTTTTTGGCTTGTGTGTTTAGGGCAGAGGATCGGGAGTACCGGGAGATTTCCCAGTGGGCCGGTCTGCATGTGTTGGCTGCATGCTGCAAGCCGATAGAATGCGTTTTTTTGATCGGCCCAGAAGAGAGATCATGATTGGCCCACTTGTGTGTCCATTGTGTGTTACATATTTGGTCTCTGGCTGACCGGCCCACAGAGTGGAGAGAGGCCACATGATTGGCCCACTGGTTT
Source organism: Etheostoma perlongum (assembly GCA_026937815.1). Classification (NCBI taxonomy): domain Eukaryota; kingdom Metazoa; phylum Chordata; class Actinopteri; order Perciformes; family Percidae; genus Etheostoma; species Etheostoma perlongum. Next base: position 1,444,475 of record CM049394.1, on the reverse strand, counting down.
GTCTCTCATCGGAACACTGGCCAATCACATGCTACTATGGCCCACCTCCATCCTGCCATAGATTGTTATCATTGTTGGCATATGCAAACAATACTGTAGCTTTCTGATTTATCCACAATCTCCTATACCACAAGCTGCATACTGTGTACAAAATGCAGCTCTAGCTTAATTTACAGACTTGTCACCTGTTTAGGAAACAAGCCATCTAGATGACAGCCATTCTCCACCCTTAACGTTTAGCCAGCTTGCCATCAAGAACCAGGCAGCCAGCATTCAGCAGGTAATGCTAAATTGTGCTAATTTTATGATGGGCTGGTCTGGGATAATTATTCAGTCATTGGTTTGATCAACCACCTTTATATTTTGCCCTGTTTGTGTGATGAAGCAGCCAAATTCTCTTTTAATCTTTTTTTTTCTTCATATTTTTGGCTGCCAGCCCATTGGTAACATTGCTCGATGGGTGTGTACCTGTGGAAATCAAGGATTTAAATCTGTCTATTTTACCTTGTTTTGATACAGCACATGCTGAGTTGTTCAGATGTGGCTCCGTAACATAATACAGTGCCTTTGCATAGCGTTTAGTGAGTGATCTGTGTCCCAAGTCTGTGAATTCCCTTAAGTTTGACATTTATCCAGCCTTATGTAAATATTCATTAAATGTGCTTCTTTATTGGGAGCCCTTTTTCTTATGGAATATATATTTTTTGGACGAGCTATCAGTCTGCAAAGCCTGTGTTAAATCTAAAGGAGCCTTCTACAGCCAATCCAAACACATTTGGTCATGGCTTTGAAAAAACATTACTTCTTAGAGATATATGGTATTCCAGACCTGTGGGGAATATGGGTAAACATTATACTACAGCTCTGAGAGGACAGCAGTCGTGCCAGCGATGCTCTGGTGGAATTACCCCTGTATCCTTGCGATGGTCCTTTGAGGGTTTAGGCTATTGAGCTTTGCTTGCTCTTTGAAATGCACACAGGTACTCGTCATGCAGCTTTTGGTGAAATCCAAGCCACTGGATTGTTAGTATGGCCGTTTGATTCACATGACGTACAGCATGCTGTCAGGAGAATTCAAAGCTTGATTACATTTTGTGAGTGTTTTTGGATGATTCCACAGGACACGGCGCAGAAAACCCCTTTTGGGTGGAACTCTTCTTTTTTTCACTGCCAGTAGAAAACCGCGGTACTTCATTAAAAGTAAGAAATGTATGGCTCGCTGTCGGCATTCCTGTTCTTCCCAAAGGTGTTGGATGGGGTTGAGGTCTGAGAGTCTGTGCAGCGGCCAGTCAGCTTCTTTATAGGCCTGGCTTTGTGCCCGGGGGGGGGGCTTTCTCCACACCACTGACATTATAATTGGAAGCACAATGTTGGCTAAATTCTCGCCTGCTGTGGTATTAAGCTTTCTCCTTATTGTGCTGTCCACACACTTCTGGCCATAAATGTTATCGTATTCTAACAGTAAGGGCCCTGTCTTGCACCCGGCGCAAGTGTCTGTGTGTTCTGGTGCATTCTGGGTGTATTGCAATCATGAGGCAGCAGGAAGTGATCGTGTCATTGACCAATAAAAACCTCTAAAGTCAGTAACGCAGCATTTCATTGGTGGTTCAATCCCTGGCACTGCAGTCCCATGTCGAAGTGTCCTTGGGCAAGACACCGAGTTGCTCCCGATGCTGCACATTGGAGAGTAAAAGTGTGTGAGTGTTTATCTGATGAGCAGTGTATGAATGTGTGTGAATGGTTGTAAAAGCTAAAAATAAAAATGATTAGGGTGCAAATCTGCCATTATGATAGCAATGCGCCAAGGTAGAAACGCGCCTGGATTTTAAAGGGAATGGGAGATGACCTCTGATTGGTTGATTGCATGTTACGCCTAGAACACACCTCTAATTAATGAAGACACTAAGTACACTAACCCTTTAGAACCATGAGCCTGGTGCACAGACCATTTTTCTGCCGTCAAACTAGCAAAAGTGGATTTGGCCACGCCCTAAACGCACCGTTAAATAGGGCTGTAGAAGTTTCAGGCAACTAAAACGCCGTCTCCCTCAATAACACGGAAATAAATCAGAAACCTATGAGGCATCACCTTCACTTTGGTCCCAAGGAAAAACAGAACATCACATTTTGGCCCGGCGGCGATGACCTGGGATTTATCTTACCGGGGAAAAAAGACACCCAACAACCTAAACCTTAAATCACACAGCAAACCTAATAGAAATAAAAAAAAAACACTTGCTGCTTTGGTTTGAAAGCAAACACGTGCAGAAAAGACAGAAACTCATACTCATTTTTTTTTTTTTGGTTCCCTGTCCATTCTCCACCTGCAGCCCACAGCGGTGACATCATGGATTACCTCACCATGAGAACATGTTCACCAGGGACGTGGCCTACATGCCGACGCTGGACTCCGTCCAGGGACGCCCTGGATGGACGCAGCTTGTCGCATCTCAATCTCTCTGGCAGGAAGCCCCGGCGCACAGTGGACATAAATCAGATGCAGTAAGTGGACTCAGTAACTGACCGTCATAAACTGCTCTCACATACTAAAACAAACAGGCAGGATACGCTATCCTCCTGTGCTCAGTTAAGTCACAGCCAGGAGACCCTTTTTTACGGTCGTCTTGTAAATGTAGTGAACTGATGTTTTCAATTAAAGTCGACTCAGAGGTGAGTTTCTACCCTTGATTCATAAACCAACCGTAATAAGTTTTCACTGAGTCGTATCTCGCTCTCGAGTTGATCCGCTCTGTGAGGTGAAGGCGCTGAGGTCGGCCACACAAGAACACAGGTCCAGCTGTGAGAGGAGGTGAAGGTTTGATATAAGCTTTGGGAGGATGTACTCCTGCACATGTGAAAGGAAATCACAAATCTCAATAGGCCGTTCTTATTCCAACGCTCTGCTAATCAGGGACACAGTGGAAACCTTGGTGTTGCTTTGGAATGATCACTGGGCTCAAGTCAGGAATTTTTCTTTAACAATGTTTTCTCAACCAGGGGCGATTCCAGGAATTTTTAAGTGGGGTGGCACAGGGGTAGTCTGGCTGTCACCAAACCAAGCCAAGCTCAATAGATTTTAGATGAGCGTTTAAGCGTTGGTCTGGGGAGTCTGCTCTGTATTTTCTCTGCACAAAAGGTAGGACCAACGTTTGCAATTGGATAGTCCTTCAACCAATCACGGTCCGGGTGATGTAGAAGCGACTGTGCTATCAACGGTTTGCTGCTCTTCGGGGGCGTTCAGTGGCTGCTATGTTGAATGTAAACAATTTTGTTTAATGATTGGTTTAAATGATTGGTTGCTTCTCTATCGTCATTGTGTTTAACCCGGCAATAGCACGCCAGGAAGATAAGCCAGTTTGTGATTGGTTCCTGCAAAATTGTGAACGGAAGCAGGAGAATTAAACGTGCAGGTTTCCAGACCGAGCTACAGGGTGAGATCAAATATCAGGCAGAGTGGGCGGGGCTTAGCCAGTCCTACACAGGGGGGCATTTCATCAGAATACAGCATAGGAAATATTGGATAAGATAGAACAGCACAATGGAAACCTGCAGAGTCAAAGTCCCTTAAAGCTAATAGTTGTAGTCTTGCCATATGTGACCCTGCCAGATCTCCCAGTCTTTAGAAGTTCTGTCAGTCTTTAACGTTGGATGTGAGATGGTGTCAGACTTTCTAAAGTCTGTTCAGAGTCTTTTAGCGTGTGAAAAGCATTGCAAACATGTTTTTTTTTCCCATGATACCAAGGTTTTCACCTTACAGTGACGGCGTGTTCACCTTTGATATCCAAACAGGCATCAACACACACAGTCGGCCCTGTCTGTGACTGCATTCATCACCCTGAAAGCGTGTCTCTCCACCAACCTGCAGCCCGAGTCAAGACTGATCTTATTACCTTATCAAAGGTGGAGGTGTCTGAGGCTCGGGAGAGAGACCAAAGGGAGAGCAGGAAAGAGGGGGGAGGTAGGAGGGGTGGATGCTTTTTCCTTTGACTGGCTGGCAGCCGACAGGACAGCGGGCGTATTTATCCCTTCAACGCCGGCTTATCAGCAGGTCCTGTAAATCTACCTGACAGGTCTTTACAGGTGCCGTTAATCCCGCTGATTCAATTCATTTCGCTAACTGCCTGTACGCTGCCTCTCTCTGCAGGGGAAGATCAAACCCGTCGCTCCGCTCTCGCCGAGTTAGTTTGTGTTGTCCTCGTGATGGAAAGCCCAAATCCACTCTCTCTAACATGGAGATGAAAGGTGTAATGCAGCCTCCGTAGCAGTCAGATTACCCCAAAAACATGTTTGTGCTTCTTTATTCGCTGCACACTGGGTCTTCCTTATTTACTGGGGAGAGATTTGCCGCGCAGGTGTGCAGTTTTTCAGCAAAGTCCTGCCACATGCTTGGCATTTATTATTACCTCATAGCGGCCCTGGCTTGTCCGACAAAGCTCTAAAGGTGCTGCTGAGAGACGACTATTCATTTTCTTTTCTGCTGATCATTACGCGGAATTTCCATTCGGTTTTCCCTTATATTCAGTGATATTCAATGCAAAAAAGAAATCTTGAGATTCCAGATGCAACTCAGACGTCTAAAACCCAACTGCCGCCTCTCTGACCCGCAGAAATTGATGTTTTTACAAAAGAGCTTTTTCTCCCCCCCCACGCTATCAGTGGCCTGTCAGACAGTGCACTGCAGTGTGTCAGTCCGCGTTCACACTGTGAGCAATAACATCCGCGAGGCACTGGAACCAGGGAAACAACAAAACCTCGTTGGAAGAGCGGAGTTTTTGAACTTTTCACCTCTTTCAGGGACATGACCTGTGTCCGTCTAATAGAGACGGAGCGCATCGCGTCACACTCGGAAAGCCCCGCCCGCCGGAGGGGAAAACAACTCTCCGCTCTCCATTGACTTGTATAGCGTGAAGGTTTCCTCCTCGTCTATTTTGTCTATAGCCAACAGAAACATGCCTAAAAGCTGCTGTGGTGATATTCACAACCAACAGGCTAAAAAACCCATGACTTAAGTTTTTATAATCCGCCCACCCGAAAAACTGAGCTTCTGTAAAGAAAAAAAGTGGATACAGACAAGAGGAATCGGCTGAGTGAATGGGGGAGACACTAAGCTAACGATATGTCCAACGCAGCAGCATACTACTGTATATAGTAGTTATACAGTACGTCTGTAGGTTAAAATAAAGCTATATAAAAGAGACTTCAGATACAGTATTAGGGACCACTAAGGTCTATATAAAAGAGACTTCAGATACAGTATTAGGGACCACTAAGGTCTATATAAAAGAGACTTCAGATACAGTATTAGGGACCACTAAGGTCTATATAAAGAGACTTCAGATACAGTATTAGGGACCACTAAGGTCTATATAAAGAGACTTCAGATACAGTATTAGGGACCACTAAGGTCTATATAAAAGAGACTTCAGATACAGTATTAGGGGACCACTAAGGTCTATATAAAGAGACTTCAGATACAGTATTAGGGGACCACTAAGGTCTATATAAAAGAGACTTCAGATACAGTATTAGGGGACCACTAAGGTCTATATAAAAGAGACTTCAGATACAGTATTATATAAAGAGGGTATTAGGGACCACTAAGGTCTATATAAAGAGACTTCAGATACAGTATTAGGGGACCACTAAGGTCTATATAAAGAGACTTCAGATACAGTATTAGGGACCACTAAGGTCTATATAAAAGAGACTTCAGATACAGTATTAGGGACCACTAAGGTCTATATAAAAGAGACTTCAGATACAGTATTAGGGGACCACTAAGGTCTATATAAAAGAGACTTCAGATACAGTATTAGGGGACCACTAAGGTCTATATAAAAGAGACTTCAGATACAGTATTAGGGGACCACTAAGGTCTATATAAAAGAGACTTCAGATACAGTATTAGGGGACCACTAAAGGTCTATATAAAAGAGACTTCAGATACAGTATTAGGGGACCACTAAGGTCTATATAAAAGAGACTTCAGATACAGTATTAGGGGACCACTAAGGTCTATATAAAAGAGACTTCAGATACAGTATTAGGGACCACTAAGGTCTATATAAAAGAGACTTCAGATACAGTATTAGGGACCACTAAGGTCTATATAAAAGAGACTTCAGATACAGTATTAGGGGACCACTAAGGTCTATATAAAAGAGACTTCAGATACAGTATTAGGGGACCACTAAGGTCTATATAAAAGAGACTTCAGATACAGTATTAGGGACCACTAAGGTCTATATAAAAGAGACTTCAGATACAGTATTAGGGACCACTAAGGTCTATATAAAAGAGACTTCAGATACAGTATTAGGGACCACTAAGGTCTATATAAAAGAGACTTCAGATACAGTATTAGGGGACCACTAAGGTCTATATAAAAGAGACTTCAGATACAGTATTAGGGGGGGACCACTAAGGTCTATATAAAGAGACTTCAGATACAGTATACTAAGGTCAGACTTCAGACCACTAAGGTCTATATAAAGAGACTTCACTATAGGTCTATATAAAAGAGACTTCAGATACAGTATTAGTGACCACTAAGGTCTATATAAAGAGACTTCAGATACAGTATTAGGGGACCACTAAGGTCTATATAAAAGAGACTTCAGATACAGTATTAGGGACCACTAAGGTCTATATAAAAGAGACTTCAGATACAGTATTAGGGACCACTAAGGTCTATATAAAGAGACTTCAGATACAGTATTAGGGACCACTAAGGTCTATATAAAAGAGACTTCAGATACAGTATTAGTGACCACTAAGGTCTATATAAAAGAGACTTCAGATACAGTATTAGGGGACCACTAAGGTCTATATAAAAGAGACTTCAGATACAGTATTAGGGACCACTAAGGTCTATATAAAAGATACTTCAGATACAGTATTAGTGACCACTAAGGTCTATATAAAAGAGACTTCAGATACAGTATTAGGGGACCACTAAGGTCTATATAAAAAGAGACTTCAGATACAGTATTAGGGACCACTAAGGTCTATATAAAAGAGACTTCAGATACAGTATAAGGGACCACTAAGGTCTATATAAAAGAGAGACTTCAGATACAGTATTAGTGACCACTAAGGTCTATATAAAAGAGACTTCAGATACAGTATTAGGGGGACCACTAAGGTCTATATAAAAGAGACTTCAGATACAGTATTAGGGACCACTAAGGTCTATATAAAAAGAGACTTCAGATACAGTATTAGGGACCACTAAGGTCTATATAAAAGAGACTTCAGATACAGTATTAGGGACCACTAAGGTCTATATAAAAGAGACTTCAGATACAGTATTAGGGACCACTAAGGTCTATATAAAGAGACTTCAGATACAGTATTAGTGACCACTAAGGTCTATATAAAAGAGACTTCAGATACAGTATTAGGGACCACTAAGGTCTATATAAAAGAGACTTCAGATACAGTATTAGGGACCACTAAGGTCTATATAAAAGATACTTCAGATGACTAAGAGACTTCAGATACAGTATTAGGGGACCACTAAGGTCTATATAAAAGAGACTTCAGATACAGTATTAGGGGACCACTAAGGCCTATATAAAGAGACTTCAGGTCTACATAAAGTATCTAAAGAGCACCATGTCATGGGACCTTTAACTAGGCTCTGTCTCTATATAAGCTAGACATGAGGTTGATTCTTGCTATTCTAAGCTTGAAGAGTCTGAATCATCATCAGCAGCTGTTGGTTGGAGCTACAGACTTTGCTGTCGTTGCAAAAAACGACTCTTAAGATAACTTTTGTTAATAATCGGACACTGGACGGATCGCCAACGCAGCATTTCCCTTCACGTGTCCCACTTGAAGAAAGGACAGAGGTCGTCCACGGCAGCAGAACAGCAACCTTGAAGCCTCCAAAAGCTGAAAATACACACGCGGCTGGCAGGTTTGCTTTACTGACAAACCACAAACACCACTGGCAATCTATTAGGTGGATGGTCAAATTTGAACTTTTACCAGCCATTTGGCTCGCTGGTTGGGATGGATCAAAAAACAAATTCACACCCGGGAAACATCTCAGCCGCTTTAACCCTTGTGTTGTCCTCCTGGGTCAAAAATAGACAACGATTTGACACTTTTGTCCTTTTTTCAGACTTTTTTTTTTTTTTTTTTCACTACCACCACCTTACTAGTTTTTCTACTTTTTGGAATCCATGGTCAATAACTCTCATTTATATAAAATTATACCTAATATTTGAGTTAAAAAAGCAGAAATTAGTTTGACTAATAGTTAAGATCAGAGGAATGAAAGTGATCAATTGTATTTACAAAGAGCGTTGGAAGGAATCCAATCCATTTTTTGTGGTAATTTGCTTAAAAAGAAACTCATATTTCAGATATAGACATTTTTTAAAGGGGTCAGATTTGACCCGAGGACAACAGGAGGGTTAAACCAAGGCCTTCCCCCAATCCCACAGTTTCAAACTGAAGTAATAACCTCTGTCTGCCCATGACACCGTGTTCTCACTTCCTTCCTGAATGCAGCTTTGAGCTTCCAGTCTGGGATTCTCCAAGGCCTTTTTTTCCTGATCTTGAGAGGGCCGCTCGCGAAGAAAAACACAGTAGATTGAATCTTGGCAGGTTTGCGTGTTTAAACGGAGCAGATCACCTCCGCCCGGCTTCCTGCTGCAAACATCAAGCACCGACCTTATCGTTTCCTCGCGGTGATTAGGCCACTTCCTGGTGACTGCATCGGCAGGTTCAAGTTCATTTATGTGCGCCGTGCGGCTTTTCTCAGCCTTTTGGTGAGTCATACGGTGAAGAAAAAGATCAAAATGATGACCTTCAAAAGCAATCAGGACTTTAATTGGCGTTTTCCCTCTAACAATTCCTAATGTGTTGCATCTGTCTGCAACGCCACAGGGACGTGGACCAGGGTTTGGACCTGGTGCTTTTTATGCTGTATGCACTTCTTCATGTTTGAATTTATTATTTTGACGGCACTTTTCTTATACCAATGCTGCACCTCCTCTGTCAGTGGAGGAATGTAAGTACATGTACTCCCATGCTGATGTGGGAGGTGTTGAGGTACTTGTACTTTGAGTCTTTTCTTTTCATGCCACTTTCTACTTCTACTCCGCTACATTTCAGAGAGAAATATTCTACTTTTTACTCCACTACATTCATCTGACAGCTTTAGTTACTAGTTACTTTAGTTACTAGTTATTTTACTCATTAAGATTTCTGCACACTATAATATTTGATACTTTATTATAAAGTAACCTAGCAACAATATAACGGCCTCCAGGTCCAGCTGAGATGATGTCATTAAACACACAGCTGGTTGGATCCTTTCTCCAATGGGAGGACAGTTCCCTTTAAGTAAAAATTCCTGATGATACTTTTACTGAAGTAACATTTTCCATGCAGGACTTTTACTTGTAAAAGTGTCATTTTTACTATGTGGTATTTTTGCTTTTACCTAAACCGAAAGCATCTGAATACTTCTTCCACCGCTGTCCTCTGCCATCTTCACAGAGTAAAAATATAGTATAAATAATATTATTTTGTTTTGGTGCACCAAAGCATAATAAATATGATCTGATTGTCGGTTCGAGCTTGGATGATGTTTCCTGAAGCAACCAGAGTTTAGAATGGCAACACACACAAAAAATATTTATTCAACATTTTTCACATTTAGTTGTTTTTGACTTATTTTAACAAATTTTTATTTCACTTTTTACCTTTTATGGTGTTTATTCCGATATTGTTGGCACTTTTTTCTGCAATTTGTGTTGCTTTTTTGATGTTTGTGGAATTTTTTCCAACATTTTTATTGCATTTTTCAACCTTTTGGGCTTTTTCTTCAGTGTTTTTGTCCTTTTTTTCCTTATTATCTGTCTTCTCTTTACTCATTTGGACTCATCATTTGCCTATGATGCCTGTGTCACGGGCCCTGGACACTACTAGTTATTATTATTATTATTAATACACTCGTAGTAGGGGCTGAGGTGTTAATTCACTTTACCTGAATGCGTACGATAAAGGAACACTGGACGGCCCCGTGTGAATCTCTTTCTTCTTAATCAAAGTGAGGCGGGGGCGGGGGGGGTGCGTTGTCGTGCTTGCGAGCATCTGACAGCCTCGACAGTTGGGATGGGCGACTGCCAAGCTGCTGCTAAATATACACAGGGGTCAGTCTCTGGCAGTTCCTCGGCTCTGTCAGAGCAGCGCTTCAGGTTCTCTGATAAAAAGCCGTTTCTCTGCTCGCTGAAGTCAAGTGACAGTTGTGACAGGGGAGAGGTCGCGGGGTCTGGGACCTGTGTGTGTTGTGTGCGCGTGCGTGTGTGTGTGTGGTGTGTGTGTGTGTGTGTGTGGACCTGTCACAGAGGTCCCCAGATATTCAGCCAAGAGGTCTGAGGTTAGCCTCGTCTTTCTTTCCTTCCTGGGATTTGTGGGGTTATGTGTACACTACAAAAAATATCTTTATCCTTAACATCAAGCTTTTTTTTTTATTATAAATGCAACAAATCATACCAGGAGAGCATCATTCGCAGTCATAACAAAAACTTTTCCACACATTTTTCTTTTGCTCAGACAAAAGGAGCTATATAGAAACAGAATGTTGGGGCCCTCGGGATTTTCCCAATTTTTGACATTGTTTTAATAAACAATTTGTCAGTTCAACAGAGGAGAAAAAAGCGCCGCCTGCAGAAAGTGAAACTTCTGTGGCAGAGAAGCCAAGGTGTAACAATCCAGTTGTTTGACAGGGGAGGGTAAGCCACAGAAATGAACAATCTAGGATTAACATTTTATGGTGGACATTTTTTGCAGTGTCCATCAGTGTGGATGCATTTTCCTGTGTGTTGTGTGTGTGTGTGTGTGTGTGTGTGTGTCAGTCAGCAGAGCATTGATGAACTCAGCACAATGTTGAATGGGGCTGTTTTGGCAGCTGAGACAGCGGGGCCGAACCTGTGGGTCAGAGATAAACGCCCCTCTCAGCTCTGAGCCGGCGAGAGGACGTCCCACCAGAGACGGGGGGGGGTTGAGAAAGCACAGGAAAACAGCTCGCTGAGGGGGCAGCACTAGACGAGAGGTTAGACACACGGGCCTGTAAGCGCATAGTCTATATCAACGACATTCCATTTCCGGGATAGTTCAGAAGCCGTCGGATGTCTGTCCCCGTCCTCTGTCTCTGTGTTGCCGTTCTAGCCTCCATCCCCATCTACTGTCTCTGTGTTGGCGTTCTAACCTCCGTGCCCGTCCTCTGTCTCTGTGTTGGCGTTCTAACCTCCGTGTCCGTCCTCTGTCTCTGTATTGGCGTTCTAACCTCCGTCCCCATCTACTGTCTCTGTGTTGGCGTTCTAACCTCCGTCCCTGTCCTCTGTCTCTGTGTTGGCGTTCTAACCTCCGTCCCTGTCCTCTGTCTCTGTGTTGGCGTTCTAACCTCCATGCCTAACCTCTGTCCCTGTCCTCTGTCTCTGTGTTGGTGTTCTAACCTCCGTCCCTGTCCTCTGTCTCTGTGTTGGCGTTCTAACCTCCGTCCCTGTCCTCTGTCTCTGTGTTGGCGTTCTAACCTCCGTCCCCATCTACTGTCTCTGTGTTGGCGTTCTAACCTCTGTCCCTGTCCTCTGTCTCTGTGTTGGCGTTCTAACCTCCGTCCCTGTCCTCTGTCTCTGTGTTGGCGTTCTAACCTCTGTCCCTGTCCTCTGTCTCTGTGTTGGCGTTCTAACCTCCGTCCCTGTCCTCTGTCTCTGTGTTGGCGTTCTAACCTCTGTCCCTGTCCTCTGTCTCTGTGTTGGTTCTAACCTCCGTTCTACTGTCTCTGTGTTGGCCTCTAACCTCCCCCTGTCCTCTGTCTCTGTGTTGGCGTTCTAACCTCTGTCCCTGTCCTCTGTCTCTGTGTTGGCGTTCTAACCTCCGTCCCTGTCCTCTGTCTCTGTGTTGGCGTTCTAACCTCTGTCCCTGTCCTCTGTCTCTGTGTTGGCGTTCTAACATCCGTCCCTTTGGCCACCGGCCAAAAACTTTGAAAAAAGTGAAAAGAAAGTCGGAAAATTAACAAAAGGTTGAAAAAAGGGATACATATGTTGTAAAATAACTCCAAAAATGTCAGAAGAAAGCACCAAAAACGTTGACAACAACGGCAAACACGTTGGAATAAAAATTAAAATGTGCAATAAGTGCGAAATGTGAATAATGTGACTTGTTATTTTGGGGCAATTTGGTTAAAATTTGGTTAAAAACCCACATTTGTTCATAGAAAAATGATCTGAATGATCAATTATCTACTTTCATTAAATGTTGGGGTGTTATAAATGAGGAAATTCCAAAAATAAGTGTAAATGTAGTGGTTATAGGTCGGTGGTAGTGGGAAAAAGTGCTGAAATAGCAACAAAAACTTTGAGAAAAGCACCCATTAAAGCAAAAAAAAAAAGTATTTTTCTATTTGGAGACGGGAGGACAACACAGCAGCAGAAATGCAGAACTTAAGTACATTTAGGTATGTTTTATTGACGCAAGTAATATCCTTATTTCCATATTCAACAACCTTATTGCATATAGAATATGTTTCTCTTGTCTTCGTGGTCGTCAGCAGTCCTCCCAAACCAGATTCCACGTTTTTTTTGTGTTTCAGTCCTTTAACTTCTCCACTTCTTCTCTCATTTCTCTTTGGCGATTGATGATTTTTTTAAACAGCATTGCAGATGTCGCTTCTTTTCAAACGGTGAATATCTGACCATTTCATCTTTTCACAACTCCCCCCATAACCCCCATAACCCTGCAGTCCTTTGATGAAGTAGGCCAGAGAGTATCTAAATTAGACATTCAGCATCAATGCAAAGTGAACGAGGGACCCTGCGCACTCTGAAGCATCGGCTGACTCGTGGAGATGTGGTATAAAATACTTTTTCCTGCTCTTTGTACTTCTTGTACTTCTTATTTTCAGAGCAGAACATGGAACCGTGGAGGAATGTTGTCTTTTGATAGGGCCTAATGCGCCAGAACATTTGGGTCAATGCAACATAACGACAAGAAAGTTTTTAGACAAGCGGTGAGATCATTTCCACTTCTGAGGCTCCATCCCCCCCGCTACATTTTGGTTTAAAAGTGAATATCTTCTGCTACGTTCCCCCCTCTCATTCCCCCTGCTCAGGTGTTTCCCCTCTCATTCCCCCTGCTCTGGCGTTTCCCCCTCTCATTCCCCCCTGCTCTCCCCTCTCATTCCCCCTGCTCTGGTGTTTCCCCTCTCATTCCCCCTGCTCAGGTGTTTCCCCTCTCATTCCCCCTCTCATTCCCCCTCCCCCCCTGCTCTGGTGTTTCCCCCTCTCATTCCCACTGCTCTGGTGTTTCCCCCTCATTCCCCCTGCTCTGGTGTTTCCCCTCTCATTCCCCCTGCTCTGGTGTTTCCCCCTCATTCCCCCTGCTCATTCCCCCTGCCTGGCTGTTTCCCCCTCATTCCCCCTGCTCTGGTGTTCCCCCCCCTCTCATTCCCCCTGCTCTGGCGTTTCCCCCTCTCCCCCTCTCATTCCCCCATGCTCTGGCGTTTCCCCTCTCATTCCCCCTGCTCTGGTGTTTCCCCCTCATTCCCCCTGCTCTGGTGTTTCCCCTCTCATTCCCCCTGCTCTGGTGTTTCCCCCTCTCATTCCCCCTGCTCTGGTGTTTCCCCCTCTCATTCCCCCTGCTCTGGTGTTTCCCCCTCTCATTCCCCCTGCTCTGGTGTTTCCCCCTCTCATTCCCCCTGCACTGCTCTGGCGTTTCCCCCCCCTCTCATTCTCCCCCTGCTCTGGTGTTTCCCCCTCTCATTCCCCCTGCTCCGGCGTTTCCCCCTCTCATTCCCACTGCTCTGGTGTTTCCCCCTTGTGTGCACGGAGATCGATAACTGGCATAAAACTCCGCTTGTGTTGTCTTCCTGTCCACCATGAATGTGTGTGTTTGCCATTTCACACACGTGTTTTTGTCTCTTTTCTCTACGCTGTTTTAAATTGTTGGCCATAGACTTTTTTTCACAGCAACCAGTAATGACGGCTGCATTCTTACTGAGGAGAGGCCCTGGTCGGGCTGGGCGATCGGGAGAAAATCAGATATCATGATATTCTTGACCAAATACCTCAATATCGATGATGGAACAGCTAGAACAGTCTGGTAAGTTCAGAAAAGTACATCACTTTACCGTAATGCAGCCTTTAAAAGCAGGAAAAGACAACACATGTCATATCACGATATTACGATATCTAAAATCAAATCTACCTAATTTTTTGAGTTAAAAAAACAGAAATCATGCATTTTGGGGAACAATAGTTAAGATCAGAAGATGTTTGAAAAACCATTTCAAAATGTATTTCAAATGCTATAAAATTGTATAAAAGACCCAAACTTCAATGAAAGTAATCAGTAATTGTACCTGGGAAGATTGTTATATGGGTTTCATACAACGTACATCATGCATCTATGGTAATTTTGGGCAATTTGGTTGTAAGAAAGCCATATTTGTGATATAAAAAACTTTGAAAATGGGTCAAATTTGACCCTAGGACAACACAAGGGTTAAAAACCAAAACGTAGCGCAGTAAATGTGGCCTGAGAAAGCCTTTGCTTGTCCTTAAATGCCCCAATTGGTCCCTTCATCGCTTAAATTCAACGTCATCCTCTCAGCTCAGAGAATGAGTGTGAACCATGTGACATCCGCCAGTCACATTCAGCTTGTTTTTATACAGCAAAGGTGAAAACAGCATACGAGCTTTGTGTCAAATAAATGCCATGTGACGTGATTATTGCAGTGTAAGAAAACGCATGAGGTTCTCCCTTCGCTTACCTTCGTTTCCATAACCTTAATGCAATGAGCAGTGGTGCAAACTTTGAGCTTCAGATGATGTGTGCGATCCTAGGCACAAATCCTTCACCAAGAGGATTGGCTTCTTCTTCCGCCCCTTCCTTTTTCTCTTCTTTTAAATTTTGAATTTTGTGGTATTTATTTCCCCCATTTGTTTTTTTAATTGATATTGTTTGTCTTTGTCTTTGTGTTGAGTGTGAACCATCAAAATTCAATTGTTTTCAGCAAAGTGAAAACAGCAGTTTTTCCATGTGACATTTCAGCTTCAGATGATCAAAAGAGGATTGGCTTCTTCTTCCGCCCCTTCCTTTTTCTCTTCTTGTTTCCTTTGTGTTACTTCGTCTTCTTCTTTCAGCATCAAATACGGTAAGAGCTTCTCAAAAATTAATTGTTTTCCGTGAAAGCAGTTTTTTGCCCATACGTTAATTCAGTCGACAAATGCTTAATTCCACTAAACATTTGTTGGTTCATTTGTGTCATAAAAACGGAAATGCTTATTGAAATTGGCACATTCGACAAAGAGAGTGACCTTTTGGGACAACAATGTTGGAAAAAACAACAAAAACTTTGAAAAAAGTGCCAAGAACGTTAGTTAATGTGACAAAAACTGGGATATATGTGGTCTAAATGTACTGCAGATAACAACACAGTAAATCATTTGTTTATGTAGTGGAAGACAGAAGAATATCCTTATGATTTGGTATGACCTGGCCTGGGTTAGGTTCACACACACACACCTGCGTTTCACTGTATGTTGGTGCTCACTCTGGCTGAGTGCTGCTTAGCAGCAATCTCAAATTGAACCTAATCGCTTCTCCAGTCAGCGTGTTTAAAGGGCTTATTCGCCAGGTTAATGGGATTTCCGCCGAAAAGGTCTGCACTCGACGTCTGAAGTGGTCGAGACGATCACAATGAGCTCTGAGTCAAGTGTGATTAACCCGCTGACCCACCTGTAGGCATCGCGCCTCTGCGCCCTCGAGTCATGTTCACATATCAGGATGTAAACAAGGACGCGGGGAATCAAGGAGCAATGAGAACAACAGATAGGAAAAGTACAGCCCTGATATGTCTGTCTGTCTGTCTGTGTGTGCATGTGTGTGTGTGTGTGCAAGTAGTGTGTTATTGCAAGACTGATAATTTAGTAAGTTAAATGTCTTCATTTTTCAACCAGGTTTGGTGCAGACGGACACTTAACCTTTACTCCTAAGCTTTATTACTTGGTAGTTGGAGTGTGTGTGTGTGTGTGTGTTCTACTGAGCAAATGTGAAACTTTTGACTTTTATCTGCACTTTCCTTCTATTAATCATTATTGACAGGATGGCTAGAACTATGAAAAGTAAGACCCCTCGTTGAAAGAAAGCAGAATGATCCTTTAACCACCTTGTTCACAAAGCTTGTAAGACCATTTTTCATTTCCTTAGCTAAACAGATTCCTGACTCCTCAACATTTGTTCCCACTTATTATGAATGTTTGTGTTTCTTATCTGGCTGCCTGTGATATTTCCCCCACATGACAGCTACGATACCAACAGCCACAGTTCTCTTTACTTAACACAGAGTGTGTTGTCTAACTAGCCAACCCTGATAATGGAGCGAATTGTTCCGCATCGATCCACGCAGCATCGCCGCCGTGGTGGTAATCATCCGTCTGTGTGGGTCAGTGTCTGTAATGATTTCTCTCTTCATCTACCCTCTGACCTTCTGTGTGTGTGTGTGTGTGTTTAGGGGTGTATTATTGTTGAGCATTAGCCAATGAACCGGAGGCAGAAATGAGCGGTGTTATCACCTCTGATGGCTTCCTCTGACTGAGTGTTCACTTCTTTCTCCTGATTCAAAGCGCCAGCAAAGCGTTGCTACCTCAGCATGTGTTTCTTATTTTTTGTTTTTTTGCCTTTATTAGATAGTGAAGACTTTCTGAATGTTTTCTCTTGGCTATGAAATGAGGCCTTCAATATTCCCATAAAAAACAAGTCAGGTGTATAAACAGCGGTGAAAGAAGTATACACAACAGAAGTACTAATACCACACTGTAATAATAGTGTTAGAGTAGAAGTCCTGCATTGAAAATGTTAAAGCTCTGAGCAGGAATTAAAGCTTTCATAATAAGGTTATATCTCTAAAGCCCAAAGCATATCAAACATGTATTCAGCCAAAGGGATAACACACACCTACTTTCCGTGGCAAAGTGCCATCGCTTGTTTTAATTTAGGACTTTTTGATGTGTTGTCAGTGGATATCTCAGTTTGGGAGGAAAGCTTCACATGTTCACTTCAAACGCTCCGGGCGTTTTCTCCTCCCTTTTTGTCAAAAGAAGCTAAATATTGGGGTTTTATTCTGTGACAGCGACAGAACACGTGTGAGAACTAGGTCACATCGTATTTAGAATACTTACCGGTGCTGAAAGAGGTTACTCATGCCCACCTAGTGTGTCGGGAGAGGGTTTTGTTGGCATCTGAGCAGCGGTGGAATATAACTAAGTACATCTACTCCAGTACTGTACTTCAGTCCAAATGTTGAGGTACTTGTACTTTACTTGAGTCTTTTCTTTTCATGCCACTTTCTACTTCTACTTTGCTACATTTCAGAGAGAAATATTCTACTTTTTACTCCACTACATTCATCTGACAGCTTTAGTTACTAGTTACTTTAGTTACTTGTTACTTTCCACATTAAAGACACATTAAGATTTCTGCACTCAAATCACATGTAGTTTATAAAATCTGATGTTTATTATAAAGTAACCATATGACTATTTTTCTTTACTTTTAATACTTTGAGTACATTTTCCTGATGGTCATAGGCGTAATTTACTAGGGGGATAATAATCAAAACTGGGCTTTTTTCCAAAGCGTTTTTCATAGTTTTTCATAACCACGCCCTAAAACACCCCCTGCTTTATCGCCGATTTTAAAATCAATGAAACCGTTATTCAGAAAATGATCATTCTGTGTTGCAGAAGACTAAAAACTAGTAATTGAGGCCATAAACTCATTATGAAAGTGTTTACTGAAGTAATATATCAAGTAAGAAGTGGGTCACTTTCTCATAGACTTCTATAGAAACTGACCTCCTTTTGCAACCGCACATGTCCCCCCCTGCAGGAATTCAGATAGAATACAGGTTTAAGGAGTCCCCCCCTGCAGGAATTCAGATAGAATTCAGGTTTAAGGAGTCCCCCTTGCAGGAATTCAGATAGAATACAGGTTTAAGGAGTCTCCGCCTGCAGGAATTCAGATAGAATTCAGGTTTAAGGAGTCTCCCCCTGCAGGAATTCTGATAGAATTCAAGTTTAAGGAGTCCCCCCTGCAGGAATTTAGATAGAATACAGGTTTAAGGAGTCCCCCCTGCAGGAATTAAGATAGAATTCAGGTTTAATCCCCCCTGCAGGTTTAGAATACAGGTTTATGGAGTCTCCCCCCTGCAAGAATTCAGATAGAATACAGGTTTATGGAGTCCCCCCCTGCAGGAATTCAGATAGAATACAGGTTTATGGAGTCTCCCCCTGCAGGAATTCAGATAGAATACAGGTTTATGGAGTCTCCCCTGCAGGAATTCAGATAGAATACAGGTTTAAGGCACTTCCGCATTTGAAGCACTTCGCCGAACCGGTTGCTTTGTCCATTAATATTATACAGTGTATGCATGGGACGCTAGTGAACACTTCACTTGGCAGCCGGTAACGTTTCATTTCATTTCATTTCATATATTTATTATACAGGAAAGTTAGAAAAAGTAACATTACATTACAATATAAAAACGGGCCTGACTCAGTTTAAAAACTGGTTTAAACGTTAGCCTACTGTTAGCTAGTATCTGGATTAATCCATCCATCTTCATCCGCTTATCCGGAGTCGGGTCGCGGGGGCAGCAGCTCCAGTAGGGGACCCCAAACTTCCCTTTCCCGAGCCACATCAACCAGCTCCGACTGGGGGATCCCGAGGCGTTCCCAGGCCAGGTTGGAGATATAATCTCTCCACCTAGTCCTGGGTCTTCCCCGAGGCCTCCTCCCAGCTGGACGTGCCTGGAACACCTCCCTAGGGAGGCGCCCAGGAGGCATCCTTACCAGATGCCCGAACCACCTCAACTGGCTCCTTTCGACGCGAAGGAGCAGCGGCTCTACTCCGAGCTCCTCTTGGATGACTGAGCTTCTCACCCTATCTCTAAGGGAGACGCCAGCCCCCCCTCCTGAGGAAACCCATTTCGGCCGCCTGTACCCTGGATTAAACAGGGTTAAAATGCTGACAGCTAAACCGTGTAGTGTGACTGTATTTCACTGTAGAGGATTCCAGCCCCGGGACGCCAACAGTCTGCAGCTGCACAGACTGGTCAATGGTGCGTTCACTTGAAACTGGTAAACCTCATGGGGCATTCAAAGTTCTTGTAAAATATCCCCTTCTCATCTAGTTGTTTTTGACGTTTTAACAGCATTCTACTGGCGAAATAAGTTATTGTTACATTTTTAAGTATTGTTTTAGCACCGTTATCAAAAAAAAAAACACAATACCCAACCCTTGTGATGCATTGTGATATCGAATGGTAATGGAATAGTGAGACCAGTGAAGATTCCCACCCCTACTGAATGAGGGAAAGTCGTACATTCAGGACTCAGATGTTTGCGCTCGTTCTCTACTGTATTTCTGGACTGCAACTGTTTTAATTCTTTCCAGCTGAAGTCAGCCGAGCAGCTTAAGCATAAAAAAGGATTTCAAGTACAACTCCTGAGCCAAGTCGGCTGTATTCAGTTACTAATGTTGGCGTTGTGGCTCCGAGCGGAGTGACATAATATTTGACATGAGATGCCAAGTGTGAGAAACTCTTGTGTGTGTGTGTGTTTTGTTCTCCTCAGGGTGTGAAGGTATTAAACCAACTGGCAGGAATCGCTTTAGAGCCCGGTGACTGATGGGCCAGAACAGCTGCACAGGTACACACACACACTCAAACTCACACACACACACACACACACACACACACACACACACACACACACAGACAGTGACACAAACACAGACAGAGACACAAATACAGACACACACACACACACACACACACACACACACACACACACAAATCACACACACACACACACACACACAGAGACACAAACACAGACAGAGACACAAATACAGACACACGCAGAGACACACGCACACACACACACATACATACATACATACATACATAGGCCTATATATATATATATATATATATATATATATATATATATATATATACACAGTACATACACATACATACATACATAGGCCTATATATATACAGTACATACACATACATACATACATACATACATAAATAGACCTATATACATGCAAACACATACATACATCTATGTACAGTCACATCTACAGTGGGTTTCCCCTACTGTTAACATTGTAAGGGTTAACATTGGTTTAGTAACCCAACCCTGGATGGAGTTGTATCCCGAGGTGAGAATGAGCCCAAAATGTCATCACTTCCCAAAAAAATTCCTGGGAGCAAATTTTCAAAGGCATTAAAAAAAAAAAAACAATTGTCCATGCAACGCACACAATTTCCCAACAGGTGCAGAAGAAGATCAAGTTGCAACACTTTTTCTCTCCCCCCCCCCATTCTCCTTCTTCTCTTTTTCTCAAATGAATGCCAGCAAGAGCGGCTTTAGAGACATTTCTGATTTGTGTGTGTGTGTGTGTGGGAGTCAGCAGAAAGGAGCGGGGGGGTCGCTAATAACCAGGCAAGGTACACTAATCTCCGATGGCAACATTTGGTTTACCTTAAGCTGGAGGGACAGCTGTATTAAAAGCCGGAATTATCCTAATCAGTTCAAACTCCATCCTCCTCCCTCCCTGCTTCACCTCTTTGCATATAAAACTTCCACATTAGGCTTAAGAGTACAACGGCTTAGCTGCTGTTCGCCCTACATCTGTCTTCTCTCTGCGACGACCAATCACAACAGTGGATGGAGGGAGGGGTGGGGGGGATGGAGGAAAGGGAGCGGATGTGTGGGGAAAAGACAGGAGAGAGAAGTGAGAAGGAAGATTTAAAATTCAGAGATCCGAGATTCAGAATTCTTTATATATGGAGAAATTCACACTGTTGCAGCAGCAGAGGATACACAGGGTAGTGCAAGACACACAAGATAAATGAACAGTAAATAAATATAAGTAAAGAGAATAATACAATGTATTTCCATTGTACTATACAATGTATCTTGTTGAAAGGAAGTAAAGGAGGAATGTGACAGGAGAAGTGAAAGAAAAAGTTGAGCGGAGAGACAGAAGGTGAGGAAAAGAAGCAGAAAAACGCGTATTATCACAACTACCTGCACTTGTTTAATTATATTGAATATTAAGACTTTTATTACAGTTTTACTATGGGCCAATGAAATGAAAGCACAATACCCTAAACACTTAATAGATAAATAATCCCAGAGGCGTAATACAATTTCATAATATAAAATACCAAAAAAAAATCCAATGTTGCATAAGACCTAGATAATCTCATTCATACACGCATCAAGTAACCGATCAATATATTTTTCATGCTTCCGTTCCCTAGCACTACACTATCTTGGCGTTTTCAGTAATAGTCTCAAACTATTATTATTATTCATCATTTTCAACATTCAAATTTCTTTTTGGTCCCTTTAAATCTTTTTTAATCATGTAAATGTGGAGAAGGTTATATATAAGTGAATCTATTTTCTGTATATAGATGCGTATGCCCGTGCACATGCAGTCGCATGTCTTCATGCAAACGTTTGCTTCTCATTTTGACACTATGTAGTTTCTATGTGTGACTGAATTCCCAGGAAGTATTACAAAAAACATTGCCTTGCTCCGCCCTCCTACGTACTTCTCAATTACACTCAATTTTAATTTTCCTTCAGTACTACGTCTAGGTTTGGTACATTCTTGGGTGTTCTCTGTACAAATGAAATGGACCAGGCTAATGTACCAGAGTCTGGCAGGACCAGGCTAATGGACTAGAGTCTGGTAGGACTAGGCTAATGTACCAGAGTCTGGCAGGACCAGGCTAATGGACTAGAGTCTGGTAGGACTAGGCTAATGGACCAGAGTCTGGTAGGACTAGGCTAATGGACCAGAGTCTGGTAGGACCAGGCTACAAAAGAACTAGCATAAAGACCCATCTTTAAAGTTTTTAAAGTATTGTATTATTTCTGCAGGGCCCATGACATCCAGAACCTGTTTTTCTGCGTATGAGGTATGTGTATTTCAGACCTGTTCCGGCTGCACTGCAAACAGCTTCTATCTGGCTATTTTTTCTTTTTCCTTTTTTTGCCTCTCTCTGCGAGGCCCTCGGCACCATAAATCCGACTGATTACTCCGCACCCCTTTTGCTTGACTGAACCTTCACAATCAGCCGTGGCCGCCAACAATGAGGCCCTGATGAATCAAACATCCATGGCATTAGTTTCACCTTGCTGCCCCTTTCCCATGCGCCGCCGCCTCTTTGTCAGGCCCCGGTTTGATGAGAAGGACTACTGACACCGGCTGCACCTATTGATAGACAATTCTGTAAAGACGGACCCCAACTACCCTACAAAAACCCCAAATGCTCCTCCCTCTTCTCCCCCTCCCCCTGTCCTGTTTGCCCCCAAAAATAAGCGACAGAATTTGATTGGGGCGCTGCATTAAAACCCTGCTGCCTGGTCTGCAGGACGCTTTGTGCTTCTTTTTTGGCAGTAGCGGTTCTTTATTGCAATGTCTCAAATATTTGCAGAAGTGTGTACTTTTATGAAGTAGTCCTTTCATCACACTGGTAAAAACTCACATTAAGACCTACAACACCAACAGAACAAGTTAATATCTGAAATCATAACTCATTACTGCTGTAGTGCTTGAAATGCACTTTTATATGCAGGGTTTCACATTGTAAAAAGTGAGATGTCCATGTTTTTTTTGTTTATAAAGCAGGTTGAGGTGCTTTATAAATACTATAATAAAAATTTGTATCAAAACGTAATCTACAGAGAAATTGCGTACTGCCCTTACTCCAGTACTGTGCCTTTAAACGAGCCATCAGGACTTCCTGTACGGTTGTATATAGGTAGGAAGTGGCTCTACAGTGCCGTTACAGTCATAGACATAATAAAGAGTAGACGCCGCATCGACCACTACTGCCTATTGGCGCTGACGAGATTTGGGGCCGCCATCTTGGACCGGTCACCCGCTCCACTCAGTGTAATGTGTTTGGCAGGTGCAATGAGCTGTCAGCGCGTTTAATTAATCAATCTCACTGAATACCCAACTGATTTTCATGTTTTTTTTTTTTTTGCTACAAAGGTCATACATGTAGCTATGATACAGGACACATGATTAGGCGTATTTTAATATTCATAGTGTGCTTAACAGTAATAGAATATTCTGATATGATATAAATTCACCAGATGTCCGAGATCAAAACTGGAAACATAATCCCGGAAAAGGGAGAGCAACGGGGATATTTCCAGTTTGACTATAAATCTGATTGAAAAACCTAATGTTGTGTCTTTAAAAAAAAAGAACAAGGACAGAGGTAGTTTTTCTTCTGTATTTAGTCAGGGGACAAAAACGGGGGACTGTCCCTAAATCCGAGGACGTCTGGTCACCCTAGACCAGACATCCTCGGTGTATCTATCATTTGTAAATGATAGGTATTTGCAAAATACCCCTACATCACATACATATATAAATACCCCTACATCATGTAGGCTATAATAGGTATAAATACCCCTACATCACATATATGATGTAGGCTATAATAGGTATAAATACCCCTACATCACATATATGATGTAGGCTATAATAGGTATAAATACCTATTATAGAAAAATAATTTGCACACACATTATAAATATGATAGGAAGAAGAAACAGATAGTGACCGTAAAGTCAGATATTTAAGTACAAGAAACAATATGATTATATTATTAGAGTCTACTTGAAGCTTTTTATATTTGTCTCTCTCTCTGTCACACACGCACACACACAAACACACACACACACACACACACACACACACACACACGCACACATACGCAAGCACACACACACACACGCACAGTACTACCACGTTGTTCTGCATCAATCGCCTCCCAGACCTTGACATTTAGCAGCCCCTCCCAACACACACACACACACACACACACACACACTAGGGTTGCACAACATTGACAAAATGTGATATTGCAACATCGATATGAATTCAGATATTTTTAAACATATATAAAATTACAAAATAGATTCATAACAAATTAAACAAGTTTTCTTACAACACAAGGTTTATTTTAACTGAAAGTTATATTGGACTGGTCCAACATGAATAACTAAGGACCATGTCTACAGAACAGGACGGGTTCTACTGGTTGACAGTATACAATATATAAATAAAGTTATAATATAAATAACTAAGGACCATGTCTACAGAACAGGACGGGTTCTACTGGTTGGACAGTATAAAATATATAAATAAAGTTATAATATAAATAACTAAGGACCATGTCTACAGAACAGGACGGGTTCTACTGGTTGGACAGTATAAAATATATAAATAAAGTTATAATATAAATAACTAAGGACCATGTCTACAGAACAGGACAGGTTCTACTGGTTGGACAGTATACATATATAAATAAAGTTATAATATAAATAACTAAGGACCATGTCTACAGAACAGGACGGGTTCTACTGGTTGGACAGTATAAAATACATAAATAAAATAACTAAGTTATAATATAAATAACTAAGGACCATGTCTACAGAACAGGACGGGTTCTACTGGTTGGACAGTATAAAATACATAAATAAAGTTATAATATAAATAACTAAGGACCATGTCTACAGAACAGGACGGGTTCTACTGGTTGGACAATAAAATATATAAATAAAGTTATAATATAAATAACTAAGGACCATGTCTATAGAACAGGACGGGTTCTAATGGTTGGACAGTATAAAATACATAAATAAAGTTATAATATAAATAACTAAGGACCATGTCTACAGAACAGGACGGGTTCTACTGGTTGGACAGTATAAAATACATAAATAAAGTTAACAGGACAGCTCCACAAAATAAACTAAATATTGCATACTTATTGCGACTTTCGATATATTTGATAAATGACCAGCTGTCTCAGCTCTTATTACATAAGTATTTGGACAGATACACCTCTTTTATGTTGTGTTGACTCTGTACTCAAGCACATTGCTATTGAAAAGGCTATATAATATATATATATATATCTCTATCTATCTATCTATCTTATAAAGTAACGTGCAAGTCTTATCAAACAAATCCCAACTAAACCAGAGACAATCCCAATGTAATAACCACACAAGCATACATTAGTGCTGCTTTTGGAACTTAACTTATGTAGCAATTTTCAAAACACAGATAGGCCTACAAAATGCTTCACAGAACCCAGAGTGAAAGAGATAAGATCTGAGCAGGAATATGCTGCACAGTGCTCTGGCATCTTGTATCTTCTGCTGCCAAGTAACGAGTATGACCGGTCCAAGATGGCGGCTGGATTTCTCGCGCTCAGCCTGCCAATGCGGCGTCTACTCTTTATTATGTCTATGGTTACAATCATCCCCCGGCTGCAATGACAGTGCAGAGACTACAAGAGTGCAGATGCGGTAGACCTAGAACCACCGACCAATCAGAGCAGACTGGGCTTTTTTGGCAGGGGGTCTTAAAGAGGCAGGTGCTAAAATGAATCAAGTATATTTAGACAGACAGTATGAGAAAAATAATGTTGTTTTTTTAACATTAAAACATTGAAACATGTTCTAGTAGGGACCCCGAGTTTGAACCTAAAAATAAGCTGAATATGGAGCTTTAAATGATTTGGTTGTTTCAGGTGTTTTCTTCAAACCTTCACATTTAAGAGCATACAAAGTTAAACATGTCTTCCCAACAACAACTCGGATAATTGAAGTTGAGGAAGAAGCCCATTTTTTAAAATAAAACTTCACAAAAACATTCAATAAAGTGTAATATGTGTACTGTAGTCTAATCTAATTTGTACCTCCAAGTACTTTAGGTGACAGTTTCACATGATGGACATTGCATAATATGCAATTCATGCTTTTATCAAATAATCCTTTAATGGTAGAAAAACATAATCTTTCACCTTTATTCCTCCACTGAATTTCCGCTAATGCTGGTCATACAAATGATTTAAAACCTGTTTATAACATTGGTGCTGACCTAACTTTCCTTCCAAGGAGAAATAAAAGCTGTGTGTGAACCTGTTCCCTATCATGGAAATAGTTGTATATAGTTATAGTTATATAGTTATATATATTAGAAATAGTTACAATAGTTATATATACGTATATATAATGTGTTCTCCATTCTCTGTGATTAATTTCATTCAGTATGTAGTCTACTATCAAATACCCACAATTCACACCTAATTTGAGGATACATGAGATGTACCCTACATTTTACTCCCATATCCCACAATGCAACGCGGTCGTGTTTTCCCGGAGGAGAAGAAGAAGCAGGAGCACCCGCAGATGTCCGTCCCCGTCCTCTGTCTCTGTGATGGCGTTCTAACCTCCGTCCCCATCTTATGTCTCTGTATTGGCAGAGGACGAGGATGGAGGTCCCCTGTGTTGGCGTGCTAACCTCCGTCCCCGTCTTCTGTCTCTGTGTTGGTGCTCTAACCTCTGTCTCCGTCCTCTGTCTCTGTGTGGGCGCTCTAACCTGCGGCTGATTTCTGAGAACTATGGTTACCTGGTCCTCAGATCTCTGCAGGGTGAATCCAGACAGCTAGCTAGACTATCTGTCCAATCTGAGGACTATGGTTACCTGGTCCTCAGATCTCTGAAAATCCAGACAGCTAGCTAGACTATCTGTCCAATCTGAGGACTATGGTTACCTGGTCCTCAGATCTCTGCAGGTGAATCCAGACAGCTAGCTAGACTATCTGTCCAATCTGAGGACTATGGTTACCTGGTCCTCAGATCTCTGCAGGGTAAATCCAGACAGCTAGCTAGACTATCTGTCCAATCTGAGGACTATGGTTACCTGGTCCTCAGATCTCTGCAGGGTAAATCCAGACAGCTAGCTAGACTATCTGTCCAATCTGAGGACTATGGTTACCTGGTCCTCAGATCTCTGCAGGGTAAATCCAGACAGCTAGCTAGACTATCTGTCCAATCTGAGGACTATGGTTACCTGGTCCTCAGATCTCTGCAGGGTAAATCCAGACAGCTAGCTAGACTATCTGTCCAATCTGAGGACTATGGTTACCTGGTCATAATGTCAATAAACCAGAACAAGTTTTTCTCCCATTCCAGGATATTGTGTGGACTAGACGGACCTTTCTCCACAGTGCTGTGGAGGACGAACCTATTAGAAGTCAGTTTCGGTTTGTCCGTCACAAAAACAACCGACGCATCTCCGGACGCAACAATGTTTTCAGTGTAGTGTCTGAAATCTTTATTGGTCCCTATACAGTATAGTTTATAGGGAATGGTGAGTGAGTGAATGGAGGGAGCGGTTTGGAACACATCTAAGGTCTGTAAAGTCTGATATTGAACGGCAGTTCTTCATTAACCCCTGCAGCCAGCGCAGTGGTGGGGTTCCTGAGTTTCTCTGGTTTGCTGTTACTGGGTGGAGCAGGCGGCTCGGCCAGGCTGCGCCGTCGGATCAGTAGCACGGGTTCAGACCCTAACTGTACTGGGAAAAACTGCTTTGGGGCCGCATACAACTAGGACAGAGCTTGGCGAACCTGTGTGTGTGTGTGTGTGTGTGTGTGTGTGTGTGTGTGTGTGTGTGTGTGTGTGTGTGTGTGTGTGTGTGTGTGTGTGTGTGGGTTGCTATAATGCTCAAGGCTGCTTATAATGAGAGAGAGAGACAGACCCCAAACACGGCACAGTCTCAGCAGTGAAAGCTCACCCAACGTGCTACCACAATGTTTTATTCATTGAGATGGATTTGATTATATTTGAATTTAATTGACATTTGGAGATAAATGAAGAGTCTCATTCCAAAAATGAGACATCCACTATTTAACAAAATTAACACCACTTAGAAAGTGATGACTGGCATGAAAGTCAAATCGCATTAAAGCTTCTTGTTGAAAGTGATATTGTTTATCAGCTGAAATAAGCTTTAAGGATAAAATGTGTGAATATCGTTTATGACTGAAGTGAAGGCAGTCATTTTTTTGGCGTTAAATACAAATTACTTTGATATGAAATCAGTGAATATATTACAATTTTGAGGACCTTGAGCATAATGTATTGAATGCTACTTTATACTTCAACTCATTTCAGAGGTACTCTTTACATACCGAGTTACCACGTCAGTAAGCTGCAGAGGTCTATGTATGCATGGTTTTGCTCTTTGGGTAGAACCACTAAAGGTGGGACCCAGCTGCTTCCATCACTTTCTTGTATGAACTTTTTATGCAAATTGGAGCTGGTGCTTGCTATGCAGAAGGGAGGTCGGCAGGTGCTCTCACCGACGGTTGAATTGGACAAATATTTTCCAAATTTTAGGACATCTAAAGTGTCCACTTGGCTGTTATGAAGTTATTATTCATCAGCTGAATGATATCCGTCCTACATCACTATTCATTTGCCAGTATACCCCAATTCATTCGCCAGTTTGTCCACTATTGATTGTGCTGAGCTTCAAATTGTTTTTGCACTATTGCCATATTTAATCAAATTTTGCCATCTCTTCCTATCCTTTTCCCATTTTCTATCTGGAGGTTGTTATCTGTAGAGGTTGTGGGGGGGAAAGAGTTATTTCAACAGTACTTAAAAGTAAAAACCCTTTTTATATTCTTTACGGATACTTCCAAGGCTTGGATGGGCATGAACCTCTCCCAGGTCAACTATCACTGCAAAATACTCCCACGGATCATTTTGGTTCGAAACATCTAGTCAAAGGGTTTCATATTCGGCTGTCTACTATATTATACATACTATTGCATAGTATTGCAAACTACAAAGAAACATGATTTCTGATGTTGTCAATGTTTTAACTACACAATTGTAATTCCCCAAAATAACATGATTGATTCCACACAACGCTCTTTGGCAAGTACAACTCTCTACTTTCATTAATTGTTATAGCATTTGAAAAAAAATAATTGAAGTGAAAGTTGACATATTCTAGTCTGTAATTATCCATCAACATTCATTCCTTTAATTTTAGTCAAAATAATTCTTAATTTCTGCTTTTCTAACTCAAACATTACAATTTCCTAAAAATGAGGTTTATTGAACATAAATTCCAAATATAACTGTAAAACTGAAGTTAATAGTGTTGAAGACGTCAAAGAAGTGACCAACCAAGAAAAAAAGAGCATCAAAAGTGGGATAAAAACTTAAGAAAAAGTTAATCATCAATAAAAAGCCAATTTTGACGGGAAGACAACACAGCACAAACCCCTCTAAGAGTAAAAAAGGCCCATCCAAGCAAGATTAGTCTCATTCCCACGTTAAATACATCATGTAGGGGGGAGTCCTGGCTCGCCCAGTGTAGCACCCTTAGCAGCAGCTCGGGTTTGAATAGGACCTGCAAGCTCTTTGTTTCATGTCGTCCCCATCTCTATCTCCCTTCCAGTCTTTAAGCTATTCTATCATTTAAAGGCCATAAAAGCCCCCCAAAAATATATTTAAATGCATCATGTAGGGAAAAAGAGACAGCCTCTAGGAGCTGTGTATCTCTGTAACAATGGTAGAGATACACTTTGAAACAATGGTAGCCATTTGTAGCAGTGGTGGTATGGAAAACCTTTTCAAGAACAAATATTACATCCCCAACATTGTCCATCGAAAAACAATGTGAGAGAACCTTCTATAATGCACTTTGTTTGAGCTTACATGCAGTACGAGTGTTTTTGTTACACATGCACAGACATTTGGAGTATTTCCATGGAATAAAAAAAATCCCTCTTTGTTCGGGATGATGGCTTCCCCTCAGTCACAACATGTGTCCAGCCCAGTGAGGTTTAAATCTGCCCACCTGTCCACACGCTAATCCTCCCAGCCTTATTACAAAACTGTGCAATTAATTAAAGGCTCAATCGTTGGGATTAGTAACCTACATTCAATTTGATACTCGTGTCAGTAACTCAAGTATGTACAAAAAAGTGTTGTTTTCCAGGATTTTAGGAAAAAAGTACGTTGGCTCAAATATAAAACTCTCAACTGAGTGATAACTTTGAATCGCTGCCAGGGAAATGATGCAATCAAACAAAACAACATGGGGTGGTTTCAGTGCAACAGCAGTGCTATTCTCGTTTACAGTGGCATTACGGAGATTAAGATTATCTCTGCTGTATGTTTACAGCATAATGAAACAGGCCTGATATAAAGACCATCAAATCTGGATTAGGTCATTGGCAGCAGAGGGGGGAAATTTATTCCAATGATTATTGTGAGCAGGTTGTGCCGCACCGCAATCCCTTTCTGGGCGGACGTTTGCCTGTACACCACCTACGCGCACACCTATTCTCACACAACACACATACCTATGTGATACACACATGTGGGTGGGCTTTTAAAACTGTTTTTCCATCTTTTGTACAATGAATACATTTCCCACCTTGCATCTCTTCCAATCCTATTCTATTCTAACGTCTGTTACATGTAGAATTACACTCTTACACACAGAGAACAGATGCACTGCTGTAAAAAAATAAAATAGCTGGACAGAATAAGTGCAGACGGGGTGTGTGTGTGTTTGTTTACATTCATGTGTGTGTTGTGTGCGTGTGTTTCTACAGGGCCGTTACAAAACCAGGTTATGGCAGCACAGAAATGACACAGAGCAACAGATGATGGGCATTATCCCATCAACCTGCTGTTTCTCTACACACTCTGTCCCCTCCATGTTCTCTTTGAAAGGACAGCAGGAGTGTGTGTGTGTGTGTGGGGGGGGGGGGGTCCTTTCACACACTTTCATGCACAAACACACACTCTGCACCTGTCACAGACAGCCTGTCGGAGCAGGAGAAAAGAAAACTTGAGCCGTGAGGAAGAGCTGTGTGTTTGAGATGAGTGAGGCCCTAACTGATTCTACTGATTAAACTTGGAATATGTGTTTTTTCTAAAAAAAGTTGCCTGGTTTAAACAATGAATTTTATAGACTTTAGTACCCATAAATCCTCCCAACGCAATGTCACTAAATTATTGAGTTGCATTCCAAAACATAGACCAAATCTTGTGAGCGCAAAAAAGTTCAAAAGTAGATTTAATCATGCAACAAAGAACTCCGATTGGACAGATAGTCTAGCTAGCTGTCTGGATTGACCCTGCAGAGATCTGAGGACCAGGTAACCATAGTCCTCAGATTGGACAGATAGTCTAGCTAGCTGTCTGGATTGACCCTGCAGAGATCTGAGGACCAGGTAACCATAGTCCTCAGATTGGACAGATAGTCTAGCTAGCTGTCTGGATTTACCCTGCAGAGATCTGAGGACCAGGTAACCATAGTCCTCAGATTGGACAGATAGTCTAGCTAGCTGTCTGGATTTACCCTGCAGAGATCTGAGGACCAGGTAACCATAGTCCTCAGATTGGACAGATAGTCTAGCTAGCTGTCTGGATTTACCCTGCAGAGATCTGAGGACCAGGTAACCATAGTCCTCAGATTGGACAGATAGTCTAGCTAGCTGTCTGGATTTACCCTGCAGAGATCTGAGGACCAGGTAACCATAGTCCTCAGATTGGACAGATAGTCTAGCTAGCTGTCTGGATTTACCCTGCAGAGATCTGAGGACCAGGTAACCATAGTCCTCAGATTGGACAGATAGTCTAGCTAGCTGTCTGGATTTACCTGCAGAGATCTGAGGACCAGGTCACCATAGTCCTCAAATTGGACAGATAGTCTAGCTAGCTGTCTGGATTTACCCTGCAGAGATCTGAGGACCAGGTAACCATAGTCCTCAGATTGGACAGATAGTCTAGCTAGCTGTCTGGATTTACCCTGCAGAGATCTGAGGACCAGGTAACCATAGTCCTCAGATTGGACAGATAGTCTAGCTAGCTGTCTGGATTTACCCTGCAGAGATCTGAGGACCAGGTAACCATAGTCCTCAGATTGGACAGATAGTCTAGCTAGCTGTCTGGATTCACCCTGCAGAGATCTGAGGACCAGGTAACCATAGTCCTCAGAAATCAGCCGCAGGTTAGAGCGCCAACACAGAAACAGGGGACGGGGACTTTTGTCGTCCCTATCAACATTTTAGTGTTTTTTTTAGGTTTTTGGTCACTATTTCCATTAACTAACACTAACTTTTTTCCAGTATCTTATCACTGACACCTATCGACATTTTTTACGCTGTTTCCAGTATTTTTGACGCTTTCTTCCAGTGTTTTTCAATTTCTTCTGTCCCTTTTGACAACCCATATTTTAGATTCAATTTTGACCTGAAGACAACACAAGGGTTAAGTCTTTTTACGTCATTATAGTACGAGGGGTTAATGGTTGTCATATCGTTTTTAAAGAAGTATGTCAGCTCTTCCTGTAAGACAACTTGTAACCAGATGATCTTGACCTTCCGTGGTCATCTTATCCGTGTTCGTCACCATCTTAATCCTGCTTTTAAAACTCTGATTGGTTGTTTTTTACCCCGCATCAATGGGAAAACAGCAGACTTTTCTTTGAATGATGACATCTGAAATGTCTGCAGGAATTCAATCCTGCCCACCCTGACTGACAAGACATTCAGGGTGTGATAACCAGGGCTGTAGTACTGGACTCAAGACCATTTTTCTATGGACTCGGACTTGTCTCGGACTCGGCCACTGGTCTTGCCAAATCTGGCTTTAGGTCTGGACCGAGTCCAGGTGTCTTTATTATGTTGATGGTAAAACACAGTCCAGGTGGGGATATTGTTCGGCTTTTTACAAGTTTAGACAGCTAGCTAACGCTACTCCAATGTTTGCTAACGTTAGCGCACCAGCGTTAGTCTAGCTTACTAGGTAAATATTACGACTGCCTTCGGAGTTTCCTATATCTGCGTCCACATTGTCAACATAAGACCTGTGGCGTTAGTGCTCCTTTTGAGCCATCATTTTATGTGTGTGTGTGTGTGTGTGTGTGTGTGTGTGTGTGTTCGTGTGTGTGTGTGTGTGTTCCCTAAACAACGTCTTCCTGATGGATTTATTTTAAAATTCTACAATTTGTCTCAAATAAAAAGAACATATGTTAAATTACACTCTGTTCATTGTTGTTTAACCAAACTTTAATGTTTTCTGAAAATACATGTATAAATACATGTATTTCCTATTAACCCACGTCCATATAACAATAGAATACATTAATTTTTTAGGGAAGCCATAAACCAACCATAGGGCTCCACTCTGTAATACTGCTCACTTCATTTCTACACTACATCTGGAGTGAAGCTATGTTGTCATTTAGTTGCTCAAATGCTCAGTACTAGTACCTACTGTAGCAGTTCTAATGCTCAGTACTAGTACCTACTGTAGCAGTTCTAATGCTCAGTACTAGTACCTACTGTAGCAGTTCTAATGCTCAGTTCAGTTCTAATGCTCAGTACTAGTACCTACTGTAGCAGTAGCAGTTCTAATGCCTACTGTAGCAGTTCTAATGCTCAGTACTAGTACCTACTGTAGCAGTAGCACTTCTAATGCTCAGTACTAGTACCTACTGTAGCAGTAGCAGTTCTAATGCTCAGTACTAGTACCTACTGTAGCAGTTCTAATGCTCAGTACTAGTACCTACTGTAGCAGTTCTAATGCTCAGTACTAGTACCTACTGTAGCAGTAGCAGTTCTAATGCTCAGTACTAGTACCTACTGTAGCAGTTCTAATGCTCAGTACTAGTACCTACTGTAGCAGTAGCACTTCTAATGCTCAGTACTAGTACCTACTGTACAGTAGCAGTTCTAATGCTCAGTACTAGTACCTACTGTAGCAGTTCTAATGCTCAGTACTAGTACCTACTGTAGCAGTTCTAATGCTCAGTACTAGTACCTACTGTAGCAGTTCTAATGCTCAGTACTAGTACCTACTGTAGCAGTAGCAGTTCTAATGCTCAGTACTAGTACCTACTGTAGCAGTTCTAATGCTCAACTGCTACTGTAGCAGTAGCAGTTCTAATGCTCAGTACTAGTACCTACTGTAGCACTATCAGTTCTAATGCTCAGTACTAGTACCTACTGTAGCAGTTCTAATGCTCAGTACTAGTACCTACTGTAGCAGTAGCAGTTCTAATGCTCAGTACTAGTACCTACTGTAGCAGAATTGTCTATGTAGCTAGTATGAGTTATGACCATATAATATCAAGAGGAATGGCTATACTCATAAATCCTGGGCGTTCTGACACTGTTTTTGCTTTTATATCAACAAATAACCCAAATTGATTGTCTTGATACTGTCATGCATAAGAGCTTTTTTTCTGTCCTGGACTTGGTCTTGACTTGGACTCAAACCTTTTTGGACTCGGTCTTGACTTGGACTCGACTAGTCCTGGTCTTGGACTTGTCTTGGACTCGACAAAGGTGGTCTTGACTACAGCCCTAGTGATAACCCAGTCTTGTTTTACCTGTTTATAAAGCATAAAGTGGAAAAATTATCAGCCAATTCTGTGTTGCACCGATTTGATTCCAACCTATTACCACTATAGTTTTATGCTTTTTTTGGGAATTCATGGGCATAAAAACCTAATTTATAAACCCCACAAAAATTCTGAATTATTTTGACTAATAGTTAAGATTTGAGGCAGGTCCGTTGATGCATGATCACAGCCTGCTTCCTGTATGGAAAGGTCTGTGTTATTTTTGGGCAATTTGGTTAAAAGTTGGGGTGTCCCTATAAGAGGTTACATAGTCAAATCTGATTTGTCAAGTCTGGCCTATCGTTGACGGATTGCTGAATCGTGGCAGTCTATGCAGTCATATCAGGCTCTTTTAATTGAAGAATCATATATTTGACTATTCAGGGTCTCTCCTAGTTGAAGGAAAACAAACACAAAACATACACCTACACAGGTGGAAACCTTGGGTGTTCTATACTTTGTCAGAAGTTTAACTCCTTTGCCTGTAAACTGCCGCCGCCGCCCCCCCAAACCACCACCACCACCACTGGACAATAGGCTCAGCAGTGGCCTGGTGATTGCCTCTTTTCAAATGGAAATGCCGGTCGCCTCTCTTCTGCCAGGTTCCCCTAAGCAGTGTACAAATTACAGTTTACAAGGCATGGAGGAATAAAAAAAACAGAGAGAGAGCAGATAGACAGGAAAAGAGAAGGTGGGAGGGAGGGTGAGCAAAAGCAGAATACCTTTTCTCGCGCTTTTTTTTTTTTTTTTAATGCGGCAAAGTGACATGTAAATTAGCCTTTAAGTGCTCCACTCGGGGACTGTGATCGTGCCCTAATTGTCACAGTCAATTGTGGCCAACAGTCCCTTCAATCCGGGCAGCTTTTGACAACAAGCACGCCAGGTTCAAAACACAAGTCATCCACTCCCCTCTCAACACACACACACCCCAACACACACATGCACTCTGTGTTTTTAGTCGGCTGCAAAGAAAAAAATGCATCAAGAGCGAGAGGTGCGAGTGATAGCTTTTTCTCAGTAAGGACAGAAAGATGGCAGGAAGTGGTAAACACAACAGCAATTTGCTTCCAACACCGCTTATATCAACATTCCCCCAAAATCCTTTTCAGTGTCAAGATAACAAACGCCACAGATGACAATGCAGGAAAGGATGGTATGTCTAAAAATGAGCAGGGGGGGATAGAGGGCACGCAGCGGACCGTTAACTGACTTTCTCTGAGGGTCATAAACTTTAGCAGCGGATGAAACAGATATGTGTGTCTGAGGCGGTGCAGAAAAATAATGCAAAAAAACAACAACTCTGGAGTGCTATCGAAGAGGCGAAGAGTTCAAAGCTGACCTTCTGCAAAACTTCTGCAACAGTAGGTGGGAAAAAAAGCATTCGTTTGCTGCCATTTAGTCTGTAGTTCGGGATGTTTTCTGGACTGACACAAACTCTTCTTTTGGCCAAGTTTGGAGGCAGCTCATGGAGTCTCGGGAGTCAGTTTGTTGTCTTTGTGCGGATTATTTGTATGATGTGCTGTGTTCCTTCGCCCATTGTTAAGAGATGTTGCAAAGCTCAGTGACTGAATATGAAGCGGATCGTTACAGAGTGCCCTGGCACCAGCTTTCCCTTTTTATTTTTTATATACAACTTTTTACAATTTCTTGTTTTTATCAAAGGATGTATTTATAATTTAACACTTTTAATATGCTGTATGAGCAGTCATCCTACAATATCTTCCCTGGTAACTAAACCATGATGATGTTTTTATGTGGAAGATTAGAGCAAAGATTAAAACTCAATGCATCTTGTCTGCTTTTCTTTTTCAATATTTACCCATAACCACCACAATCTGGGTTCCATTGATCATGAACATGGATTCCATTGAACATTTTAAGGCTTCCCGTGCAATGCATTCTGGGAGCGTCGCAGGGACTTTGGAGAAGCGGGGCCTCTGATTTCCCGCTCCCCATTTGCATAAAATGTAATCCAGCCTACGTTATGCAAATGTGGAGCGGCCGGTTCGGGTCACCGCCTCTCAAAAACTGATGAATATCTTTTAACCCTTGTGTTGTGTTGTCAAAATTGTTTTTAAAATCTTACGTTTTTGTCACACTTTGACGTTTTTTTTCAATGTTTGTCACTTTTTTGATGTTTAACACTTTAACTTACCGGTTTTGGGGTCACTTCTACATTTCCATACCACTCCATTATAGACAGAATACCTGCTAATTTGGGTGGGGGGCTTTTTAATGCAATGTTTGATGTTCCAAAGGCACATTCTTTCTATCATTTAAAAATAAAAAACTAGAAAAACATTGGAGAACCATTTTACTATTATGTAAGCACATAATGTAATCTGATTACTGCCCTGGTTAAAAAAACAATGCAACTGATCTCAGCTGGCATTCTGTCTACAATGGAGTGCAATGGGGATTTCTATGTGACCCCAAACTTTTGACTGGTAGTGTATTTACTTAAGTTTTTCAATAATTTTTGGAATTTATGGTCAATAAACCTCATTTATAGGAAATTATACCTAATGTTTGAGTTAGAAAAGCAGAAAGTAGGAATTATTAAGACTAAAATTAAAGGAATGGATGTTGATGGATAATCACAGACTGGAATATGTCAACTTTTATTCAATACTATTTCAAAACCACTTTGATTTCTTTTTCTATTAAATATTCAAATTGAATAAGACGCCCCAAAATTAATGAAAGTAGAGATCTGTACTTGCCAAAGAGCGTTGGGTGGAATCAATCATGTTATTTTGGGGAGTTACAATTGGGTAGTTAAAAAGAACATTGATATAGGAAAACGGGTCGATTTGACCCGAGGACAACATGAGGACAACATGAGGGTTAAAGTGACCGTTGTTGATCTGACATCAAGACAGACTCAGCAGCTGCACGGCCTATTTCTGACTTCAAATGTTTCCAGAAACACGTTTAGATGAACTATTTTTATAAAATGAGAGATCATATTCCAAAGAGCAGCCGTTATGGTTGCTTTTGAAATTGATCAACATAGGAGAGTGGAGCCTGTTTTCTCTGCTTGTCATTGGTCCGGGGAGACCTGGTGGCGAGGACATCTAGCGTGTGTTGTGCTGTTGTTTCCCTGTGGAATTTCTGGATTTCCCCACGGCCTCTGAACGTCACAACGCTTTGAACTGTGGGTGATTCCCTTCGGTGAAGTCTGCATCGATGTAGACTCACGGAAACCAAAGTCCATGAGTCCCCACTTTGGGATTGGGCCAGGGTGTTGTGGGCGAGACATTAACCCTCGTGTTGTCTTCCCCTTTTTCAGACTCTTTTTTTTTGTTTTTACTACCACCACCTTACTAGTTTTACACTACTTTTTGGAATTCATGGTCAATAACCCTCATTGTTATAGAATTATACCTAATATTTGAGTTAAAAAAGCAGAATTTATGAACTATTTTGACTAATAGTTAAGATCAGAGGAATGAAAGTGATCAGTTGTATTTACAAAGAGCGTTGGAAGGAATCCAATTGATATTTTTGTGATAATTTGGTTAAACAGCCATATTTCTGAAAAAGACATTTTTTAAAGGGGTCAGATTTGACCCGAGGACGACTCAGTGGTGAGTGAAGCTGAAGCAGAGAGACAAAGAACACTTTTTAATTCATTAACTTTATCGGTATTGCAGATAGAGATAAAAACAGCCGAGAAAAACATCCCGGTAGTCAGCTAGGGACGATAATAGACCAGGGACGATAATCGGCCAGGGGACGATAATCAGCTAGGGACGATAATCGGCCGGGGACAATAGTCAGCTAGGGACAATAATTGTCCGGGGACAATAGTCAGCTAGGGATGATAATTGGCCAGGGACGATAATCGGCCAGTGGACAATAATCTGCCAGGGACCATAATCGGCCAGTGGACGATAATCTGCCAGGGACGATAATAGGCCAGAAGACGATAATCGGCCAGAGGACGATAATCGGCCAGAGGACGATAATCTGCCAGGGACGATAATCGGCTAGAGGACGATAATCGGCCAGTTTGAGATCTGAAACTGTGATGATGTCCCTCTAAATAGAATCCTAATAACATCTCTTGCTGTTTGTCCATGTTTCTGCATATGTTGCACTATTACATGTGATTGCAGATCTTGTTTTTCCACCCAGACCCCAGACCCCGTCCCCGGGCATTGCATCCCAGCAGCTGATTGGTGTCCAGAGATCTGACTGAGTGGACATGGTTCCTGCCGATGTAAGTCCGATCCTTTTTAATTCTGTCTCTGTGTCCTGAGAGGGTGTAAACTCATATACAGAGGCAGATGTTAAGAGCGCGCCGATATGCAAATGTCTGTCGAAATTAGAGCTACAACAATTATTCAAATGTTTGATTAATTATTTATCGGAGAACGCCGTCAATTATTAATTTCAGCCAACGATAAGTCGCTTTTTTTTTTTCTTCCTTCCTTCCCGTCAGAGAGAGAAGTTTTTTCTTGTGGTCCCCATCAAAAAAAGCATTTTATTTGTCAAGTACAGTACATGTGCGGGACTTGTTTTTGGTACAGAGACTGCAACCGGATCAGGCATGAGACAGTCGGGCCGCTCCCTCTGTGCTTGGAGCGTTTCCATAGCGATTAGTAGAACTACTGACCATTTAAAAGGCTTCCCTCGCTCACATTAATCAGCTGATAAAGAATCTTAGTAATTCATCGCCGAGTGGTTTAAAATGCAAAACCCCATAATTTACTGGTTACTGTCAAATGAAGGTAAACATGTAAAAGTCTGTAGTAACAGAAAGCAAACCGAAAATTATTAAAAGGCAAAAGGGCATCTTGTAAAATAAATTTGCAATTAAGTCTGTCTGTATTTGTATAATAAAGATTTGATCACAAAAATTAAAAACAAAATTTAATTTCTGCATTCGTATAATAAAAATGTTATCACAAAAAATGTTTTAAATGAAGTATGCATTTGTATAAAAAAATTCATCACGAAATATAAATGAAATAAAGTCTGTCTGCATTCGTATAATAAAAATTCATATCAAAGGGGGTCAACGGATTCTCATGAACGCCAGCTGGTCTTGTTTGTATGTGTGTATATATGTATGTATATATACATTATGTATATGTATATATATGTATATATACATTATGTGTGTGTATATATATGCATATATTATTAATTGGTAACTTTGATGTAATCCATGCATTATAAATATTGATGCCATAACACTGCATGCCAATAGGAAACATTGATGTTATTCACCTAAGAGTTAGAGAATAAGAGACAAATATAACATTGTTGGTAAATATATACTGTATATATTTTATATACACACATAAATCAAA
Organism: Etheostoma perlongum; assembly: GCA_026937815.1. Taxonomy (NCBI): domain Eukaryota; kingdom Metazoa; phylum Chordata; class Actinopteri; order Perciformes; family Percidae; genus Etheostoma; species Etheostoma perlongum. The sequence continues at coordinate 1,404,795 of CM049394.1, read as the reverse complement.
AGCACAATGAGACCTATAAGGTGTGAGGTAGACAGGTACTACTTGTGTGTCTGGTGGTATTAAAAAACAAATAAAAAAAATAAGATTTAGTATTCTCAGTTGTTGAAGCCATTTCTATGGAAATAATCTTTTGAGTTTATTTTTGTAATACCTGACAAAACCTGTGTTGAAAATGGAACGTAGGAATTGGAGTTTCCCAGTGACCTGGTATAATGTTGTTCTTTGGAAGCCGCGCAGCGTCTGACCCCTCAAGAAGGGAGAAGAAATAGCCGATGCCTAACACATGTTATGTTTGTCTCTTTCTTGTAAGAGTCGCCGTCGAATAAGTGGTCATTTGTAGAAGCCTCTGCACAGTTTGCAGCTAACAAGAAAAACATCAAAAAATCAATATCAATGCTTTTTTTTTTGCATGTAAGCATTTGTTTCTGCAGCAATCTGCTATGCAGCCATCTTGTTCTCCACCGCTTCCTTGTTCAACTGAGAGAGATCAGAAGTGCTCAGAAAAGACACTTTCTCTCTCTCTCTCGCTCGCTCTTGGCAAATGTAACTAATTCATTTTGCATGTTTGAGGAGTTTGGAGACTTCGCTTCTCTCGGTCTTTAATTGTCCGTCAATCTCCGGAGCGGTGGCTATCACTGAGCCACAACCCCGCTGAGAGATATGGCGTTTTGATGTCACAGAGCTGGAAGAGCCACAAACAAAGCAGCGAGACGCGTTTCTCAGATTCTCAGCCTTTCTCTGTCGTGCATTCAGAAAAACCCTCTGAAGAAGCGAGAACAGCAGCACGCGTTATTTTAATTAAAGAGGCAAACGTTGCTTCTTTTTCTCCAGGGCTGAAGCACAAACTGTATGCTGAGGGTTTAACACTCGAGAGGCCGAGCCGCAGCCACTTGACAGATGAATTCAAAAAATGCCCCCCCCACCCCGAGTCCCACTTTCTGGCCGGTCCAGCTTTGTCTGATTCTCTACATCAGGGGTCTTCAAGGTTTTTTAAGGAGACTGTTGTTAGATGAAGTTGCATATTGAACTTATAATACAATAGGGAGTAGAGCGGCCTAAAGCCTTTTTACTTTATACCATAGTATTAGTGCATAGAATACTAAGCTATTACAACTATCAATACTATAAAAATTATAATTGTGGGCCTGATTTTATAAATCATGTTTAGCGTTAAACATACCTGTGGCACAGGGAATCCTTAGGATGAACTTTATCATTTATGATCAGCGGGGCTTTTTCACAAATAAAATGAAAAAAGATTTTCTATTTGCTAATATGTTGGATTCACGTTAAGACATTTCTAATTTTAAAAAAGAAAAAGAAAAAAGTTCAGGAAATAATAAGGAAAGGATAATAATTTGCAGCAACTCAAACAAAACCAAACATGAGAATATGATCTCAAATTTTATGAAAATAGTTCACTGAAACGTGTTTCTGAAAACATTTGAAGCGAGAACTAGGCCATACAGTTGCAGAATATGTTTTGATCGACAAAGGTCAGTTTAATAGATTTTTGTCTGATTTTGGGCGGCGGCGAACCGAGCCAGTGGAAATGAGGAGTTATATTTTGAGGGGTGGAGTTAAAAGATTCAATACTTTGTTGCCATACAACTCGGTGCAAGTTGCTAGGGATTTGCTTCAGTGTGTTCATGACAGGACATCAACAAAGACACACACATACACACACACGGGATCCCACTTGACACAGACAGATAAAAAAGAGGGCACACTGCTCACCACATACCTGGATGACAGTCCAGGAGGCTAGAGTGACAGGTGTCAGGTTAAAGTGACATGGTGCATAGGGACGCAGAGCGCAAATCCCCAATTTTACACTACCTTTATTTGCAGTTCCTGTGCAACGAGATTGAAGCAACCCCTTTACAGTGTCGACACAAAATAGAAAAAGTATGGGGAGTGTAGAAAAAAAAGAGGGGGGGGGGGACCTGGTGCACAGTCCTGAGAGCGTATACATATATGAAATAGTTTTGTATACACATTATGCAAAAATATAGTTTGGTGTATCAAAGGTCCTTAGTATTAGATATTGCACAGTAATGAGATTAAGTGATTGAGTATTAAATATTGCACTGTAATGAAATTTCACAGAATTCCAGTCCTTTTAGGTATTATATATCAGTATTGTACCGCAGTGCGAGTGTGAATCGAACTCAGCACCCCCACACCTAAGGCTTGTGTCATATCCACTGCTCCATCTGCACCATCACCACCCTATTTAGATCCAATGGTGGGTTACAGTTTTACCGGGCTTCTTCCCTGTGAAATAAAGCCTGGCTTTAGAGCGCCAAAGCCCCACTTTAGAGCGCCGCGCCTACTGGGCTCCGTGGACCATTCCAGTAAAGAAACGGGTTCAAATGGAATTGTAATTTTTGTATTCCAAGTTGGATCCGGTTCTCGTGCCCAATCCTACAGAGGATTGGGCAGACTCCTACAGCTGAGCGCCGTCAGTGAACTTGCACTCGGCATCTTCTTTGTCTCTCTATTAATAAGTCCAAAAACATAACTGCATGAAGGCACTACTACATCTACTAAAATGAAAACAACGCCCAATCCTACCTACTGGAAAAATCTAATAGAAAATACATTATTTTACGTCACCGATCATTTGTGCTGAGGGCAAGTCTGAGTCATCGTGATGAGGTGTTTAACCCCCCTAAAAATATAAAACCTCCCCTCTTACTTCATGTCTGAGGGATGTCATTATGTCAGATGCACGCATGATGCAAGCGCTGAGAGAAGCATCGCCGCCCAGCACATGAGGATGAGGTACTGCACTCTACGTGTTGCTGAGATGTTCTGGGGCTAACACACTTTCAATGATTCTGGATTCTCAGTTCTTCACTGGGGGGTTTAGTGTTTCCCATGCTGGATGGAACTCTTGTTTTGAAGTGGAGTTTCTGATCCTGTAAAGATATCCACTCTAGAGGTAGAATGCTGAAGCATTGTTCTGCTTGAAAATCTGAGTCTGAGTTGTTTGCGCCACGTTAAAAAGTGTTGGTACAAATGATCAGCTAACCTAACCCTAAGACATCCAGTGGTAGGGTCACACGTTTGGATGTTGTGTATGTGAATGCACCCACGCATTCACATACACAACATCCAAACGTGTATTGCGTGTGCACAAACTAATGCACCTGAACACACTATCTGAAGTCTCTTTATATAGACCTTAGTGGTCCCTAATACTGTATCTAAAGTCTCTTTTATATAGACCTTAGTGGTCCCTAATACTGTATCTGAAGTCTCTTTTATATAGACCTTAGTGGTCCCTAATACTGTATCTGAAGTCTCTTTTATATAGACCTTAGTGGTCCCTAATACTGTATCTGAAGTCTCTTTTATATAGACCGTAGTGGTCCCTAATACTGTATCTGAAGTCTCTTTTATATAGACCTTAGTGGTCCCTAATACTGTATCTGAAGTCTCTTTTATATAGACCCCTAATACTGTATCTGAAGTCTTTTTTTTATATAGACCTTAGTGGTCCCTAATACTGTATCTGAAGTCTCTTTTATATAGACCTCTTTTATATAGACCTGTGGTCCCCTAATACTGTATCTGAAGTCTCTTTTATATAGACCTTAGTGGTCCCTAATACTGTATCTGAAGTCTCTTTATATAGACCTTAGTGGTCCCCTAATACTGTATCTGAAGTCTCTTTTATATAGACCTGAAGTCTCTTTTATATAGTGTGGTCCCCCTAATACTGTATCTGAAGTCTCTTTTTATATAGACCTTAGTGGTCCCTAATACTGTATCTGAAGTCTCTTTTATATAGACCTTTTTATATAGTGGTCCCTAATACTGTATCTGAAGTCTCTTTTATATAGACCTTAGTGGTCCCTAATACTGTATCTGAAGTCTCTTTTATATAGACCTTAGTGGTCCCCTAATACTGTATCTGAAGTCTCTTTTATATAGACCTTAGTGGTCCCTAATACTGTATCTGAAGTCTCTTTTATATAGACCTTAGTGGTCCCTAATACTGTATCTGAAGTCTTTTTTATATAGACCTTAGTGGTCCCTAATACTGTATCTGAAGTCTCTTTTATATAGACCTTAGTGGTCCCTAATACTGTATCTGAAGTCTCTTTTATATAGACCTTAGTGGTCCCCTAATACTGTATCTGAAGTCTCTTTTATATAGACCTTAGTGGTCCCTAATACTGTATCTGAAGTCTCTTTTATATAGACCTTAGTGGTCCCCTAATACTGTATCTGAAGTCTCTTTTATATAGACCTTAGTGGTCCCCTAATACTGTATCTGAAGTCTCTTTCCCCAAAATTCAGTCTTGGTGCAGAATTCCAGCCACTAGAGCCAGTCCCACAATGAGGTAAAGGGGAGGTAACCTTGCCCCTTATGACCTCATAAGGAGCAATATTCCAGATCAGCCTATCTGAGCTTTCATTTCCTCAAAGGCAGACAAGGATACCCAGGGCTCGGTTTACACCTATCACCATTTCTAGCCACTGGGGGACCATAGGCAGGCTGGGGGAACGCATATTAATGTTAATAAACCTCATAAAGTGACATGTTCATGCCATGGGACCTTGAAAGTGAAAGAGTTTGGGAAACCTGAGGCAATTTTAGCCCTTATTTTTTTTTGGGGGGGGGGGGGTGCTGAAGCCTCGCTAGACTTAGATCTAGACGCCTCGATAATTCAGGAAAGAAATTCTTAGCCATTTTCAGAAAATAGTGCTTAGTCAGCCATTTGTCAAAATTGCGTGAATGCTTATTTTTCCAAAGTTATTGATACAACATTTTGAAAACTGTGTGCTTATCTAAAGATACATATCAAATTTCATTTGTAGTACCACCTTTACCTTATAGTAAAGGCCCTGTGGCTCAGCATTAAAGGACGTTTTCTCAGAGTTATCGGAGTCTTTCTAGTTACAGAATTTATTGTTTCCCCATTTCATAATTACAGTAGAATTATATAAAATAATATTAAAAGGGTGCCCCCCCCGTTGGAAACATCTTGTTTTGAGTTGCATCTCCAATAAAACAAGCTTTCTTTTCACACCTCCTAAGTCTCCTAAGATGCTGTGTTATTTGTAAGAGATATAGATATAGGGACTTTTTTTGCATCTTGCCAATCTTAAGCGAAAGTGTTTTCAGTCGACTCTCTGGAGCTTTTTTTGACATTGCATAGGGTTTGTATTAAGCCGCTGTGTTATTTGTCAAATATGCATCATGTTGTTTGAAGATTATATTGGATTTCAGAAATCTTACCAAGTAAATTTTCATTTTTATTTAATTTTTATTAAATTTTTACTTGTGACAAGCAAAAAACATTCATTGTTTTCTTTTAGTTATTTTGAAGTGGGCTTTTTCCAGCGTGAATAATATGAGAGAGAGAGAGAGAGAGAGAGAGAGAGAGAGAGAGAGAGAGATTCATCTCTGGATGCACCACCATGTCATGCGACCGTCCCGATCTAAATTAGGCCAATAATCAGGGACGCCTGTCGGCAGAAGTTGTTCAGCACACAACATGCACATACATGTGTTTGGGTCCCGAGGCGTGTTCCGCCGTGGCATCGCTTTCTCTCTCTGTCACTTCCTGTCTCTCTTTCTGTCCCTCCCTGGCTCTCTCCCTCTCTGTCTCCCTGTCTCTTTCTGTGTGTCTCTCTCTCTCTCTCTCTCTCTATCTGTATCTCCCCTGTCTTTCTCTGTCTCTGTCTTTCTGTCTTTCTCTGTCTCTCTCCCTATCCCTCTCTGTCTCTCTTTGTCTTTCGCTCTGTCTCTCTCTGTCTCTCTCCCTGTCTCTCCATGTCTCTCTCCCTGTCCCTCTCTGTCTCTCTCCCTGTTTCTCTGTCTCTTTCTGTCTTTCTCTCTGTCTCTCCCTGTCTCTCTCTGTCTCTCTCTCTCTGTCTTTCCCTGTCTCTCTGTCTCTCTCCCTGTCTCTCTGTCTCTGTCTCTCTGTCCATCCCCCTTGTCTCTCTCCCTGTCCCTCTCTGTCTCTCCCCTGTTTCTCTCTCTCTCTCTCTCTCTCTCTCTGTATCTCCCTTGTCTCTCTCCCTGTCCCTCTCTGTCTCTCTCCCTGTTTCTCTGTCTCTCTCTCTCTGTCTTTCTCTCTGTTTCTCTCTCTGTCTCTGTCTCTCTCTGTCCATCCCCTGTCTTTCTCTGTCTCTCTCTGTCTCTCCCTGTCTCTCCCCTGTCTCTCTGTCCCTCTCTGTCTCTCTCCCTGTTTCTCTGTCTCTCTCTGTCTTTCTCTCTGTCTCTCCATGTCTCTCTCCCTGTCTCTCTCTGTCTCTCCCTGTCTCTCTGTCTCTCTCCCTGTCTCTCTGTCTCTGTCTCTCTCTGTCCATCCCCTGTCTTTCTCTGTCTCTCTCTGTCTGTCCCTGTCTTTCTGTCTCTCTCCCTGTCTTTCTCTGTCTCTGTCTTTCCCTCTGTCTCTCTTTCTCTGTCTCTCTCCCTGTCTCTTTCTGTCTCTCCCTCGTCTTATTGTGCTGTACACCAGCGAGGGCTACAAACACCCGAGACGCTTTAAAAGGCAGCATGTATTCTAGAGAAGGAGACCAGGATGGGTTTCACACCATCTTGCTGCTTGGATGACTGTATCGCTGGGCCGATGCTCTCTTTTTTGTTTATTAAATATCAGGCGCGAGACGGTCAGCGATGTTGACTGGCGACCTGATTTAAGCCGAGGATCTTATTTCACTCTGTAATGAAACCCGTTTCACTTTCCAGCTGAGCGTTTCTCATGTCCTAACATGACCACAGGTCTGTTTTAGTGAACGTCACACTCATACATGTACGTATGAAAGGAAAGGTCAAGGGACATATAAAAACTTGGCATTATTTGACCTGTACATGGTCAAATTAGACAAATCCACCCACGAGAATTTGACATCAACCTGCAAAAAAGCCTTTAACCCCCTGAGGACAGAAGACACATCTTCGAGTCCAAGAGATGTTTGACAACAATATTACAAAATGTATTTACTATTTTAATCATATATAACGCTACTTTTGTAGACTCATTTCAAGCACCAAAACAATTGAGTGTTTTCACTAGAGATTTGAGAAATTTCAAAAAGCATCAACATATTCAGCTCTTTATATAACTCCCCACTATACCAAAAGCTGAGTTTTTTGAGAGGAAACACATTGGCATCCGTTTTATGCAAATACCCTTAAATGAGATTTTAAGAAGAAATTTAAAAATGCCCTTAAACCTCAGAGGGTTAAGTACAAGGATACAGTCGCGCTGCAGTGACCTCTGACCTTACATGTGGCTACTTGATGCAGATCTTGAATTGAAAGCCCGTGCATGAAGACGAATTTGAGCCGCTGGCGCCGAGTGACTCAGCTGGGGAAAACATTTGTATTATTCTGAGATCCGCCAAAGCAAAAATGGTGATCTTTGTTTGCTGCGTTGCTCCCGTTGCATACACTTTTGAAAGCTGGTGAGACATTCAGGCGTGTAATAGCAGCTGGCAAAGACCACACAATATATCAGCGATTGTATTTCTGTAACTTCTCTATAGTATGTGCAAACACAAGCCCTAATTACAACGTCGATTCTCTGAACACTACGAAAGATTCCTGCAGTACAACCCACTGCACCGCTGTACTGGCTGTTTTTTACTGTGTCAAAAAATAACATGGCCCATACACACACACACACACACACACACACACACTGAGGCAGAGAGGGAGAGAGAAAATTAGGATTATAATCTTGGTAATCAGTAGTCATGCCTGAGGCAGACAGCTGCAGAACTGCACCGCTCCAATTTAGGTATTGGACATTAAAAACCATTAAACCCAAGTGAATTTCCACTTATTGATTGTTTTTTTTTCTGGGGCAACATTTCAACTTCACAAAAATAAGCCGGGGCAGATAGTGTGCTGCAAAAAAAAGCTTCAGATCTTTATTCAGAGAAATAAAATAAAAAAATAACACATACAGACACAGAGGCGAGAACAACATGCAGCGAGCAGCAATAAAAAAATAAATCAAATAAAACAACAACCCACAATTTATTCCAAATGATTTCAATCATTACAAATCTGTCAGCCTGTTTAAGTTGACAATTAGCCTCGTGAATAACAATTTCTCCCCAACATTACAAACAAATTACCCTAATAATTAATTCACTCACACAGTGCATCAACATGTTGCACTTTTAATGGGAATTTAACAGAATCAGGTTTTTAAACAAAACACAGTCAAAAATTAGGAATCCATGAATCCCCCCTAATTTAAATCAATATATTCATTAAGCACAAGGTCCCCCTATAGGTCACACACTGACTGTAATCCGTTTTCACGGGGACTATGTGGAGCCCCGCGGAGGAGGAAAAAAAAAAGAAGGCAAGAGGTGCCACTCCAAACGCGCCTGGATGAATGGGAAACAGAGCTGGAGCTACAGTTCAAATGCGTGTGTGTGGGAGAGAGAGTGTGTGTGTGTGTTTGAGAGTGAGTGAGACACAGAGAGAGAGAGAGAGAGGGGGGGTGCCGGACTGCTTGGTTTACATTCAAGCACCGTGGCAGTAAATTACGCATGACAATAATTCACCCAGGACTGGATCACTTTCGACCCGAGGAAAAACAGGAGCGTCTGACCTCCCTCCTCTTTGTGTTTTTTTTTGATAAGATGAACAAAAAGACGAGAGAAAAGATTGAATGATGGACATGATTCATATACTAAAGATAAAAATGAATTGACTTACCGAAAACTAAAATAAAATCCATTTGGCATTCGCGTCCCCCGGATGCAAGTTGGAGAGGCACGGAAGTTATGGAATACTTATATACTATATTATATTTAATTATTTAATTTAATTTAATTATATACTTATATAATGATTAAAATAAAAATACAAGTGATTAGTACTTTTAATTGTATGATAATAATAAAAAAACAAGTGGTTTTCCACAAAAACAATAAAAAATCAAATTCCTACCTGAAAGCTACCTATGATTCTGTTGCTCTGAGATGTCTTTTAGTTGCATCTGATTGGGTTGTTTTTTGTTTTTTGGGGGGGAGGGGTTGTATAGGGAGGGGGGGGACAACAACCAGTTCAGCCCCTTGATTGATGATTTAATTAGCCATACAGTGGCGAACTGCAGGAGGACAGACAGGACACAAAATAATGCTTTATTTACATAACCAATCACAGAGCAGCAAAGGTGGAGCTTCCATCTCTCTTTCTCTCTCTCTCTCTCTCTCTCTCTCTCCTCTCTCTCCCCCTCTCTCTCCCTCTCTGGCAAGTCAGACATGGCTGAGATGGTTGACTTCTGTAATAAATGGGAGATTCATCCTGTTAAAGTGGAGTCCAGGACAGGGAAGAAAACCAGAATCCCTGTAATAACCCTGGAATACCCCGGGTGACAGTCCTGTAATATTGCTGCAGGGACTCTCAGTACGGCTGCTGCTCTCTGTAGTAACTTTACCGTCACTTTATTGTACTTTATGGTATTTTATGGTATTTTTCCCCCAGCTCCTTTAGTGGCCTATCATTGGAATATTCCTGTCGAGGCAGAGGCTGCAGTCATCTCTTGTCACTGCTGGGTTACACACTTTGTGCAAGCTGTCTGATCTCCCATAATTCACTTTGGTTGGTTTTCGTTAGGGGGCTGCAATTGGAGAATGGACTAAGAAGCAGATGCAAAGAATAATAATTATTACAATTATTCCTCCAAAATGTGACTGTATGTGGATTTAACATGCAGACAAAGGCAGTGATGTACCTGAGTTAGGTACATAAAACAATAATTTACTCTCACGCTGCAAAAAAAAGAACCATAAGTTCATCTAAAGTGATTTTTGTTGTGTTTTTTACCTTTGCAATCTTATTTCCTCCACAAAAGCAGAGGACACAAATTCTGCCAATTCTGTTTTCCAAAATATATTTTTTTTTAATTTTTCTCCCAATAATTTCCTTAAAACACACACACACACAAGTGGCGTCACATTACAGCACATGTACTGTAACTCTTGACATGAAGTAAATCATGCCCACTGTAATAAAACGTCCGCGCGTGATGGGACCAAGTGGAGCTATCCTCACACATACACACGCAAAAACAACTACAACAAGGTTTTAAGTAAATAATAATGTCCATGCGGATATTTTTTGCAGCGTAGATAAAAAGCCGAGCATCCCCAAATCTTTTGCAGTCGCAGCCAATTACAATAATGAAGAAAATGTGGAATAGGCTCTCCGTCCTGCCGTATAGCAGCCATGCCATTTCTACAAATTAAACGGGCTGGATATCGGATATATATATACAGACATAAAAAAATAAAAATAAAAAATAAAAAAAAATCCTTACATGATTGCGGGCCGGTGTGGACGCGCTCCAAGTTTCTCCCCCTTTTCTACACTAACACACACTAACACACACATTCGCAGGAAGAAAGAGAAGAAAACCCCACTGTCGCCTGTTCTTTGCTCTGCGCCGAAGCCCGACATAGTTGGTTTCACTCAAAAAGAGAAGAGATGGAGAGAGCGAGAGAGAGAGAGCGAGGGAGGGGGAGAGAGAGAGAGAGAGAGAGAGAGAGAGAACTTCACGTTCAACCCAGAAGATGCTCACGTTTGGCTCTCCTCAATTATCCCCTCCCGTGAAGATAGGTGGCGTGCGTTTCAGGGGGCTTCTTCCTCTGTGTTGCACGGCGAAGAAAAGGAGGTGGAAAGAAAAAATGTCATTAGAAGAGGCGTAACACGTCAGTCCCTACCCAGGTTTGTTTCCTGGAGTGGGTGTAAGACATCAGTTGTAAACCTGCCCTAGCAGGAATAGCGGTCCCTCCCTCCCTCCCAAACTATTTCTAAGGCTTTATTTCTAAGGCTTTATTATCACCGGTGGAAAAGGATCCGCTCACCGACCGCGCGCTGCAGTATCATCCCTCCTCGCGACTCCTATATCCAAGCAAGACACCTTCTTTAAAAACTAAAAACGCAAGGTATGTTGCCTCCTCACTTTGTGCATTTTATTATTTATTTTTTTTATTATTAGTTATTTTTATTTCTGGCGTTTTGTCGCCGAAAATGTTGGACAATAAACTTCCGCGCGCCCCGCGTCAGAGTTGGAGCTTAACTTTGCCTTTACCTGCGCAGGTGGAATTAGGTGCGTTTGTTTTGAGCTTTTTTTTCTTCTTCTTTTTTCCCCCCTCTTTAATTTTTTTTTACCTCCGCGATGCAGCGGCGTCCTGTGGGTTCCTGACAGCCGGGGAAAGGTGCCTTTTTGCGGGGACTTTGGCGCTATCCATGGGAGGAAAAAAGGACAACATGCATCCCGGTTTTTCCTTCTTTAGTCTCTTCAGCTTGTATTTTATATACATACTTATCTTTGAGCTAAACGTCCAAGTTACCTAAACAAACCAAAACCTTCTTGTCAATATTCACTTAATCCTAATAACGGTATTTGCACTGATAAATGAGCTGGCGATCCGAACATCCCACACACACACACACACACACAGGCGATTTGAGCCTTATCGCTTTTGTTTATGCGCCATTTATGCCTTTTAAGATTTTATTTTGTTTCCTCCCTTTACAGTCCAGAGTCCTTTTGGCACATTTGAACAATTATTCCCCATCTGTTATATATTAACTGTCGACAAGGAGGGCTTCGGATTCAGTTTATTAAAAAAAAAGAAAAAAAGAAGAAGCTAGAAGTGCTATTCTGTCAGGCGAAAATCAAGTGTTTATTGAAGTTCTATGACTTTGGATGAGACCAGAGCAGCGGAGGCTTTATTCCAAAAGCTGTTCGAGGCTCGACAGTGTCGCTTGTCCGTCCATAACGTGTAAGCTCTGGATCTGACCCTTCAAAATATATGACAGAAATGGGATTTATGCTATTAACCCGTGTTCGACCCAAGGGTTTTCCAACCCGGACTGAGAACGCCACACACAAAAACGCGAACAAACCCTGCAAGTGGACATTTGAATGGAAATAGACTAAGTAGGCTTGAAAAGATGGATGTTCCTAAAAAGTGAAGCAAAATACAAACCCGGCTTGTGGAACTTTTCTGAATGAAATAGCCTAACAATGGATGCTTTCGCGTCAGTTTCCATTGGCATAAAAAGAAGGAATTGAGGTTTTTCGCCTAATAAGAGAAATTACAATTCCCTTCCTTCTCGTTTTGCTCTTTAATGTCTGAAAATTAGATGGCTATGGATGCCCTCGCAGCTGCTTCTCATACTTTCACCCAAGCACGGCTCTCTTTTTTCTTTTTCTGTTTTACAATCTGTCCCTCCATCCAAGTTCCATTTGCTGTTACTTGTCACGCGTTCGGCGCAAGTGGATCTCTTCGCTAATACTCACATTGTTGGTGTTGCTGTGTGTGTGTGTGTTTCCCGTCAGATATCAAGCTGAAATCAAGGAATCGAGCCCATGCGAGCTGCCATCTGATCCCCCCCTCCCCTCCACACACACACTTATCAATGAAGCAAGAGATCATGGCGGATGGCCCCAGGTGTAAGAGGCGAAAACAAGCCAACCCGAGACGGAAAAACGGTAAGAAAATCACGGGAGAGACTAACCAAGCAGTCGGTCTGGGGGTGGAGGGTGTGTGTGTGTGGGTTGGGGGGGCGATATCTTTGGATGTACGCCTGGGTTTGAAGGCTTCCACTGCGGTTCGGGGTGTGTGTGAAGGTCCGCCGCGGCCGGTGCGCATTTCTGCCTTTGCCCCTTTTTTACGCAGGGATAGGGGACCGTTATCCGGGGACAAACTGTGCGTAAATGCGTCGCTTTTTGCAGCCCCGACTCCAGCATTTTGGAATCTTAAAAAATAATTATAATAGCGGTTTTTAAAATGTGTGTTAGTGAAGAGGTTAGTTGTGAACTTGTGGATGTTTTTGAAAGTTGGAAGCGTAACGGCGCCGGCAGGGTTTCTTGCCGGGACAAAAATCTCCCGTCTGGGGGGTGGGGGGTGGGGGGCTGGGGGGCTGAGTGCATGTAGAACGGTCACTCAGACCCTCGCTGGCCGGAGCTGGTTCATGCTGCTCGGTGTACAAAAGTCCAATCTTGTGACTGAGTTTTAATTTGTGTCCGTGCGTTAGCCGTGCTGTTTTTCTCTCTTTGTATAGGCCTGAACATCACCTCCATAAGACACATTTTCAGGAGATTAACCCCCCCCCCCATATTGTCGTTGTTTTCTGGGACAAGCTGAGTGGGTGAAATAATTCACAGGAGAAGGCATTCTGTTGTCGCTTTAGTTTTGAAAACCTGTGCGTTTTTTTGCTTGTCTTTGCCACTAAGTTTATAGGCAGTGGAGGTATCATGGCTTCATATATAAAAAAGGATGACATGTCCAATAAATGCTGGACATTAATTGGGTCTGGACTGGAGTGCTGGACGTGGAGATTTGTAGGGGGTAGGGGGTTCTTCTCTCTCCATTTGACTGCACTGTTTCCTTCAAGAAAGAGGAAAATCTGCAGTGACATTTCCTGGCCCCGTTATTCCTGATTATTGCATATATCACAGGCCAACCGAAGCTGTGTGTGTGTGTGTGAAGTGATTCAGCTGCTCAGACTATAGGCTTTCATTTGCTTACTTCACAACAGTGTTTTTTTTTAGTCTCTGCCCCACAGGTTATTTATCTAGATCAGATTTCACTTATTGATTGCATACAATCAATAGCAGACATGCATTTTGTTTCACACTAAATAGAACGGAGGAGCTGGAGCATATATCTTTTGTACACTGTACATATATTTAGATATATATATCTACATATATAGATATATACATTTTCAGTATTTTTACTTAAAGGGGAAAATACAATTATAAGACACATTTAGAGATATGACAGCCTGTTTGGCTGTGGCCACCTGTTTTGTAATGGGGGGGGTGAGTGGGAGAAAACCTGTCTTGGCTTTTATGTACCAAACGGCAGCATTTGGTAAAATAATATTAGCAAAGCAAATATAATTTTCACACCTTTAAAACCTGACAAGAGACGGCGAGCTTTGGCAGTGTGCGAGGAATATTTTTATCTCTCACCTGGTTATGATGTGCATCATTTAGAAGAGATATGATTATTTTAGTTGTTAATTTTTTTTTTTTAAATGTGAGTCTCCCCCCCTTTTCTTTTTTCTTTCATAACAACTAGCTCTGTCTGATGACCCCCCTACTTCCCTCCTCTCCTCACCCCCTCTAACCCCCTTCCCCCCCTGGGAATGCAGAGGCTTATTGAGGCTTGGCCACTCTCTCTCTCTCTCTCTCTCTCTGCCTGTCTCTCTGTCCTCTTCCTGCCTGGCTCTGTGGAGGGATGGCAGGGCAGGGGCGAAAGTGAGTGTCGCAGGCCGGACAGACCATCATTTTTCCGGCAGGAACTAACAAAAAAACACCCGCCTCCAATACACCAAAACATGCAGCGCACGCAGAGCCAGTGTTTCAAAAAATTGTAGCCAGATGGAGGACGGATGCACCCAGAATCCCTCATCCTTCCCTTAACCATCAGATCAGATGAAAATACACAAATGTGAAAATCTGTACAATTACATTTTAATTTCTCAGATTGGAACGTGGTGTGTGTGTGTGTGTGTGTGTGTGTGTGTGTGTGCCAGCATGTTTTCATATAAATTATAATTGCGTGCCACCTGTAATAATTTCTCCTTTTCAAAAAAAACCCATTTCACGTGGGGTTTAGTTTTATATTTTAATGAAGTAATTGTGGCTCAGTGTTGCTATATTTTGATATCTGATGTAATTGTTCATTTGATGCACCCTCACAGATAGTAACAGGAATTGTTCAGATCATTTCTCTCTTTTTTTTCCAAAACGGAAGAAGCGTTTTCAGCATTTATGCCAATTAGTATTAATGAGGCGTTTGCTCACTAAGTTGTCGAACCAATGACATTCTCATCCAGATGACTGTTGGCCTTCAGGGTTGGAGGTGCTACAGTAGCTTTGGCTCACTCAGTGCCCAGCCTGTCGCGTGGTATTTAAACCACAGTTCATGATTTACCCCCACCCCCACCCCCACCCCAACTTCCTGCACACCGCCGCTGTGAAGCCTCTGTCTTCCAGCTGATAGACTCTGATATGGCAGCGGGAAAAAAATTCACAAGCAACTAAAACCTGAGAAATTACATGTGTTATCATCCCCGTTCCCCCGCTGTCAAGCCCCGCTATAAAAACCACTTCTCCTCTCCTGGTGTGAAACTTGATCTCGGCAGCGTGAAGTGTTTGAGAGTTTGGCCCTCGCCAGGTGTTGCTTGTCACATCCAGCTGTGAGCGCCTAACAGAAAGAAAAAGCGCTCACACACCTGTCCTTTATTGTCGTATTGCTCACCAGCACACGCATTGAAAACATGCCCTTTTTAGAAGGGGGGGGAATCATGTTGTTTTCTGATTTGGATGTTACGCAGACTCTCTGCATCAAACTGTGACGGCTGTTGTCTGACAAGGGAAAAAGATGGAAGAAGGAAATCCAGATGTTAAAATGTTAAAATGTTGGATATACAGCGTTATTTTAATATTTTAATTTATTTTTTCTTCGTACCCTGGATGACATCTCATTGTTGGGACATGCCCTCTGTGAATGCATTGATTACATAATCGGAAGCAGCAGCAAAAGTAGAAGCAAAAAGACAAGGCCATACCCCCCCCTTTCTCTATCTCTCTCTGCTGCTGCTGTAGTTTGATATAATAAGTCTGAATGTGGTTATCACACATTCACGCTTCACGGAAAAATAGGGGGAAATGGTGTGTATGTGTGTGTGTGTGTGTGTGTGGGGGGGGCAGCCTTGCTTTCAGTCTCAGACAATGCCAGATTTCTGCCAGTCTAAACAATTTGTCCATCTCTATTATTCCTCTGCCTTTAAAAAAAAAAAAGTTGTATTTGCAGCTGACAGAGTAGAGAAAAAAAGGGATGGGGGGAGGAAGAAAAGGTGCTCCCTTTCTTCCTCTTCTTTTTTGCCTTCTTCTCTACCCCCCCCCTCATCTTCCCTGCCATGTCCCATCTACCAACCTCCTTCCCTCCCTCCCTTCTGCTTCTTCTCCTAGATTTTCTCTATCAAGGTAGGGGCAGCTTTTTTCCATCGTCACTGAGCAAAGGGGGGCTGGTGGAGAAGATAAAAAAAAGTGGAAGAAGAGAAGAGGAGGTTTCGCAGGGTGCTCGCGGACAATTGATTGTCAGCGGTAATGTGTTTCATTTACATGTTTATACCATCAATAGTGACGGGGGGGGGGGCAGCCAGAGCACACACCTTGCACTCCTGATGGCTTTTCTTTTCTTCTTCTTCTGTTTGCGTGTTTTTTGCGGTGCGTTCATGTTGAAGGGAAATGAAGGATTATTTTGTTTAAGCATGTGAAATAATTACTGTGAGATATTATAGGAGTCTGAGTCTGGGGGGGGCTGTTGTGGTGTACAGACCCCGCTGATAGCCGGTGGATGAATCTTCCTGGAGTATTCTTTTTCTTAACGTCGGCCCTGTGCTCGAATCCAAATAGACACATTTACAATTACCCCCCCCCACCACCACCACCCTCCATGTAAAATATTACCAGGTTTTCCCTCAATGCAGGCTAATAAGGAGGCATATTTGTCCTGTCACAACTACACATTGCACTTTGGCGTGCTGCGCGAGGCCTTATTATTTTTGTTCCGGAGCGTACGGTAGCTTTTTTGCATCACTCTATTTTTTTTTCTTTCCTCCCTCTCCCTTGGCTGCAGTCGTCACAAGCTAAATATATCCATCTGCTCAAAGTGTGTGAATCCCGTGTATATAGCCAAGCACATAAAAATGAATGGACTTCCCTTACGAGATGGTTGTGATTTCAAGCACAGCGTCGGTATATACAGTAGGAGCAAAAGGATGCTCCCTTTAGGTAGCCGTGTCGTTCCTGAAAGCATTTTCTTTTCTTCCACAGGACCCACAGTATTTACAGTTATTGTAATTCACACTATTTTATTTTATTTGATTATGTGTGTGTGTGTGTGTGTGTGTGTCACAGATATACAGTCGTCGCAGTGTGATATCTTTCGGCTTTCAAGCTGATGCGTTATTCAACAAATCCTCTAATATGTGCTTTCCACAAGGAATTAAATCAGGAATGTAGCTCAGTAACAGCAGCTACACACACACACACACACACACACACAGCAACACATGCATAGTTTTTTTTCCACGCTTTGATAATGCAGATAAAAGCAAATAGCATGGCTTGTGGCTGTACAGCCCCCCACACACACACACACACACACACACACACACACACACACACACTCACACACACACACACCCCATCCTTCAACACACACACACACACCAAAAGAAGAAAAGAAGAAAACTAATGATCCTGGACACTGGACAGAAAACTTTCATCCATCCCTCCTCCTCTTCCCAAAAAATATCCCCAAAAACATTTTTGACACATTTTCTCCTCTTTTTATTATAATTCCATCTTTTTTATTTTTTTTACATTCTTCCTTCCTCGACCGCCCCGCTTGTGTGAAGCTATTTTTTTGCCTGGCGGCCAGAGAACACACACTCACAGAGGCACCGCGAGCCCGGACCCCTGACACCGCGGGTCTTTGGAATGCCTTAGGTACGATTTCACTTTCGCTCACATCAATGCTGACCTGAATGCCTTTCATATCTGATCCGCCGTGTCTCTCCTGGTAAACATCCCCCGGGGGGAGAACAAAGAAAGGAGCTCCTCTTCTTCTTCTTCTTCTTCTTCTCCCTCGTAATCACAATTCAGCCCCTTTCGCCGCCAGCAGCAGGGCTACACATTTGCATTCAGCATCAGGAAAAGGGCCTGAGATGAAAAGGGGGGCGAAAAAAAAAGAAGAGCAAGAGAGGAGAGGAGAGGAGGAAAAAAAAAAAAAAAAAAAAAATTTGAGAGAGGGAGAGAGAGAGAGCGGCAGAAGGGTGGGTGGGTGGTTGGGTGGTGGAGAGAAATAACTAGGGTGTTTGTGGTTGTTTGTTGGCCGTCCCCTGGTTACAAGCCTTTTATAGCCTCCCTTCTCTAGCAGTGACCCAGCCCCCCCCCATAGACAGATAGTGTTACGAGATGGCATGCCCACACTATTCGTGGCCACTCACTCTTAAGAAGAAGAAGAAGAAAATCCTGTGTGCGACCGATTGGATTGTGCTTAAAGAAGGCGATCCTTCAGGAGCAGGTGTCTTCACCACGCTCTTTTTTTTTTTGCTTTCCAAACTTTTTTAGTAGCGTTGAATGTGGAAAACGTAAATTTGCCAGCCTCTTTCAGGTTTTTTTGCGTTGGAAATGAGCCTTTTATGAATTCTCTAACACACCGCTACTATGAGAAAAAGAATGAAATACACCATGACACATCCCCGTATGTAAACATACACAATGCACTTTATGTGTCGCTTTATCATAGTGATTAGCAAAGATATCTTTATCATCCCATTCCCAGGCTAGATGTATGCAAATCTTAAGCAAAGATGGGGGGATGGGAGGGGGGTGGGGTACCTCGGCTCTTGAAATGGCATCATGTGAGATGGATTCCAGTTTTCTTTATTCCCCCTTTCTCTTTCCTCTCCCTGAACTTTTTTTTTCTTTTTGGTTAAGAAGAAGGATTATCGGTACACCTTCCATCCCTCCCTCCCTCCCTTCCTCCCTCCCTCCCCCTGGCCAAGCTGCGCAGGATTTAGGCAGATTTACTTCAGCAAACACCTTTGGACACTGGGGGGAAAGTAGGAGTCTGTTTGCAAAAGGGACCTTTTGTTCCGAGAGGTTCTGGATAATGCCTTACCAGGCAGCCATGATATTAACCCGTGCTTTGGAGAAATTGGGGGGGGGTTAACTCTTTGTATGACAACTCTTTGCTGCTTGTACGTCCCCTCTGTGGCCGTCCCTGACTCTCCCCCCTTTGATTAAAACCTGCTTTGAGATGCGTTGCTTGTCCTTTGGTTTCCAGTGTTCTTTTGGCAACTCCAAATTGTTTGGATTTTTTTTTTACGATGGGATATGTTAGTTTGGAAAAGCAAAAGCGGCAGCAAGTTATAGTGCATTCGGGGTGACACACACTCACACACTCACAAGTACACACAAAAAACACACTCACAGAGCAACTGCAACTGCCAAGAACGATGGAAGCGAGAGCGGTGGCTGGGATCCGTTGCCTGACTAACCCCGAGGCATGAATCAGCCAATAGTGAGACAACCATGCCCCTGTGACTCCACTTTATGTTGCAACGGCAATTATGATGTATCCAAAACAATGTGGCAACACAGGCTGCAATGCATGCATTTAACACCTGTGTTTGTTCATATGCATCATGATTAAAAAGCCATGCTTTAGTCAGAGTTTTGACTGCACGGCGGCTGAACTGTATCTGAACTACTTCATCCCCAGAAGGAATTGCCTCAGAAAAAAAAAAAATAATCTGGTTTTGCTTGCCTTTTTCATCTGCCGGAAAACTAAAGCGAGCGCTTTTCTGTATCTACTTGAGATATTTGAGTTGTGAGTTAAGTGAAGGTAATTTGGCTCTGCTGTGTTAGAGGTCAAGGATGAGTGTAGTTTTCGGCCTGTTGCTGAGTCACGTGTGTGTGTGTGTGTGTGTGTGTGTGTGTGTGTGTGTGAGCGTGTTGAAAAGTAGGCCGAGAGCTGTCTCGGTGACACGGCGGTTGTCAGAAGTCGGCTCGGACACACATTGTGTGAAAGAGGCAGAGATGGAGAGTGATGGAGCAAAGGTGACAGACTTAAAGGTGTTTCTGGGGGCGGCGTTCTGCCTGTCAAGCTCTGACCCACCTTCCTCCATCCTTTCTTTCTCTCAGGATTTGACAGGTTGTATCACCCCCCCTCGCCCCCCCCCTTCCTGTGATGTGCGCCTGTTCTGCGACACGCTACTCTAAGTAAAGTTTCAGTGCAGTCAGATGTCTTTCTCCTGCTTCCCTGGCTTTATTTCATGCCTTCTTGCTTGTTTTCTCTTTTTTTCTTCCTGAGTCTCATCCCCTTGTTTTCTCTGTTTTTCCTTCACTCCTTTGCGATTTGACAAAAAGCAAACGCCGAAATTGAAACTTCAGTGGTCCGGCAAATAATTGCATGCATTTGGACTTTTTTCATTTCCGTGTGTACACTCTTTACCCTAAGCCGGCATGTTTTATGCATTGCGTAGGAGGGAAAATACATTTTTGAAATATCATGCCTCATTTGAGTCTTTCTCAAGTGAAAATGCAAAGTCTTTATTTGGCCCATCCGTTCCGTCTCGTCCTGCTGTTTGCACTTATTCAGTAGCTGCGCCTCGTCTCGCCTGTGACTTTTTTTTTCCCGACATTTTCCACGCGTCGACTTTTCCCATTTGCGAGGGAGTCTGGGCGCGACAGACAACAGGTTGGTGAGCAGGTGTAAACTAACATTCAGATTTCATAATCATTGGGGGGGGGGGGCAAAAAATAACTTTTAAAAACACCTTTTTCCTGGTATATGTGTGTATTTGCATCCTCGTCTGCTGGAAGAGCAGTTTGGGTTCGGAGACATTCATGCCTTTTGAAGGAATTAGTGTTAACATGTCCCAGTGTTTTTGAGTGTATGAATCGCATGTTATTTCTCATGTTCTCTGCACTTCAGAGGATTCAGTCATATTGATTGCAGCAGGGGAAGAGCCGTCAAGTCTGATAAAGTGCTTTTAACAAACAGGATTGTGTCTCAATAGAGCAACTAAGGAACAGATATAGATTAAATCAAAAGAACAAACACATCACAGCTGGTTTCGAGCTTGCGTGTGAATGCATTCCTGCTCTGTGTGTGTGTGTGTGTGTGTGTGTGTCTTATCACTGCCGTCAACTGTAAAGCAGGGCACAGCTTCATCATGTTTCATAGGAAAAGAAGGAAAAAAGTAATCACCTCTATTGCCCATTAAAATGATTCCACCCGACCATCAAACCCCCCCCCCTCCCTTTTCTCTTTTTTTTTGCGGCAGCTGCTTCAGAGATGGCACCTTTGTGCAAACAAGTGTTGAAAGCAGCCTCCAGTTTTTCTGCTCTGATGTCGGCGTTGCTGAGCTGCAAGCGCCGCTTGCTGCCACATGTGCACACACGCACATTTAGGGAAACACACACACACACTCTTTGATGTATGTTTGATTGTCGGGTTGGAAGAGCTCTTCTGGCAAGGTCACGGCCAACGTGGAACAATCAATAACAGATCACCAGATTAAGGCATGGTGACATCTGGAGATCTCGGCCCTCTCTTCCACACACGTCTCAAGCCATTTTGCAGCACCGTCCTTACCTTCTCATTCTGGGTAATAGGACATGCTATTTGATCAGGGCTTGCTTTTCATACCGCACTTCATTATTCAGAAGGTGTCCCGCTTCTCCGCCACCTAAGTGCACCCCTTTCTCGTTACCTTTTTCCTTTTTTTTTCTAACGAGGACTTGTCGTCTCAACTTAGAAGTAGGTTCAGACGCGTTACCTCAGTTTAATTGCAGCCCATTGCCGAGTGAGATCAGGGACAAAAATTAGGTCATTTTACGGTTGTACAAATTTTGCTCACTTCTAACGTTTTTCTTCCGTCTCGGCCCGCTGATCAAGCGCCTTCTTAACCGGAGGTTGCAGCAATAAAAGAAAAGAGGAAATGGTCAGAAACTGCACCGTGGCACCCCTTCGTTGTTATTCAAACATACATTTAACCTTTGGCAAGAGTGAGTCAAGGAGAACTGAAACAAGCAGGGTGGGGGGGGGGGCATCTTCCCGTTTAAATGTCATCTGCGGTACAGTCAGTGGACATGTGTAGCAGAGTCGGCCCCGTTAAAAAGAAGTCTGAGAGGTGAATTCACGCGTTAATGGGTTCTGACTGGAGAGGCAGCACCCCCGCTCCTGAACGCCTCGTGTCCCGATGCTGTCAAACGCGAATGTCAAACAAACACCTCCTCAGGTAGCGGGGTGTAGGGGGGGTAATCACACTGACAGGCCTGTCCTCAGCCTTTCTGACACGTGGGACAATTGGGGGGGGGGGGTGCTTTGCCGTGGTTTCAGGGTGCGGTTTTAGGTGTGGATTTTAAAGATGACGCGGTCAAGTCCGCAGGTCAAAGATTTAAGGGAAGTGTGTTTAATACGTGACAGGAAATGAATCATTCGGAGGACTGGTGAGGGGGGGGGGGGGGGGGTTGGCTCTGTGTGGTTTGGTTTTGTGACAAAGCAAGAATCCAGGATTTGGCTTTTGGTTTTGGACAGGGTACTGCAGACGAATTTCAGGCGAATAGATCCACTTTTTTTAAAGGCATGATGAGGTGATAAAAGGGAGGTTTGTGCGGCGGTGACTGTAGTTTGGCTATCAACGCCCCGGTGGGGGGGTTTAAAGATGAGTGATGGGACATAAGTTGTGGTTGAATTTGGTTTATGGTTCCTATTCAAGCGGCATTGCTGGATAGAAAACAGCCTTGCTGCCAGACGGTTGGATGGGTATTTCCTGACCTAGAAACCTTGTGGGAAAGGACAAAGATTGGGCCATTTATGGAGACTGGGGTTCAGGTTTTGGCTGTGACTCAGCCCGAGACACAGCCTGGCCATTGGTTTAGGTCAAGGCTTTATGGCCCCATGGGTTTGAGGTTGTTTTTTTACATCACTGAGCTCTAAATGTCTGGTATATTCTTAGTGATTTTTGGGTTGTGGCCTGGTGCACATCTCTCGGGGATTTGGTTTAAAGACAAAGAATAGAATTTGTTCTGTTGCCGTATCAAAACTTTGAGTTGGATGCCTAACAAGTAGACATGAATAACTAGAGGGAGTTCAATAGTCTAGAAATTCTATACTGACAGATTTAGCTTATCATAACATTCAAGTTCGTTCTCGGACCTTTTCTGCCTTGAAACTTTTTTTTGTGTCTCTCCAGTCTACCCTCTCCCTCCCTCCATCCTACCAGCCAGCCAGCCAGCCAGCCAGCCAGCCAGCCAGTCAGTCATCTAGCCAGTCAGCCCACTCTAATTACTTCTCCCCCACCCAAGGGAAGCTACTTCCTTATCGCCGGGCCGTCTTGCTCTGGCATTCCTGAGATAAATTCCCCACCACTTTGTTATTCTTACTTCTTAGGGGTATTGGAATTAGCATGTCCATCAAAGCAAAACCTTGTACTCTGCCTTCTTTCTCACACTCCTCCCTTTTACGACCTTATCAGTGGTCATATGTTACAGCCAGGCAATGGGACGTGCCAGCGGGCCAACTAGAGGTGCACAACAGACATAGGTATCAAGCCGTGTGTCTGACATGCAAGACTCTGAGGGATGATGAAGCGATGCAAATGTGCAGCTTGTGGCGCTTGGCTGTAGCCTGGCCTTTTGGAGCGCAGGTACTTCAGGGCTGCGAGGCGAAGGATTAGTCAAATAGCACATGGTACAGGTAGCTGTAGCACGTGTCCTTTCATATTCGGTTTGAGCGTAATGAAAACGTATTAAAGCGCTCCAAAAGAGCTGTCATTTCCACACATCTAGAGAGTTTGCCAACCTTTTAGCCCCTCCATTCCTGTTAAAACCTCCACTTGGCACTTTCAAACAAGCATCCGGGGGTAAATAATCAGAGCTCCATTCAGCCCTGCAAACCCCTCTTTTTGCAGATGTGTGGGTGAGCCCTTCCTTCCTTCCTTCCTTCCTTCCTTCCTTCCTTCCTTCCTTCCTTCCGCTCCTCGCCCTATGTTTCCCTACGTGGTTTATACCTCAACATCAAGCAGACGCCGCCTTATAAACTGGCAATCACGGTATCCCTAATGTTATTACTTTTCATAATTAGTTACAGCAACACTCGTTCCATGACTGGCAAAGGAGTATTCCTTAGTAATTAAGGTAATGAAATATTCATTTATGCTACCTTTTTCAGCAGTCTCACAAATGAGCCAGCCATGCTTAATGTCCGCCCTGCCTCTGATTTTATTATGATGGCAGACTGGCACATCTGCAATTAGTACTCGCACTGACAGTTAGCGTTTTTGCGCGGGGCGGTAAGCAGAGGGAGGCGATGTGAAGCGGCGGAGGGTGGGTGCACACCCAACACCCCCCCAGGACCCTCTACTCCACTAACCTTGGCTTATTTTGCTTTTTTTCCCCGTGTGTTACCTTTATCTCGTCCTCCCCTGACAGAGAGGTTACCTTCTCCCAACGGTGCGAAATCAACTTGACATAACTGTTCATCAGTTTCAGTCCCCCACCCACCCCCATCCTTCCACCCTCCCTCCTCTCTCCCTGCAACTCCCCACCTCACCCCCGAGGTAGTTTGCATCAAATCAGGCCCAGTCAAGCTTCAAGTGGAAATTGGCAGGCCAGAACCTGACAGTGGGGGAGACAAAGAGGGGTTGGGGGGACATCTTAGGCAGTGCAGGCGAGTCAACACTACATGCCTGAACTACATCCAAGATGGTGATCGTAAAAAAGTCATGTTTTGGGGTTAAGTGCTAATAAGGCTGTTTTAAATGGACCCTAATTTAAGCGGAGAAGACACAGTTTGCTTGTTTTTTGCAGAAAGACTGAATCATATCAACGGGAATATGAATGCCACTTTAGATTTTTAACCCTAACCCTAACCCATCTGTGGAATCTTTGACCTTGTTATTGGGATGTATGGGCCAAATCACAAACTGCATCATCACTATGTGGCAGCGTTAGCGATGAGCCATGACATGCAAGTTTCTGCTCACAAGAAAAATGTGTCCTTTTATCAGGAAATTACCATGAATATGAATTACCAGCTGGGGGAAAACTAAGTTGAAGTTGTGTTTTTTGCGAACCTTTCATTTTTTAGGAGGGCACCGGTCGGTGGAAGCGGCGGGGTTACGAGCAAGCGTTTTTTTCCCCAGCGATGTGAAAATGGCTGACACTTGCAAACAGTCACACATGTTGGCCAGGCGAATGCACTTCTGCATACACATATGGACACGCACAATGTCTCTCTCACACACACACACACACACACACACACACACACACACACACACACACACTGATGTACCCCTACAGTACACGTCCAGATTTGCATATTTGAACACAAATATACACCCAGACATACTCACATTTGCACGCAAGCAGAAACACACTTAGCCCTATAGATATATACATATCCCACACAGATGTACACAGGCCCCACACACACTCCACACACACCACACACACTCACACACATGGTAATTGGCAGTCAGACAGGTCACAGCAGACGCAGATGTGCCGTTTCTTTCCTTTATTTTCTCGTCGTGGCCCTCGGAGGGGAAGCAGATAAGGACTTTGTGATGAAACTTTTAGTGAATCTCGCTGCTCCAGTTCTGTCGCCGCCACGTCACTAAGCTCAACCCCCTCACAGCTGCTATATATTCTTATTAAGGTTGAGTGGGGAGAGGTGTGTATTGTGTCCATATTTCAACTGTTTTGTTTGCACCTTTAACAGCCCATAATAGTCTCTTTATGTCCAATCCCATATCTCCCTGTCACCTTCTTTCTATGTTTTTATCTTTTATCCTATGCTTACTTCTCTTGTTACTTTTTACCTTACTTTTCCACCCATTATTTCCCCCTCTGCTTCTGTCTTCATCTTTCTCTTCCCTCTCACCCTTCTATATTTCCTCCCTGTCGTAGTCCTCCTCTGCTCCCCCCCCGCTCGTCCTGAGCTTTGCATGTGCTCTGATGGGCCTGATGGCCGTTTCGACAGGGCAGCATTGAGGTAAAACGGTGTGACGGCAGAGTTTTTGTTAAGCCGAGAACAAAGGCTCAGGGATGCCGGGCCTAGCCATTGTCCTGCGCCCTATATTGGCTTTGCCACAGTTTGTGCAGGATTTAATGCTCTGTTTACCTTCAGCCAATCGCCACTAATATCCAAAGAAGGAGCTTCTTCCTTTCTCAGGCGCACCTCAGGATGATTTGAGATAGATCCATTAAAAAACAAAACTGCAGCTTTGTTCACGGAGAAGTGAGTCACAGCGAGGCCGAGGGACAGAGCTGTACCTCTTTTAAAAAGCACACTATTAATTCCTGTGCTATTTAGAGAAGAACAAAAAATCCCGAGTTTGTAGGAAGGAAATGCCAGCCAAGGCTTTGTTAGCAACAGTTGTTACAATATAAATATATATATACACATGATGGATCTTTGAATTTGTATATGTACAACAATCACATATCCCATTTTATTTGTTGTGCCACTTTTAGTGTTTTCTTTTTAAAGCTCGCACCGATTCCAAATCGTTGGGTCTTGAACTGTAAAGACTTTGGTGAAACCTCCTTCTCTCACACTCATGGTAAAGATGAGCGGACTGCATAGCTCCCTCAGTACAGTGTCTGTCACTGGGACTGGGAGAGAGTATGAAGCAAGTGTGCATGAATAACAGAGAGAGAGAGCGTGTGTGTGTGTGTGTGTGTGTGTGTGTTGGGAGTTCCCTCTGCATGGTCTTTGGACAAACTGAAAGCAGTGCTCTGTGGGATTAGAGAATGAGTGTTGCTGGGGGGTTTGGCTGCGGGCAGAGGACAGAACACAGGAGGATTCTGGGAGGGTTTTTTCTGCCCTATAGCAGCCCCTCTTGCAGTGACCTCCATAGGCCTTCTGTAGCCAAAGCCCACTCAAAAACAACAGCGCCCGCTTTCCAAAAAACATCCTCAAAAAACCCACCCTGATAGAACATCTTGTATTGAAATGGAAACATTTTAAACTCCACCTGTTTTTTGTCAGCAATAGATCCATGCTCCATGAACATTTCCGTAGAAGAAGAAATAACTTAAGACGGTTAATGTCGCCAAATGTAACCACGCTCAATCTCCAAAATGAACAGGCTTGCTCTTTGAAAGTTGCAACTCGGAGGTAGCGTGAGCTTTTTACGGAGAACACAAAAAACATTTTTACGTTTTAGGGGAATGCAGGCACAGTGGTGTGTTATTTTATTTTTTTTTTTTTTTGTGGGGGGGTTTACTACGACAGTCACTCTGACATTAACATAAAAGCAAAGTTTCAGAGAACAAGGGGCAATAAACAGTCAAAAGCGCCTTCATCGAACCCAATGATATTTTCACGAGCACATAAAGATTATGAGTCCATTCCAGTAGCACCCATCTGTGCTTTCATTTGGGATGCTCAGTAGTTAAAGGGGGGGGCTGAAGGAGGGAAAGGGCTGACTTTCATTTGGTTAGTTTGTTTGTTAAGGTCAAAAGAGATAAGAAGAGTGTAACCCCCCCCCTAACGACAAGCCCTAAAACCTCAGCATGATTGACATGCCAGGAGCTTGGCAACTGTTGTTGTTGTTTTTTTTTTTGTGTGGGGGGGGGACTGAAGGCACTTCCTGCCAAAACCCTGTACCGTGCCGCTCTGGCGATTAACGGGTTAACTCAAATGAAAGACTTTGTAAAACAGACAAACTCGGTCTTTTCTGGTGCGTCTTTTTGTGTGTGTGCAAAACAATTACAAAAATTACAGTAGATATAAAAAAAACTGAACGGCGCCGTATTTATGCAATCAACATAACGAAGAAACAAAACAATTTAATGTCGAAAAATCATCATTCATCTGCATTATAATTGCTTCCTTTTCACATCTACGGGGATGGTTAATTAAAATTGTGATTAAATGCGGCTGCACTGCCTAAGATGTCCCCCCTCCCCCCGCCCCCTCCCTTAAACAGGTGCTACAGAATTTAAAAGTAAAGAGAAAAAAGCTAATTAGCATTGGAAATTGAGAAATTGCCTGCAAGAATCAGTGTTAATTTCAGTCACTGATGAGGTAATTTATAAAAAAAGGGGGGGCACCGAGGAGTCTGTGCAACACGAGAGATTGCAACACAGACACCCTCCCACCCCCCCCACGTCCCTGCTTTCCCAGCGTGCAGGTGAAGCTGTTTAGAAAATATTGAGGCTATTTGGTATTCTGTCTTCGTTAGCGTCGCTTTCAGAGTTCATCTGTGGCCCCGCAACAGCTAGGATAAACACCCAAGGCTAAATAATGATATAAGGGCCTCACACACACACACACACACACACACACACACACACACACACACACACACACACACACACACACACACACACACACGCACCTTTCCTTGTGCAGAGATGAAAACAATCAGGAATTGCTCTTTGCAAGCAGCAAGACGAGGACTAAGGAAATACATGTAAGGCATCAGGAAGTTTATCCAGGTGTAAAAACACAACGCCGTCTGATGCATCTTCTGCTGTTGTTGGAGAAAAGCCACACATCTGCGAAAAGACAAGAATAATAAAAACCAAAAATAAAAAAAACGACTCAACTTCCTCATCGAGAGGCTTTGCCGAGCTTCTGCAGCTCGCTCTGCGCACAAATGGCAGTTGTCAACGTTTCACTTCAAGTTAGGGAATACAACATCAGGAACCCAGACGTTGGGAAGTTGGCCGCCGTCCTCTGTTCCCCCCGCTTAGAGTTTCCAGAAACTTCACAGATACTGCTGATCTCGGGGCTGTTGTGTAGGCTAGCCCATAGTGATTACCTGTCGCTGTCCATCATTACAGTCGGCCGCGGAGAAACGTCAGGCCTGGAACAAGACAGAGCCAAACTGCACACACACACAATAACATATCCATCTAATCCAACTTGTCTATCTGGAAATATGTAGGTTTTGCATATGTTTCCACGCCTTAGTCAGTGGTTCTTCTTGAAAGTCAGTGAATTCATGTAAAAAGTAAAGTTAGTTTGATGTTTGACCTTTTCCTGATTTGTCACCGTCAGTGATTTTTGGGGAAAAGAAGTTTTAGTGGAGATGACAGCCAAAGTTTTCATAGAAAAAATTGGCGTCTTGAGCCACTGGCTGGACAGGTGGGAGAGAAGGGTTTGGAGCTAGCAGGCCGGAGGTCATTAGGCTTCCCCCGGCGAAGGAGCTGAAGCATCAGCCAGCACGAGGTAGGGGAAAAAGAAAAAAAGGGGAAGCCAATTTGCCGAGACATACTCTGTCGACCTTTCGTCATAACTCAGGCTTTTTTCTTTTAGATTAAGTCCAGTGAGCAGAACTCAGCTGCCTGTCAGCCCCTTAAGCCCGACGCCCCCCCCTTCACTTTTTAACAATCGTCTCTCTCACTCAGCCTCAAAGCTCCCCCTCCAACTTACTTCAGCTGCTATGTGACAAATCATGTACTTTACACCCGTCTCCTTCCTTCCTACCCCCCCGGGGTTTGACATCCAAGCTGCTTGTTGCAACGCTGCATTCGTCGGGACTTCGTCACACAACCCAAAGGTGTTGCGTTATGTTTTTCAAAAGCCAAGTGTGGTTTCACATGCAGCCAGTTCATCTTTTAAAGCATCTTGAGATTTGGAGGAGATATTGAACCCTCCACCCTCCTCCTGCTGGACACACAATGACCTCATCAACTCAAATGGCCTGCCAACGACTCCGCCAAACACTGGCCAAACCCACACAACTGTGTTTCTGTCCCGCGGGGGTCCCAAAATATCGATAAAGATGCCAAATGTGTCGGGATGAATTTTGAATGAATATGTATGAAATGATGCAGAAGACATGTAGAACACATGCGTCAGACTCGAGGCCCACGGCCCATCCTACACTGATTTGTCCCACGTGTCTTTTTAGGTTTACAGTAAGTTTTGGCACTTAGTTGGGCGCCAGTTTTTCAAACTGCAATTACGCAACACTCATACTCGTCGACTTTGACAGAAGCATTGAGTTTGCATATTAGGCCAGATTTTAAACATCTACTCAGACCTTAGGACTTAATATCGACCAAACTAAGTGAGAAAGCTATATGAGAAATGCAAAAATACAGTCAAAGATATGTGACTTTTTCTCATAAATAATAGCATGTTTATACACTCTACATGTCTGCCCGTTGATGTGATTCTCATTCTCCAGCGTGGCCCTTAGTCAAGTTGAGTTAGAATCTTTCCATTTGATAGATTTCCACAGAGCCACGAAGAAGTGACATCTTGGATTTGAATATTTCATCAAGTGTAAACATCATAAAGTTTTTTTGCGATGAGTTCAAAACAAGATGATAGAGAATATATATGACTTAGCTGCTAAAGGGGAAAACCAAGAAGCTGGAGTTACTTACACACGTGTCACACAAGAGCAAAGATACACGTCTAAGCTTGTTCGTGTCACCCACAGCTCCTTCATGATTATTTTATTTTATGGTTTAATTTTTCCCTCATCCTCTACGAATCCTCTTCCTTTCCTTGCCTCTTCTTCCCCTCCCCCCTCCCTCACTCCGAGCCACTCCGCTGAACAGGTCAGCCAGTAAGTGACAAGGTATTTCGTCGTTTTGTGAACCTTTGCCAGACTGATTGTTCAGTGCAAGTGTAGTGTAACTGAGCCCCTTGTAGCTCGCCGGAGTGTGGAAAATAAGATCGAGGACAGATTTTTTTTTTCTTCCCCTCCCTCCGTTCTCCCTCCCTCCCCCTCTCACTTGGATTGTTACAACAATGTAAGATAGTAAAATAGATATCCAGTGGCTGGGTGAGGGCTCCCGTCGCCGTCGCTGCTGTTCCCCTTCATACATTTCCGTTCCACCTGATAGCCCCGCTGTATCGCTCTCAATGCTTTCCACTTGCACCGGGATGACCCGTGACCACTTGTATGCTATTACCGCCCAGGCACTTGCCAGACTTGAGTCCTCTGCTTCACCCAGGTTATGAATGCGAGTCATTCCTGTGATGCCAGCACAGAGGAACTACTTTAAGGTGGTCGACGTGTTTCTGCACCAGTGACACATTCTAGAAACTGTTTCTGGTTATTCCCTTCAAACCTACTGCTGATTCTAAAACACAAGGGCATGCTGGGGAAATCATGAGTTGATTCCCCAAAAGAAGAAAAAAAATAATAAAATCCAAGAAAAAATTAAAATCTCATTGATTCTAGTGTCTAGAAGTCTGATTCTAGTGCAGTTTGACACACAATTCTTCTCATTAGGGAGGACAGCTGAGATATGAAAGGGGAGAGAGAGGGGGAAGACATGCACACAGGTCGGACTCCAACTCTGGACCTTCTGTGTCGAGGAATAAACCTCTACATATGTGTACCCGCTCTACCAACTAAGCTAACCCGGCCACCCGTTTTCAAAATGTCTTTAACCGAGTTGCCCAAAAATAACGGAATGGCTAGAACTCTAGGTTTATGTATGCTTTACAAACAGGCAGACTTTGGGTTAGCCTCATGTGAGGAGGGCCCAAAGAGATGCTAGAATGAATAGCTGTGGATGCAGGGAGGGGGACACAGAAAATGCCTTTCTGCAGGGCCCAGGATGTTGTGCCACGCCCCTGCGGGTTAGGGTTAACAGGTGTGATTATGTGCAACTAACAATTGCCTTCCAATGTTAACTGTTAGTCAAAATAATTCATAATTTCTGCTACCCTTTGTGACTCAAATGTTACATGAAATTTCATATAAATGAGGTCTATTGATTATGATTTATATGAAGTGTAGAACGAGTAATGAGTTGGAATAAAGGTGGCTTAAAGAACACATGATAATGTATACGTTGGGCTTTGGAAATAGGCAAAACAGAAGAGGAAACATGTTGAGTTTTACTGGAAAACTTCCCCTAGCAGCAGAATTATTCTCTTGTTTTAAGGAAGTTTTTAGTCCTCAAAAGACTCTTTTTTATTTCTACCCTAACCTGCCTGCCAGTAATCATGTACTTTTCCTGTAGGGGGCTCTTCGGGGAACGCCCAACCAGTTGGAGAGTTAGTGTGTTGCCGCTCTGCTCAGAGCCACAGCACCGTATTTATCTTGTAGCAGATGGAGCAAAACCTCTTGTGTGTAGTACTGCAAAGTCTGTGTTGTGTATTACTTAAGGCATAGTTGGGAGACGAGGGTGTATTTATCAAAGAAAATGATCCTGCACCACGAGCTTGGGACTGTCTCTGTCTCTTTGTGATTTAAGAGGTGAAGAGGATTCAACATATTGTCTTTTTTTTTTCGGGTAGGATTTTAAAAAAAAAGTATGTTTCATGTGGCTTATAGCGAGGATCTGATGTGATGTTTGTGTCGATGTAGCGGTGGTACGACTGGAATTTATCGCAGTTAAAGAGGGATTGCTACAACTTCACAGACAAAGCCAGAGAGAAACGGGAGTATAAAGGTCTCCCTAAAACCCTCCGGGAGAGACTCGACATTGCTAATATTAGGAGGAGAGGAGGGACACACACACACTCAAACACACAAACAAAACAAAGCAAAACAAAAACCCCGAGTTTGTTTATGTGCACATAATGCGAGTCTGAGCGCCCGGTGAAGCGCCGCAAATGGGAGAAGTATGCGTGGGTTTCCCCCAGGTAACAGGATTACGTGGGCACATAATTGATCCATTTGGGGGGAAAATGACAGGGCTCTAAAGAGGGCCCGGCTTTGGAAATGGAGTTTATGAAACAGGCATTCGTAAATTCAAAGGAATCAATATGTCAATTTTATTACATCTCCGGGCCAGATGGGCATTAAAGGCACAGCTCATCCCTCTGCCTCTTCGCCTCTCTCTCTCTCTCTCTCTCTCTCTCTCTCTCTCTCTCTCTCTGTCTCTCGCTATTCTGTCATCTCATTCTCTGTCACTGTCTTCCTTTCTCTTTTATCTGCATCTCTCTCTCTGATTCTCACTGTTCTCTGTCTTCTCTCACCGTTTGCTAGGGCTGGGCAATATATAGAGTAATAGAAAATCAAATATCACGATATTCCTGACAACAATATTGCGGCGATACCGTAGGCTCGACGATTGGAACATATTCACACAGTGAGATTTGTGATAAACTGTCATCACTAATGATATTATGAGGAAAGGCAGACAATAGAACAGCGAGAAGAGTCTGGACAAGTTCCAAAAATGACATTTAGGCTTTACTGTAACGCAGCCTTTAAAAGCAGGAAAAGTGTCATATCACAATATTACGATATCTACGATATCTAGTCTCATATCACGATATTGATTGATATTTCTACACTGCCCAGACCTACCATCTGCAAATGTTTGTATGACATTGTATGTTGCCCTCCCTCTTTCTTTCTTTTATCCTTTCTTCCTCCGCATGTCATCCACACTAACCCAGCATGCGTTAAGAGAACAACAACCCGACAAACTAAGTGCATCCACGCATTTGCGTGAAGATGTCTTTCCACGCTGAAACAAGAGGAAAACGGCGTAAAACACATTTCACAGCCCGACCTTTCTTTTTGTTAGTGTTTCCAACTTTACAGACCTATAGCTGAGCTCTGGGGAGATGTTGGGCCAATCAGAGAGGAGATTGATTTCAAATGTGTTGACGTTCTCCTTCTGTATTTGCCTTTCATTTCCACGCTTCTATCTCTCCCTTTTAAAGCCCTTACACTCTCTCACTATCGCCAAATGTATTTTGACAAAGATCTCCCACCCCCTCTCGCCGTCTTCTCCTCATTTTTTTCTCCTCTTGTTATCTTCCTGTCTCTTCCTCCCTAATTCCTTGTCTCTCCTCCTTCCTCTCTCTCTCTAACTGTCTTGTAGTGTGATATGAACATTATCAAGTTCTCCCTCTCTCTCTCTCTCTCTCTCTGTTTGTGAGGCAAAGGTCCTCAGTGGCCATTTTGTTGGTGAAGATTTAGCTTGTTGTGTGTTAGCATACACACATGTGCTGTTCATGTCCATGCACATTTTTGTCTCTATATTTGTGTGTGTTAAAGAGGAAGCTGTGTGTGTGTGTGTGGGGGGGGTATCAAATATCCCTGTCCAGGCGAATGCATCAGCTGAAATATGTTTGCCAATGCAGCTGTTGACTCGACACTATTATCTTTAAGAAGAAGCCGTTTAGAGCGAGCGGCGGGCACAATAAAGTGTTTCAAAGCTGGGCCAATAGTCGAGCTTTGAAAAGGCAAAACACAGAGAGAGAGAGAGAGAGAGAGAGAGAGAGAGAGAGGGTGGTGGGGCAGATTAAGCATTGTGCATTTCCCTCGCTAAAATATTCACGTTTCATTTAAATACAACGGCATCCCAGGCAAGATTTAATTACCATCCAGCGCTATAATGCAAATGAATAATGCAGCCAAGACTGATGCAAACGGATAGAAATATAGACTCCAGCGCGCGGTACATCCAGGGGAATGAGAGGGGAAAAGTGTGGGAAAATGAAGTGGGGGGGGGGTTAAAGAATACTTCTTGATGCCCACTACTTTTTTTGAAAGAGGGAGAAAGAGATGGACAGGAAGGAGGAGAGAAGAGAAAAAGGAAGTAAAGGATTCGGGAGTGTGTGTGTGTGGGGGGGGGGGCAGCAGCACAATTACGAGGCCCAGCTTCCTCGGCGTTTGCCAGGATTTTTGCTTCTCCCATTCCAGCAGTTCATTTTTGGGAGTAAGTAAATAATAAGAAGTTGGTGATGCTTGCATTTTTAATTTCACCCCCTCCCTCCCCTCGCTGTACTTCTTTTCTTTTTTTCCTTTCTGTGTTCAGTTCACTGACTGACATCTGCTATCAATGCTAAGCAGGTGTTCCCGTGCAAACAGACGTGCCCCTGTTTGTGTTTCGCCATTCCCCGCCACCGTGCACCCAAATGAGCAACGTGATTAAGAATCCTGTAAATTTTTGAAAGGAAACGGATGGCTGCCCGGCTAGAACGTAATTACACCGCCGCCGACATCCGCAGCTCACCGCTGCAGCAGCCAGAGCCAAAGCAACAGCAGAGAATTAATAATAAATAATGACTTCTTTCCTTGTAATTCATAAATGAAATAAAATGAAGGAGGAGTAACCGCTGATATGTTTTTTTCCCTCTTTCTCTCTCCCTGGGGTGGGGGAGTGGGTGGTGGTGGTGGTGGTGGGGGGGGGGGGTGTAGTTGCAGTGGCAATTTTCAGAAATCGAGTCGAGACGATCATCTTCCGCGATGCGTTAACTCGACTCTGTGTGTAGAGCGATGTCTTTCTTTTCTCTCTCTCCTGGTTCTGTGTTTTTTTCCTTAAATGAGGCCTTTTGCATACGTTCCCTCACTCTTTCACTCTCCCCTGTTTTGTCATGATCTGCTTTTCACTTTGCTAGTATGATCATACTTGCCTTCGCAGTGGACAATTAGCTGTGATATCTCAAGTGGCGGCTAACTTCCTTCCCTCGAACTTCAAAGGCGGTTGGCACATTTAACTTTGCAGCTTCTTTTCCTTCTTTTTTAGTGTGTTGGGAGAAACGGCACAGTCATGTTTCATTCCCCTTCACCCATATTTATAAATGTGATTCTGATGGGAAAAGTTGAAAGACAGGACATTTTGTCAAGAAAACCTCCGATTGGATATACAGTCTGAATGCAGTGGAGGAAAACAGGAGAGTGCAACATAGGAGATGAGGCTGAAATGTGCCGAGGAGGAGGGTCGGGGGGGGGGTGCAGATTCTAACCTCTGGGGAGGAGAAATGAGGTGAAGGGAGTGAAGGAAAGAGGGCGATAGCGTGACACACAGGCCAACTAAAAAAAAAAAGACCAATTTTGACAGAGCCCCTTTTTCCCCTCACGCGAGATGAAAGATGATCATTTTTCATCCATTCGCAGATTATAATCACCAGCTGCTAAGTACATAATAACCTTTGCTTTATACAGTCTTGACACATTGATACATGATAGAAACCCCGGTGTAAGTGCAAAGGGACGTTTGGAAGACAATGGCTGCTAACGCTCATACCTCCACACAGGGATTTGTGCAGTTACCAGAGCCTTGTAATGCACTTTTCACCCAATTTATATCCATTTCTCAGTGTTGTGTCGCGGTCCAGGCACCTTGGCTACTGTTTTCCTCCCACGGCGGCTATTGATAGCGGCTGACAGACATTGTTTGGACAGTGAAAGGTGCACCCTCCCTGTAAACGCTGGCTGGCAGAAGGGAGGCGACACTCCTCTCTGTCCCTCTAATCAGAGCCCGAGATGGTTGTATCCTCCCTTTTCGGATACACGATAATTACCCTTCTCTGTGAACGCTGGGGCTTCACTTTGAGATGGGGAGGGACAGATGCTGACAATTATATTAGGGATGTGTGTGTTTGTTTGTCTCTGTGTGTGTATGTACATCCCTGTACACTGCCTTGTAGCTATCTTTCCCCTTTGCTCCAGCTGAAAGAGTTAGTCCCGAGCTCATGATATGAAATAATAAGGTGTAGTTATGTGTGCAGCCTCCGACTGCAGCAGGACAAACATTGTTTTTGTCTGTTTGCTATCTCTATAAAGAACTGCTGTGGCAGAGATCAGTGGGGCTACTGTATGTGTTGCTCAGTGGGAAGAACAAGGCTCTGGAACAGCCGGGGTCTGTTTGGGACAACAATGCTAAAAGATGGGAACATTTTGACAGAAATGTATCACGGAAAACTGTCCCGTAGAAGTGAAGCTCTATGTACTCTTAATTGTGCAGTAGCACCGCCGCCACACATGGGACATGATCCACTCGACGGGTGTCATCACTCAAGAAAGTTTGTCCCTAATCACAGAAAAAAATATTTTTGACCAAATACTTTGATATTGAAACAATATTGTCGGGTTGACTATTGGTGCTTTCACAACATATTTATGAGTGGGCAAAGGCAAATAATAGAAGAGCTAACAGATTCATCACTTATGTCATATTACACTATTATGAAATCCAGACTCTAAGACGATATCTAGTCTCATATCACGATCAGGTCTACTTTCTAACTTTTTCCCAGAGCTTTCAACCAATGTAGTTCTGCTGTCTTGACTTGAGTAATGATTTTGTCCAACTTTTTTTGTCCTATCATCACAGAAGCTCTCTCAGGAAGAGTAGGTTGACTCACGGTAAACAGGGACAGGAAATCGTCTCTGTCGTCTTAAGTTCCCGGACATACTGTATAGTACCTCTTGTGTAGTAATAGAGTTGTATTAGCAGTTGTGCAGTACACTTGACTCCCAGTGTAGAGTCTAGTATGGTACAGTGAACATTGCTAAAGTTGAGTTAAGTAGTAACTAAGAAGTATCCAGTTCACTGCTGCAGTAAACAATAGTGCAGTATATTCACTGTGTTGTAGCCTTGTTTATATGGAACAGTTAACATGTGTGAGCAGTGCTAATGGGGAACAGGACAGCCTTTCTGAGACGATACAGTAGCACAGAGAACTGTTGTCACCTATAGAAAGCCCGTGTGATAGTAGTGACAGTCGGAGCAGTGTTGTTGGAGGAGAAAGACTATCTCTCTCTGTGCTCGTCATCGTGAGTAGCCAATGTTATCCTCCTCCAGCTGCTGGGAGATGATTCGGGTCACTGCGGGCTGCTTGGGGTTGGGGGAGGTGTGTTGGTGGGGGTGGGTGGGGGGCAAACTGACGAATCAACGGGGCAATTGTGTCTGGTGCCAGTCAGTTGTAATTAAGAGCAGGATCAGGGGGTGGACGCACAACATGCTGTACACACCGAGGCACACGCACGCTGATAGACCCAGGGACATACAATCACATAAAAACACACATGCACATAGACATGTACGGGACGTTCACACACATACTTAAGCCAGGCCCCTCTATACAGAGCAGCTCACCTGAAAATAATCGCTGCGAGGGGCAGCAGGGGATGCAAATGAGGCCGGAGGTTAGCGTGGGAAAAGTGGAGCAGCGTAGCCTGGGACTAGGTGATCCTCCGGGCAGGGGGCCGGCGTCAGGAGGGGCCTTTGTTTCCAGCCTCCGTTTAAAAATACCCAGCGTTCACCTCCTCCTCCTCATCACCCCCACTCCTATCACCTCCCCGGCCCTCCCAGCCCGGGCCAAGCAGAGAGAGAAAAGCAGTGATATATGGTTTGTTTAACAAAGGGAGAGGTGTGTGTGTGTGTGTGTGTGTGTGAGACTCAACATTCATTCAGTTTATTTTCATCGGACGTGACAGATTCTTTTTATCAGATGTGGTATTATGGCGATACATTTTACAACCTCAACCTGCAGATATTTTGCACAGATACTATTATGATATTATTCAAAATATCAGTATTATTCTGTGTTTTATCAGGATTGTGTTGCAGTACAGAAAGTTCATTTAGCAGCTCCTTTTTAAAATGGGACTTATACAACAATACTGTACATCTTAATGATGTAACCGAGCTGAGTCTAGATCGGGGCTTTCCAACCTGGGGTTAGTGACCCTCCAAGGGGTCGCATGACAAATCGTAAGGGTCCAAAGATTTTTTTTTACCACAAAAGTTTTCAGATTTTCTGAAATATGTGCCTTTTTCTCTAACATACATTGCTTGTGGGTTACAGTGGCTCATAGACACTGTGGAGCAGGGTAGTGAGTAGGTGGCTATAAAAGGTCAAAAGTCAAAAAGTTGGGTCTAAACTAATCTCAATCAAAGTGTTCATTTATTAATTATTTTCCCCTTTTCTCCTTCTCTGTTGGGTACCAATCCATCTCCGCCTGTTCCTCTTCGCTCCAAAGCAGGTAAGCACCTTACCTCCAGCTCTTCATGCATGCTGCATTATGTAAACAGAACCTGTATTACCTCCTTGCACACACCAATCATCCAGGAACCCATTGTTTCACATAACACGTGCACAGATATCGACGCACGCTCAGACCTGGCCACGTAGCTTGAGCCCCGATGAATTTCTAAGCTATAACGAAGGGGGAACTATTGCTTTGCGAACAACACATTCTCATAAATATGCAAAGAGTTGAGTACGAGTGGAGCTGTAAAAACATGTGAATGTGGAGTAAAAAGCTCTCCAAACAAGATGCTCAGCGGCGGCGTAAATGTAAGCAACCTGTTTGACAGCGCCGCCGCGGATGTTGTTCGCACCGCCCTCCAGACGCCCCGCTGTAATACCTCTCGCTCTTAATTATTATTTATTGGCACTACCTCTGGCTCTCCTCGCCTCCTCTGTCCCCTTTATCGCCTTTCTAAATAATTTCTACAAATGAGGAGGTTTTTCCCCTGCTGCGTGCATGCACGCCCGCCCG
The DNA here is from genome assembly GCA_026937815.1 of Etheostoma perlongum. Taxonomy (NCBI): domain Eukaryota; kingdom Metazoa; phylum Chordata; class Actinopteri; order Perciformes; family Percidae; genus Etheostoma; species Etheostoma perlongum. The sequence goes on along the minus strand of CM049394.1, from coordinate 1,366,016 downwards.
CATGCATGTACGTCGCGCTCGGCTTTCACTCATCAAACTTTAATCGAAGCCTGCGTTTTAGTTTTTTTTTCCGAATAAAGCACACTTAAAAAATTTAGATGCAAATTATTTTGCATTATTCATGCATTCTCCCGGTCTGTGTAGATTTAAACATTTCCGAGGCCACCTTGATTCAAGTAATTACCTATGCCTCGCCAGGCGCCGTCATGAATAAGGTATTTCCTACAAGGAGAGTATGCTTCTGATGAGCTTTTAAAGTGGCTGTACACCCAACTTGTGTATTGCTTCTCCTGCATGAGTGGCTGGAACATGCATCGCAATCGCTCTCAGGTGGGGTGGGGCGCTGGGCAGCCGAGAGTGACAGCACTCTCACTTTCATGCACTGGGGGCCTTCGAGTCTCTATGTGTCGTCCTCCTTTTGTCTCCCCGTGTCACTGTCTCAGGTTGCATTCACACATTGCAGAAAATCTCCGTTTCAGCCCGTTTCCAACAGAAAATGTGCTTGATTACAGCATGCAGTACAACTCACCTAGAGGCTGGCATCTGCTTTTTTCTTTCACTACACATATCATAACACAACAACTTATTACACCTTTGTGCCGCCAACACAGATTAAGAAATTGCAACATGCGATTTGCAACACATCAGCCTCTCTTTCTGTTGGTTTATTGCCACAGTATTGGAACTACATGGAATTTGCCCTGGTGATTGGGTGCATCCCTTTCCCTGTCCCTATCCCTTTCTCTTCCTCTCCACCCTTTCCCGCCCCCCTCCACTCCCTGCCCTCGGCTCTTTGTATCTTTATCCATTTCAGTCTGAAGGATCCCAAAGTGTTTCAGATCTGAGCAGCCTAATACCCATCTTTAAGCTGGCGGCTTTGAAATCTCTTTTTGACATAACAAGGGAACTTAGCTTTCCCCCACTTTACCTGAGTGCCTGAGTGAAGATCCGTCTAAATCACACCTGGCTTTGTTGGGCAAACACTCCCCCTCCTTTCCCCTCACTAACACCCCCGTAAGCACTTCTCGATGTTTCATTTTCGTAAATGAGATCCCCCCCCAAACCACCCCCTTTATTGCAAATTGTCGCATGGAAGTGGAAGTTTTCAGCAATCTTGATTCATTTACATAAGGCATATTAACATTTTACAGAATGTTCTCTCAACGAATAAGAATGTAGAAATGAGCATCAGGTGATAATTGCTTTCTGAAATGTATTCATAGTGTTTTTTTTGGATTTTTTTGGAGTGTAACGTCTCCCTGCTCTTAGAAATACCAGTCACCTTGACCAAAAAGAGAAAAAAAGCAGCTTTTAGCCACCCTAAGCTGCTGTTTGTGACTGCATCTCAATAGGAGGCTTTCACATCAAGTGCATGTTGTTATACCTTTAACTGTCAAGTGCTCAGAGCACTTGAAATGCGACCTCACCTTGAGTCAAGACAAAGACAAAGCATATTGATTCTCCGATCAGAGCCGGTCAGATGACACACATTATACCCTTCGGATCCTTCCCGTAACATCACATGCAGTACTTTAAGCATCATAAATTAACCTGTAACCAGAATGTGTAGATATGCAAGTGAATATATTTTTCTGCAGGAATAGGGAACAAAGCGAGGTTAGATGTGTTGGGGGGCAATGCAGCTGTGGCCTACAAGCAAGGGAGAGGGAAAAAACAAAGTAGTTGACTCGGCGACTCCATCATCTTTACTACCCAGCAGAAGAATTAATATTTAAACATTCTAATATAATGTGGCTCGCCTTGTATGCACTTTTAAGCAAAGCAACAATATTTTTCACCTGGGGTATTTTTCTTCCCTGCTGTGCGCAATTTCCCTTTCTGATGATCTCCTCCAAGCGTCCCACCTCTCCCGCGCTGCAGCTGGGCGCACATCCCCCCCCAAAACAATGCATTTTTGTGATTTCCACGTTATTTTTCACCCCAACAAAAAAAAAAAAACAAGAAATAATATTCATGGAGATAAATATTGAAATGAATTTCCCCTGTATATGAGGCGAGACGGGCGAGGCCGTGGCTCTAGGAATGCACAATGCGCTCCCTTGAGGAGCGAGCAGTGATTCATAAAATCGAACCTGTTTGAAGGAGGAGCTCGATGCGAGGAGAGAATAGACAAACAGCGGCATAACGGAGAACTAACTTGTGGCTTTCAAATGTCTTGTTTATTTTTATTTTTTTTACATCTGCTGTTGAGCTTCTGTGGCTTTTGCCCTTTTCCATACTAGCAATTACTGTACTAGTACACACAAAGCTGTGCTTGTGTGTGCAGCGCTAGCTGAATTAACTCATTTAGAAAAGCAGATTTGAATAATGAAATGTTAAAATAAGGTCTGTTTTTCTGCAGCTGAATCCAAGGAACTTAGTCCGATCAGTCAGGTAGATGACACTGACTACCTGATATTTAATATAACTTACATAAGATGTCCGCGTGGGTCCTAATATATATATCAGCTTGAGTGCCAGGTGAAAGGTCAGGATGTCAGGAGGACCAACAGAGAAAAAAATCATAGATGTAATTTTGTCTGGACTGTTTTTTTACCATTTCCGTCCTTGTGATAACTGGTACTATCATTCAAATCACTCAGTTCATTCCCCAAATACAACAAAAAAAGCGGGATTATGATGATGTAATATCAAGCTTTCTTTCCTCAGCATCTTTTTGCCGGCTCTCAGCCGCGCAAATTACCTCATGTTTCTCATCGTGTTCAAGCATGAGCGCAGTCAGCTGCAGACACACCTCGCACAACTGTGAGAGTTCAACACAAAGCCTGCTATTAGCATCAAAGGTGTAGGTAACTGTTGACTCCCGGGGGGGGAATAGATACAAACAAATACACAGTGAAAGGGAGGAGAATTAGCCAATTCAATGTATTCTCAAAGGCGCTGCGGGTTGAATATTTTATAGCAGTGTGTTGGAGCCCTGTCAAGCCAAAATGCATTACAGATGCCTTAAGGTTTTTGTAATTGATCATGAAAATGAATTGCCGAGCGGTCGGGGCTAAATTGAATGACATAAATAAGAGTTATGCGTCGGGGGTGGGGCTCGCTCCCCTGGATTTGTTTATGTGTGTCTGACGTGCTGGAGAATCGGGAGGTGAGGGAGGATGTTCATCTGTCATACATCACAATGGCATGTGTTGCTGTGTTCCATTCCTGCACACTCTGCCCGTGCACACACCTTGCCTGGAAACCTGCGCACAAGAGCCAGCTTTTCTCTAAAAAGATCATGTTGTAAGCGGATTTCAACATCTTATGCAAGGTGCCTCGCCGAAAGGGAAAGAATAGTTTCCTCCGGCGCCTCGGGGCGCAGATTAAAGTCGACGCTAAGGTGTAGAAGCACCTTTGTGTTGATAAAGACTCTTTCCCTTTGATACATGGTGTAACCGAGTGAAATCCAACAAGCTTGGCGCTAAACGGTGCAAACATTTAAAAAAAATCAAGCTTCCCACCCTTTTCCCGCAGGTTTGGAAGTTTCGGTGGCAAGTGATAAGGGTTATATCAGATGCAAGTACAGAGACGCAGTCAGAGAAAGGACCAGAGGGAGGTGGGTGACTGGGTGAACCAGAGTTCATCAGCAGAAGACCTACAAAAATAAGTCTTCTTAGCACCAGAAAAGGCTGAGCTGAATCAGCTCGGCTGGAGAGAATTTCAGATTGGAATCATCTCCCCTTTTAAAATGGGTCTGTGTCTTCTACCCGAGCCCCTTTCTGTTCAAAGCAGCAGTGTCGGGAGTTCAGAGTCACTCTGGAAAGCGGTCGGCATGGGTTTTTAGACGCCATGTTTTATTCACACGTTCTTGCCGTCAACACTGAAATCCCCTATAACCACTCCGAAGAGAAGGCCTCAACACATAGGGGAACTATGTTGAAGGAGGTGGGATAGAGAGAGAGGGGGGATAAATTGATGGAGAAAAGGGAGGAGGAGGGAGAGAAATTATACTTTCAACAGGTTTCAACGGGGCCAAGAGTCAATCGACACTAAAACAACCATGTAAAGTTTCAAATCAGGCAAGACGGCACCGCCAAACTCCCAGTTATGTGGTTTGCTTGCGACAATGGTGCCATTGAGGTGTGTGTGTGTGTGTGTGGTTTCTATTTAACCCCCATGGGACCTCCCCTCCCTCCACCCCCCAGCCTCCCTCTTCCCCTCTTCCCTCCCAGGAATAGAGCCAGACACTGCGTCCAGGAATCACCTTTTTAAACCTTAATTGATTCCCCTTTAAAAAGAGGCCTGCGCTGCCACCCCGCATTAAAGCCCGAGAGACGGGCCTCATGTCAGATTGGCCTGCCGCTCTGCATTTGTCCCGCCGCTGTTGCTGCTGCTGCTGCTTGCCACCGCCGCCGGCCCCGGGACATTAGCGCAGGGCCCGTCAAGAATTCAGTCTAGACTGGAGAGCGAGGGGGGGATTAAGCACGGTGAAGGTTGGAGCAGATGACTTTCACCAATTAGATTAAATCCCGGCTAATTTAAGGTACCTCTCCGGCCATCTCAACTCCCCCAGTGTTCAGTCATTGGATATTTTTGGTGCACGGTGTCAGTCCAACTTGCTGGAAAACACCACTTTGACGGGGAGATTTAAAGACATACAGTACCTTCTTTCTCTAAAGGATCAGAAATCCTAGCTTTCATGTGATACTTCTGAAAAGTATCCATTAATCTAACACTTTTTGGAGTTCTGAGCCAGAACTATGAAAAGTTTCCCCATTGTTTTGTGTTCTTGTGATAATGGCGCTCTGAAGTGTTAATTGGACTGTTCACTCATACAGCTGGCATGGCTCTGGGCAGGTGATAAATTCCCTCTGATGGGTGTGGGATGAAATATTGTGGATTTATTTATCTGGAATGAAACCCCTCACTCTAATATCTGTTGATCTAAGCATCTGACTTTTGGTCCAACTCTGATAACACGCCGGAGTTAAGGTTCTCTGCGTGTACAGATGCTCATAGATCTTCCGTCTGTGTTCCTGAAGGAATGCAGCGAGACGGCGTGGAGCTATTTTCAGTCACAGTACAGCAAATGTCTTTCGGGACGCTCATCTGGTCTGAATCAATCAGACTGGTCCCAGCGCCGGCACCGCCAGCGTCTCCGCGGGGTCTCCCAGCTGTAATAACAACGTCCCAGCTTCATCAAGAGCCCGCCTCGGACACGGGTCAGTCCCGCGCAGATGACCCGGCACCTGAAGAGAAAGGATGCCGGCGAGTCCGTGGACAAACTCTTCTCTCTAACCTTTCTCGCTGATGATAACTAAAGAAAATAACCCAAGTTAGACCAGATATAGTCGGCCTTTAACTTCCACTTTCAAATTCAATAAACTAACACTGTAAAGTAACTAAAGCCCGTTAAAAGTACAATATTTCTCTCTGAGTCCATTTTCTCTTCTGTCCAAAATCTTCTCCCAAACCTTTTCTAGCTGATGATTATTATAAGAAAATCCTCCCCAACTTTGACTGCACCTTTGGGTGAATACTGTACTCATGATGAGCCCAGTCAGTCAAAATAGCAAACCATGACAGTGATTTGAGAATGAAATGAGAGCATCCAGTCTCACCTACTTAACCAAGGAGCTAAAAATACACCCGTTTGATGCTGAAACTAGATCAATGCATCAGCTGGCCTCTGCTAACTTCTCTTTAAGCCTGGCTGGGCTTTTACTTCTTGTACTGGATGTTTACAGTACTTTAACGTAAGTTGGGAATCTGAATACTTCTTCCACCGCTGCTCCGAGCTTTAGCGGCTTGCGGCGGCTCGAGGGCAGAGACTCGGTTGCTTAGTTTATTTTTTTACTTCTTTTTTTTCTCTCCGAGGTGTCGGAGGCAGAGACGCAAGGGGCAGGTTGTTTTTCCTCCTCTGAGCGAAGGAGGAGAGGAGGACGGAGGCGGAAGGGAGGGAGCACTCTGCATGACAATACCTACATCTGTCTGCCGTTTTGTTCTTTGTCATATCAGGGGCTGTCTTTGTGGCAGAGCGCTGTCGTGGTAACAGGAGGTTAGAGGTACGGGGTGGCGGGGGAGAGGTGGGTGGCGGAGGAGGGGTTTGTCGAAGGGAGACTTGTGACTCAAACGCCCCTGTGACACAGCTTTTGTTGTGCTCCGATATTTGATCCTCTTAGCAGTTTGCCATGCCTCCGCCCCCCTTTACTACCCTACCCACCGCCACTATTACTACTGCTATTAACACACACACACACACACACACACACATGCTCACTTTCATTTGCTGTTTGTCGACCCCTGTCCCTCCACTGTAATCTCTTTTGTTCAGCATTTTTCTCACTTTCTCTTTCTCCTGTCACCTGTTTATCTGTAAAATAACTCTTCTTTGTTTGTTTAAAGCTGCGCTAGATGGGCGGGGTCTCCCCTTTTGGGCGATAATGACATTCGAATGTCTTCAAATCTAAAAATCTGCCAACCACTTTATTTATTTATTTTTTTCCGATATCATTCACCTCGTAAATCTGACTTTTCCCTTCCTCGGTGACACCCTTATTGACATCACTTTGCACAGTCGGTTAGAGAGCAGGAAAAGTTTACAGCCCGAGCCTCTTTTTTTCTGCCTCTCTCGCCCCCCTCCCCCCTCCCCCCTCCCTTCTCACACATTCAGTAGAAACAAAGTTGAGGCAGCAGGCCTCTGGAGAGACCATTACAGGCCCTTTATTGTTTCGAAGCTGAGGTCATCCTTCTGCTCGCCGCAGTCGAAACAAAGGCCACGGGTTTATTGCAGGCTCAACTGTGTGAAAGGAAACGCACTCCAACATTGTTTGATTCTCAGAGATAGTAGACAGCCATCCCTGCTGTTTCCTCTACACGCTGTTTAAACCCAAGTTATTGCAGTCGAGCAGGTTGGTTTGCATCCAAACTGAAGGATGAGTTTTTTGTTTTTTTTTCCTATATATTGCTCCAACTTTGGTTCAAAACCGCTTCATGCCTGCGAGTGCCCCGGCCGAGGTGTAGAGTGTGACAGTTCACCTGCGTTGGGATGTCACCGTCGTTTTTCCCTGACATGTTGACGAACATCGGAGGCAGGGGGGGAGAAAAGAATCACGGGGGGGTGTGAAGGGCAGCTGAAGACAAGTCCCCTCAAAATCCCTGAGTGGGATCTTTTCTGTGTATACGCTTAAAAGTGTAATATGTGTACTGTTCAGACACACAAATGATGTCCAAAACAACAACAAACATTACCAGGGCAACATATCTGATACCAAATTCACTGATTTTTAGGAAATCTGCAGTATGACTGATAATAACTTCCGGACATTCCAGCAGACAAAGGTCCCCCTTCATGTGTATATGTCACTAAAAAGTATAACACGTGCACATATCATGTCCAAAACAAACAAGAAAACATGTCCAACACTAAACCCTCCACCAAAGTTGAGCTTTTATCTGCACACATTTCTATAATATTTAACCATGTCACGACCCTACGATCCGGCTGAATAGCAAAGGCTCATTAGGCTCTGTTGCCGTGGTCACAATGTCAGCCCCTTTTTTTTTGTTTTTTTGACGTGGTGACCTTGATAATTGTGACGGTAATTACAATAAGTGGCCATTATATTTCCAAGGTGCAGCGACCTTCATTATCCAAATCAATTTGAGTCCCTATCAATTTGATAATACCCTAAATGCGTGGCTGCATGGAAGATGCACACTCGGCACGGCTGTCGTCCGCCATATAATAGGAACGCTGTTATTAAGATTGAGCCGCCCCTCCCTCTCTCTCTCTCTCTCTCTCTCTCTCTCTCTCTCTCTCTCTCTCTCTCTCACCCGCGCCGGCAATCAATATTAACAGCGTGTATAAAAGTACGGCAAAGGATTTAGCCTCCCCGACAAATGGAAAGAGATACTTAAACAGTGCAGCGGATCTCGGAGCCTTCAGATTAGAAACTGACAATTCCAGTCTGCAATGGTTTTTCCTGTGAAGGTTCCCCTGCTTGATTTGTGGGTTTCAGGAAGCAAAAGGGCTGAAACCAATACATTTACATTGATGCCGCAGATGGATATATCTGCATGCAACGGGTCAGATATCAACATGTAGTCAAGTATGCACAGTCACAGGCAGAATTGTTTTTTTTTTATTTCGTTTGGGAACGCTATGAAACGACATCTGCTCTCCCTTAAATCCCCAATTGAAGTGTATTTACTGTATATATTACTGTATACACTACAAATATGTCATTTGTGTTGGAAACAGTGTAATAAAACTGTCAAATACAAGCGAAAACAAGACGCACATTGTTTACCTTGCTTCTTCTAATTTTTTCCCCCAAGATAATGACACTAACTTCTCCCAAGATCTCCCTAAAACGTTAATATCAGGGCACCCGGGGAGCTCAGTCGGTAGAGCGCGCGCCCATATAAACGCACAAGCCCAGGGTTGGAATCTGACCTGCGCCTGGTTTCCTGCCTGTCTTCCCTTTTCTCTCTCTCTCTCTCTCTCTTTTTCTCTCTCTCTTTCATGCTGTCCTGGTGGTTAAAGGCAGACAATGCCCAGAAAATAAAGTTACAATATCATTCAGAGTCAATCTCAGACAGAAGGGACTTGCTAAGGATGGAGACCCTGGTGAAGGCCTTTCCTCCTGTCTGGGCCTGAATGCAACCTGACAGCCCCCCTTGCCGAGTACGTGGCTGTTAAATTCTGCACCTGTATTGTGTTGCAGAAAAAAAAGTGCAAGCCAGGCACTTCCCCTGGCCTTGTCCAGCAGCAATATTCAGAGCTTATTAATAAAAAAACAGAAAATTGTTTGGCAGTTCTTTTGATGTATGTGCCTATTCGCTGGGTAACCCCGCCCCCCACCCCCCATCTTCCAACTGAAGCAACTCAGCCGGCCCAAGGCGTGATTTGCGAGGTACCTGACATAATTTACAGTCCAGGTGCAACTCATATTTCAAAAGATGAGGACAAACGGTATTGAATGAACCGCCAATATAATTAATGGCAATCATGATCATGTGGAAATTGTTTGCCCCCTTTACCCCATTCACACGTTTAACAGATATAAAATAGAGATCTGGCTTTGTGTCTCGGGTTACAAAACAGGGTCAGGAATCACACTCAAAACATATCCTCATCACCCACTCTCGTCTTTAAATCCCAGTCTTTGAGGGACGTGGAGGAATGTGTCTGTTTCCAATAGGAACGTACGTCTCCTAGGACTCGATTTGAGAGTGTAATGACGTTGCTGGAGTTAAAAACAACAACATTTAACCAGTTGTGTTACTCCCTGAGAACAAGCAGCCAGGATGTGGCAGGTAAAACATGTTTCTTGATGCTAAATCATTTTGGATGAACTGCATGTTGCGAGGGGCCACAGCAGCAGTCTGTCGTTCTCCCTCGGAGTACAGTGTGGAGTCCAAAAAAGAAAAGACAGCAATTATTTCAGTGACCTCATTGTCATCCGCTGGGGGAAAAAAATGTGTAATTAGCGCGTGTTTACAAGTCTGGCACACCTGCAGCTCATCTTTTCGCTGTAATGTTTGCCTTCAAGAAGCCGGGCGGCTGCCAGCCACTGTCACTGGCTGTCACCGAGACCAGAAAAAAAAAGAGAAAGAAAGAGGCACAAAGGGAGAGGGAGAGGGGTGAAGGAGAAAAAAGAGCGCCACTGTGTGTGCCATTCTTCCAGAAATCTCTGACTCTGGCTTAATGCCGTCGTCGCCGTGCATGTGAAGAAATGGGCATTTACATGGGTATACAATAGAGACTACATTACTTACACAGTAGCCTCATTATATCCCCGACGCCTACCTTCTGCCCCGCACTGGTTTACTCACTCCTAGCTCTTATTGTTGGGGTATAATGGCGCTTGGGCATTTCTGAAATTCCCTCATTATTCAGCTTATTAAGGCTGCACCAACTCGATAATCGCGCCGCTTTTTCGTGTCAAAGGGGGCGACTGTGCTGATTTGCCACATTTGAAGGCTAGACAAGGCTCGGAGCTCAATCCTCCACGCACGCAGGCGGGATGGAATTGCTCTGTAAATACAGGGCGACGTGTAATGCTTTTTTTTGTTGTTGTTGTTGCACCGGCTGACACAATGCACGCTCCTCCGCCGGGAGTCAAACCCAAGTCGGAGTGCACCTGACAGATAACCCAGCTGATTTAGATGTCATTACAGCGAGGGCCGGGGAACACACGGCGCCATCCATCCAAGAAAAGGCCCCTACGCCAACACAACAGGCAGCTGTTAGGGAATGCAACAGAAAAAAGCTACAGTGTCCTATGAGCGGGGGGGCCATTTGCGTAGCTTTTCTGACACCAAATGCTCCGTAGATTCCAGGCTCGAAACTGAAAGAAGAAGAGAGGCAGGCTGACAGAATGGAAGGAATGGGAGCGGAAATTCACTTTTTTGCGTTTAGGGGCGGGGGGAAATTGTCCTACTATTTACTTTGAGACCAAATAGGTATGTCACTTTTGCTAATGGCACTGACAGAGACTGTGAGCGGCATGTTTGGTAGAAAATATACCGATTTTAAGAAGCTGCCACCCTGACTCGTCACCCTGTACATTCAAACGGAGCACACGCACACACAGCTTTGTGGCCTCTGAATCAGAAAAATGGGTCACAAAGACACAATTGGCAGTTGTCGCACAAAGAATGTTATTTTTTTTGTCTTCCTCCCTTCTCTTCTTTCCGTCTTCACATGTATTGAGTTTAATTATTGTGCGAGGCGCTTAAGCTCTCTTTGGGTTGAAGCATCCTGTCTCTTATTTGAAGAATATTCAGAGGCGGTTCAGGATGCCAAGAATATGTGGCCGCCTAGGGCTGGTCGAAGGCTGCATTTTGCAATGTGACATGTTGTCATATACAGGGGGGCGGGGTGTGGGGGGAAGGGGGGGAGAGAAAAATCAATTGGCAATTAAATGATACACCTTGTGAAGATGACAAGAGGCATTTGGTTGCACAGGAAGAAGTGGGTAGTGAGGGGCTTTTGTAATGAAGGCCTAATGACTATTCATAAGCGATTTTCAGTCCGCCGATCCACTCGACTGGGAAGCTCTGCCCTGGAGAGTCGGCGCTGTCACTTTCCCTCACCTCAAAAAGGCGCCGCGATCGACGGTGTAGGATGCGAGCGAGAAATTACCCAGAAATTCTGCCCCGGGCCTGTCTCAGGTCACATGCAGGAGGATAGGAGGCACACACACACACATCTGGCACACTATAGGTGCCACCGGGGGACACAGAACTCTGAATCAGCTGCGAATACACAGGATTGACAGCGGCGGATACCTTTTCACACGAGAGTGAGTTTGCGAGGCTTTGTTCTTCTTCTTCTCTGTCCCGTATCCTGTTCATATTATCGAGCTGACAGGGCTTTGAGCTAGCCATCTGTGTGTCTGTGTGTGTGTGGGGGGCTAGAGCATGGATTTATGACCTTACCACGCACTATGGTCAATAGGTGATAAATTTGAGAGGCCCTCTATTGCAATACAGAGGCGCTTCAAATGTGAGATCTCCAGGGGAGGATGCAGCAGGCCCCCGGCTGAAGTAAAAGGAACCAATGATGACTTTTCACCCTCTCCGGCGTCAAATCGTCAAGTCACTTCCTGCCAAAAGTGCCTGCTTGCTGCATCACCCTCACTGGAAATATCATTTGGCAATTAGAACGGCGAGGCATTTTCCAAACTCTGCCCGCTGACCCTTTCTCTGATTACTGCCACTTCGTTTTATTTGCCAGACTTATTTCACATTCTCCCAGATGTGTGGCTGAAACTGTATGCTTTCCCCTCCATTATCAGATCCTCTGCTATCGCATTCCTCCTTCGACAAGCTGCCATGTTTTGATCCAACTGACAAATACCCACAGACCCTCCATACGTATGTACATCCACTGTTGAAACACGGCGTTATCTGGCTCTTATCGCCTCGCGCAGCTCACCTTATCTAAGGTAAATACAATAATGTGCTCATTATGCTCTGCTTCATGGCTACTTGGCAGGCTTGTTTGTTCAGTAATAAGAGCTTGTCAGACACAGGCCAGGTCAGTGGAGTGGAGGCGTGTGTGTGTGTCCATGTGTGTGTAAATGGAGGAGGCTAAAACCCAGAAATTAGGCTTCAGTGCAGCTCTGCGGTGTAGTAATTGAATAAGTCCCAAGTACCTGAGAAAGTCCGCGGGCCCACGTGGCTTTCTCCCTTCGTCTTCAAGCCAAGAGTCTATTGCCCCCCCCAATCCACTGCACGTGGCGTGCCGCCAAAACGACTATTACATAATTAATCTGCATTGATCATCTGGTTAGCACATGAATCAAATGGCGGAATAATTGAGTCATGAAGTTTTGAGGGACCCCGGCTCGCTCAACGCGCCCCTCTCTCTCTACCTCTCTCTCTCTCTCTACCCTCTCTCTCTCTCTCTCCCTCTCTCTCTCTCTCTCTCTCTCTCTCTCTCTCGCCGCGGTTACATGCGGAGCTGCGGCGGCACAAGTTCACCGGACAATGGCTCCCCGTGTTGAACTCTGGGTGAGAAGTCCGTCTCTGGGCCTTAACGAGGTTACAAGTCAACGGGTTTAAATTAAGGGAAGCTCAGAAGAATCAGTTCGGTCCGATTGGACTGCTCCCCGGAGCGTCGTAAAGATTTCTCCTTACACATTTTTTTCCCGAGACCCTTGTGCAAAAAACCAGGCCAGATTTCCTCTCTTTATTTTTGATTTGTTAGGAGCTGTCACCATGCACAATACAAGTCATACTCTCTAAGTCTAGTGTTTCAAAATGGTTCCATGCTATTGTCTCAATACCTTTTATTAGAATAACTCACTTGGTGGAACATTCGGTCAAAAAGTGAGACATTTCCTCTTTGTGTCACCCCCGAGGGCTTGCAAACAGGGACCTGGACGGCATGTTACTGAGTGAATCACTGCTCCGATAGTGCTTGGCAAAGCAAGTCCTGCACGGCGAACGGACCTCATCAGCAGAAAAACCGGAGCTGCGTTCACTGCTGCGAAAACTTAGCAGGAAATTCACAAATAGGTGCAGTGGAGGAGGGCTGTCTCTTTCCAGGCGGTAACGGCAAGGAAAGGTAGCCCACTGTAATCCAGGGGGAGAGAGGAGGGAGGGAAACTGAGACCTGTAAATCAATACCTGGTGTAGCTCATCCAGATAGGACCTGTGTATGTGTGTGGGTGTGTGTATGTATGTGGGTGTAGGAGTGTGTGTGGGTGTGTGTGGGTGTTGTAGTGTGTGTGCATGTATGTGGGTGGGTGGGTGGGTGGCTGTGTTAGTGAGTGTGTGTGTTTGTGGGTGTATGTACTGTATGTGGGTGTGGGTGTGTTATAGTGTGTGTGTGTGGGCGGGTGTGGGTGTGTTACAGTGCAGGAAATGTGTGTGTGTTTGGGTGTGGGTGTGTGTGAAACAGAGAGGCAGAAACAGAGAGAGAGAGCGAGAGAATTGCGAACAATGTCCATCTAATTTAACTCTCGAAGCAATTTGATTCACATTGGAAGATTGTCTCCCTTGTTTTAAGAAAATGAGACTCCGTAAGGGTAAGAAATGTCCTGATTACTGGAGGATTTTCACAGCGAAAGAGGGAGACAGAGCGCTCCCAGCGCCTCCGGCGGGGTCAGTGCAGTGGCGGCGCCAGCTGTAGTAGCTAAGTACTTTTAATTGAAGTAGCAGTGCCATCATTAACATTGCTATCATTATTACAAAGCGAGCGGGTTCGGATGATACTTGTGTCCCTAGCTGCCGCTGCTCCCCCTGTCTCCCACCCCCACCCCCACCCCCACCCCCAGACACCCGCACATCATTATGCAGTGGCATCTATCAGATACTGGCTTAATTAGGGCCTGTACAGCACATTAAGCAAGGGGAGTAGCCAAGCTCAAATATTTATAAGGTTGAGTATATTTATGATCTGTGTCATAATCCCTTATTGGAAGATTTTCAGCGGAGGTTTTTTACAAAGCAGACCCCTGCTCTCCCCTCCCCCCCCACACTTCCTCCCTCTTCCTCCTCCAGTCTGCTATCCCTCCTCTACCTCTATGTAACCACGCTGATGCTTTTTTTCCAACTACTGTTGGCATTAAAACAAAAGAATCTTTGACCTACTTCAAAAACAGCTTGAAAATTGAAACACATGAAAAAAAACGCATACAGTAGATGCAACAAATGTCCCTGAAAACGAGATTAGCGTGTCAAAGTAATCAGCAGAAAGTTTTGGTTTTCCTGGAGCCTGAACTTTTACCTGTTGAACTGTGATTATTTGGTCTGATGCTCTCTATCTACAGGCACACTGTGCACACAGGCCACACCACCAGCACCCGGGACGCAGAGATTCTTCGACTGCACGCAGCTTTTATTTTTATAAACTCTTACGTTTAGCGTCATCAGGTCAACGGCACGCTATTTTGAGTCGGCACAGAGCAGGTCTAAGTGAATGGCACTTCTGCCCCCACCCCTCCACCCTCCCTCTGCAATAACTCCTCTCGTCTCTTTTTGTTCAAGCGAAGGCATCGCTGTCGTGAAGAGCCCTTCCCTTTCTCTCTCACTCAGGCGAGTCTTTTTTTTTTGATGCCTCGCCTTGGGAGAAACCACAAGGGTCATGTTTATTTAAAAAAACAAAAAAAAAACACGAGTCTGTCCTTGTCCTCAAAAAGTACCCCCGCCCCCACCCACCCCTCGTCTCTCTCGGTTTCTCATTTGTGTCAGAAGGGAGGCAGGTAAGAGTGAAGGGGGTTGGGGGGGGCTGCAATTAGGCATCATGCTTGACTTTCCCCTTCTCTCTCTCGAGTGGTTGCCGCCGTTGTGGGGTTGCAGAGGGTTTAATGAGTACAGATTTCACAAATGGCGGTTACATTAAAAGTGACAAACAAAAGGAAGTAGTATGAAAGCCCTAAAGCTGTTTTTATCGCTGCAATCAGAGCCGAGCGATGGGTGTTGAAAACGTGAACTGACACAAAACAATATTTGTTCATCGGAGGCCAATGGTTCCACTTGACAGACAGTGGGAGTGTATAGGGTACCCTTCAAACAAAGCACCCGTCAGCGGTGGAGGAAGTATCCAGATCCTTTACTTAAGTAAAAATACTAACACCACACAGACTCATTTCTAATGTAGGCCTTTTTTTACAAAGTTGAATCAGTGTGTTAAATATAGTTGTAGAAATATAATTGTAGAAAGAGTGAAGGATCCACCCAGCTGTGTGTTTAATGGTCTCATCATCTCAGCTGGACCTGGAGGACGTTATACTGTTGCTAGGTTACTTTGTAATGAGATTTTATATATGTGTTTTGTGTGCAGAAATCCTAATGTGTAAAGTAACTAAAGTAACTAGTAAGTAAAGCTGTCAGATGAATGTAGTGGAGTAAAAAGTACAATATTTCTAGAAGTAGAAGTAGAAAGTGGCATGAAAAGAAAAGACTCAAGTAAAGTACAAGTACCTCAACATTTGGGCTGAAGTACAGTCCTGGAGTAGATGTACTTAGTTACGTTCCACCACTGGCTGGCGTTACAGCCAAAACCTGTCGGGGTTAAAAAAAGAAAAAGGAAGGAATATGCTCCCCCGATCACTAAAGCCCTTTCCTTTTAAGACGCTCTAATACAGATTGCGCGGCAGGGAATTGAACGGCGATGGGCTTCAGCCACAGTTTCTGCTGACCTCAACCGCTGAAATAGTCTTTCCTCTTCCCCGAGTAAGTGGAGTCGAGGAGGGCCGAATAGCAGCGCTCTTTAAGAGTTCAGCCCGCTGCTGTCGGCCAATCACTCAGGTGGGGAAGTGGAACGTGTTCACCTCTGGGTGTAATTGAGATTAAGTTGCCCTCGAGAACGAGTGCTCTCTCTCCACAGGGTGCGAGCCCACAGTGGGTGGGTTTATGTTCACTGTAAAAAGTGGAAGATCCCTTTAAGACACGCAGCCCGTAATAACGGCATGAAAGCACACAAGTTTCCATGTAAGTACAGGTTTATTTCTCTCAGTCCTGCAAACACACTGTAAAGAGTGCTCAGTTGTATCGACTTAAAATACCAAGTGAACTTGTTGCATGAATTATTTTGAGTTTTAACAACTCTTTCTGGATTGTGCTGCCATTGATAACAGTTTAGGGTACAACAAAAATGGGTCCCTCCAACTAATTCCCAAGTTTTCCTAACAACTACACTAAGTATTTTCAAGTGATTACCACGTTTTTATAAGAATTAATATCAACGCAATGTTTTTTTACAGTGTTGTTTTGCCACACTCTAAGAAATGTCTACAGGCACCAGTCCCTACGGTCCTCAGAAAGTTAGCTGAACATTAGCTTGAGTTTAAACCTTCCTAGTCTCTTTCACTTCACCGCCCACACATTAGATTACCCAGTGATCTCAGGGAAATGTAGAATTGCTGAAAATACCTCAGCTTACTCCCAAAGATGGAAGTAGCTTAAAGTTTTTGGACCACCTTAAATCTAACTGGAGGTAGGAGCCCTTGCCCTCCTGCCCCAACACCTGAGGGACCTTAGCCAGCCCACGGCTTACACTGCAGGAGGAGCTAGCGTAGGAAGGGAAGAAAACCTAGCAGGGAAAGGAAGCCGCAACAGCGTGTATGATAAACCGTCGGCCTTTGGCCAGGTGGTTGGTGGTGGGGTCTGGCTTTTATTGATTTTTTGTTTTCGTCGGGCTACTTCTCTGACAACACATCCTCCTCTTTGTTTGGCCGCGGAGGGCAGCGAACAAGCGTGGGGTGGTTGGAGTTTTGAGAGTAAGATGAGAAACCGACAGCAGTTTGCCTGGCCCTGGGAGTACCTTTGCCTCTTCATCCTCCTCTCTCCGCTTTCTGCACTCCCACCGGAGACCTAACGCATTATTATGCATTTTAGCTTCATTTTACTGCATCGATTTAAAAAGTCATTTGAAGGTTCTGCAGGGACTAGTACCTGGGATTTAGTCAGATCAGCTCAGTGTGTGTTTGTGTGTTAAAGCAGCGGGGCCTCTGCTATTTGTCCCAGAGGGAAATCTCGCTGTCAGCAAGAAGGTGGGACACAGTAAATACATGTTATATCTGTGGAACACAGAGGATCCAGGCAGTTAAAGTGTTACCCAAAACCCTTGTTTAGTTTTTTTTTGTTAATTGCTTATTTTCTTAGGTGTTAAACCAACGAACATGCCATTCCAGAGCAAGCATCTTTACCTAGCTGTTAGGTAAAAGAGATCAAATTTCTGCACGTCCTGGGTTGAAGCCCTGCAATGTTCCCAATATCATACATTCCCCTTTCATATGTGCTCAGGGAGCCGCCACTTCAGGAGACCCACCAAGGTGTCCGCTCGCTCACGGTTCCAGCCCTTCAACCTGTCAGACACACTTTTTGTGACGCCAAATCCCTCTATTCATTTTTCTCTCCTTCGGCACAAATATATTTTCCTTTTTTTCCTCCCTCTTTTATCAAGGGCAAACCTGAACTCGATGGGAAACACACACACAAACACACACACACACACACACACACATCCAGGGCAGGGAGATCTCCAGGGCCTGTCATTTTACATTTACATTTTAGCCATTTAGCTGACGCTCTTATCCAGAGTGACGTTCAAAGAACGGGCAGACTGAGCCTGAATGTTCACATGGAGGTGAAAACATGCAAGCCGAGGAGAAAAGGTCAGGTTTTGTGAGTATTTGATACGATTTTGGGGATTGCAGTTTATTTTGACCTTTTGATCTCTGAAATCTAGTGAAAAAAACGTTCTTCAAATTTAAATTTCCAAGTAGAGTGTCAGAAAGAATGCATCGCTTTTGGACAACCGGCGCTTTGTTTATGCAACACAACATCTCTCCTGCGATCTTAACACCTATTTTAATCTTTCATGAAGCCATTTTGAATAAGAACCCAGCTCTTTATACTTTCTGGAAAGAAAGAAAAAAGATAGCAGCAAGTATTCTGAGACTCTCCACCTGGCTGTCTGAATTATTCAGACGTTCAGGAAGTCAAGCCCACCCCTAGCTCTCACAGTTTTTTTAAAGGCCAAAATTGCTTCATCATGCCCACGTGAAAGTATGCATACATTATTCAGTTAAAACCTGAAAAAAATCCCACATCTCCCTTGGTATTTGTGCCAGCGCAAAGCCTGGGCTTAAATTTCTCAGTTGTGGACTTTTTTTTCCCCCCTCCTCCTCTTCTTCTTCTTCCATGATTGATACACCAATTTAGTGATAGAGCATTTTACAAATACTACTTTAAAATACAAAATTCTAATTAAAAAAAGTAGTGTGTAGGCTTGAAATGATCAATTTTCTACATTTCTTCCTCAAAGTCTAAGATTCATACAACCTGTAACCCGGTTTTTGGCTGTTTTTCAGCCCACTCTGTATCTATCACACACACACACACACACACACACACACACACCTAAACTACACCTTAACAATCTATACACCTACTGTATAGTCCTGGATGCTTTTCTCTAATTGTTTCTTGTTAATTGTTTTCTCTGTATCCATCCTTATTCAGCCACTGTTCCCCATAATAAGAGATAAGTCAAGCGTCATACTAATTTGTCTTGCACGCTAACACACATACGGTACACTCATATATATATATACAGTATGTGTGTACAAACACACATCCTCCCCCCCCTCTCTCTGACACATAAGACACGTCCGTACACACACACACATACACACAGCATTGGGCCTAGGGCCTACTCTGTGGCACTCTTATCTTCAACACACAGACTTTAGCATTATGCCATCAACAAGCTAGTGTCTCCCAGACGCCACCGTCACAACCATCTCCTCTCAGGTTGGACTTCTTCTCCTCCTTCTAAATTGTCGTTAATTTAGCATCATAAATATTTCTTTTTTTTAATACTTCAGAAAATTGGTTCAGTGTCAAAGGTCCTTTTCCATACTGGCAGTATCATCTCTCTTTTTTTCCTTTTCATTCACTCTTCATGTATGCTGTGAATATGAAAACGCCATGCATAATATCATTAAGTATGGCCAATGCAGTGTGGGCAGCCGTCCCAGAGCCAGTCAGTTTACCGACTCTGAATATGAAACCTTACCAAACTGCCACCGCTTCACCTTCCCCGTCACTCGGCTATAGGCTCTTGTGCCAGTAATGCACCAAGCAACATTTTTTTCTGGAAAGCTGCCGTGTTGCTCCAGGAGTTGCTGCAGTTGTGTTGCAATTGCTCGCGTCCCATCATTTTTGTGCACACCCAGGGAATTGCCATTTGACAAAGACAATTTTTTATTGAAAGCCAGCACAAAGTTCAACAGAAACTGGCAGACTGCCTAGGTAGCCTGAATTTGCTAACGGCACATATCCAGACAACAACCTTTGTCCTGGGGAAATGGCTCGTCTTGCTCAACAACAGGAGAATGGGCACACATGTCAAAACAGAAGACAGAGCTAAAGTTCACTAGGAAACTGTAAGAGACTGTCAAGAGAAAGCTGAAGTAGAGACATGTTTAAGAGCATGCTGTGACAAACGAGGTGGGTGTAGATCTACATGATCATAGCCCTGTCTGATAGTTTCCTGTTCAGTGCTACCCATAAAGTTGTTATGTATTTTTTGTTGTGTGATGTGTCGGGCGAGAGCATTTTCTGAAATGTCTTGGATGTCACGTTTTCAAATAATCACCATCATCGGTGCACTCTGAGTAACTTCTAAGCCTTGGGACCCGTCTGTTGGACGCCGGTCCATATCGTGATTGTCTAACTGGGAAAGTAGAGAGTGTAACAATGAAATAACTCAAGGAATCCCAATTGAAACAGCTGCATGGACAGGCTACAGGGTTTGTGTATGTGTGTGTGTGTGTGTTGGGGGGGGGGGTGTTATGCAGGATCCCATGCATGCATCTGCCAGCATGTGCTTATCCCAGAGTTTCCTAAAGCTCCTGCATGATTATGTATTCTTGTATTTCTACACCACATGTTTTCACAGGGGTTTGAAAACAAAATTGTTCCATACATTTAGCGTTAGCATTGAGCATGCTTGACATAGCAATACAAACCCCTGCTAGACTTTTTTGGTCCCAAGAACGTTCTTAAAATGTAATTCCCTTACATTCTTAAAATGTTTTGAAGGTAGGGTACCACTGACACTATGATTACATTGTTAGAACATAATGAATGAAACAGCCTTAAAACATTCTCTGAACATTAGATCCCATTTCCTTTAAAACATTGCTAGAACGTTTAGGTAACGTTAGCCAATGTGGTGGGCATAGAAACAGGTGAGGGTGCATGTGTATGTCTTTGTTTGGGGTTTGGAAACACAGTCGTTTTCAATCTTGTCAGCTGTTGTTCTGTTGTTCCACACAGGGCTCAGGACAGATATGGGGGGGGGGGGCATGGCCGAATGTAATTTCTTGCCATCCTGACAGCGCCGACGAATAAAGTGGCGCTCTCTTCCCGGGTGATTGGAGGGAATTGCTTCTCGGGGTGACAAATGATTTGCTGTTATCTCAGGCAGGATTTGAGTCCCACAAGTAAGACAGCGAGTCAGCGGCCGGCCGGCAGTGCGCTGACTCAGGTGACTCCATGGGAGGATACAAGGGCGCGTTCACAGTAAATGAAGTCGCCAGCCGTGGTTAACCGCCTCCTTCTTCCTCCTCCTTCGTCCCCCTATGAGGCCCCCGCCAGGACAAAGCCTAATCCGCTCTGTCAGGGGCAGATTACGACTTTGTTTAATTGGAGATGGGCTTCGCTGACAATCGGGCCTTGTTGTCGCCCCGTGGTGCACGTGTTTTGTTGGTGCTTTTCAGCAGTGGAAGAGGTATTCAGGTCCTTTACTGAAGTCAACATAGGAATACTCTACAGTAGAAATACTCTGTTACAAGTAAAAGTCCTGCAGTGAACATGTTACTTAAGTGTAAGTCTGTAAGTATCATCAGGACAATGTAGTTAAAATATTAAAAGTAGTAAAAATACTCACATTTTAAAAGTGGAAATGATCCAAACAGTTGTATATTTAATGCATGTGTCCACCAATAGACCATTTTGACTTCTTTACCGTCTGTGGAACTACATTTTCAACAGATATTGTCAAACCTGGGACATAAAAGCCAGAGTCAGCAATTATATATGTGTAACATTTTGGGCCTTGCTGTCACAGAATGTATTATTTCATCCTCCTATGAAACTAAAGTCTCCATTCATAGACATGGAAATAATCTGCATATTCATGGGGAGCCTATTGTTGCACCTCCCACTTAATAAAAGGATCAGGTAAATGCCCGAGATGTCCCAAATCCTTAGGTCCTAATGACAACCTCAAGCATTGAAAGCCATCGTAAAAAAAAGAAGAAGAGCAGAGTGCACGCTGAGATGAGCTGATGTTGGCAGAAAGGAAATCTGTCTAGTTCCTTTATAGCGAGCCCTAATGAAGAGGGTTGATTCCTGTGTATCACACACGGATTGTGACACATTAATCCCTGGGTAGATTTCAAGCCTTTGTCCGTCTAATGGCTCTTTGGCACCTTGCATTCCTGTTGGAAGCCAATTTGTAGTACTGACATTGAGGCGGGTGAGGCAGCTCAGCGGCGGAGGCCACATTTGGAGAGAAAAGTCAAGGTGTTAAAGCCTGATTGGTTCCACTCTGCGGTGTCAAGCGAGCGGCTGGTTGTCACCCCGCGAACACATGCTTCTCAAATGGGAAAACGTGTAGACATTGGCCCCCTTTTGCACTTTACCGTGCCCTGTACAGATAAGAGAACTGAAGAGTTCTAGTCACATTAGAGGTAAGGCTTGAGGGGAGGGAGAGAAAAAATATGTCTGAGCTGAAATATCCCTCTGTCGCAAGAGTAAATAAGTTCTCCCCATGCCAGGGAAAACCCCATGGGATCAATTAGCTGCCCATTACCATAGATACGGAGAGTTTCTTACGCAACAGCTTGCGTTCAAAATTTGAGTGGAGAGAGAGGGGAGAACGTTTAAGGATCTTGTCAAACTCGAACAGGCGTGGCGGGAGGCTTGGGCATGTCGTCCGGGTCACCAAAACAACATGAAAACGTCTCTGTCAGCCGCTCTGTTTTTATTACCTGAAACAACAAACAGCGCAGTGGGAGGGAAAAAAAGAAAGAAAGTAAAGGAGACCAGGAAGGAAAGAGTGAGTGCTCTCCTGGGGCGCCATTTACTTCCTGTGCAGATGAGAAGATAGGTGGAAAAGGCCTACTTGGCTCCTGAGATTGAGTTAAGATTTTCTTTCTCTTCTCCCTTCTGCGTCATGTCAAATGCGACTCTGTCGCATTTCGGGAATGTGAGACAGCATTTTTTTGGTCTCCTTCATCCCATATCAGCGGATACTTGCTGGGGTAACGCGTTCTGCGTTGCAACTCAAGTGCCAGCTCTGCCAGGGTTAAAGGTTGCTTGCTCATTTCTCCATGAGGAGGTCGTCAACACTGGCCAGGACCCAGACTCCCACTGGGATCACCCATGCTAAAAATGTATGCAGCAAAGGCGCTTTGGATAAAAACGTCCACCAACTGGCTCACGCTATGTTAACTACACATGGGGGAATTGTCCCACAATAACAAACCACCCACCAGAGGTTGTGCATGAATCCTTCTCTTCTCCTACCACAGGGAAGAGGGCATTGTTTGGCAGCCCCCGCCCTCGCCGGCCTTAGGGTTGCTGATATTTTAACCAAGGTGATGATAGCCTCAGTTGTTTTCCTCCGAGGGGGCATTACCCCCGCCCGTCTGCTACCTCTCTCTCCCTCCGTGGGAGCTCGACTTTTTCAACTTCTTCCTTGTGATTTATGACCTCTCCATCAGATACATCCCATGGGTCCTCCCCCCGGTGCACACACAGCCCTGCCACAGCGACTCCTGACTAAAATGGATTAGGCGCAGTTATCCGCAAATGGATCCTCTACTACCTCTGTCCCGTTGACTTGCCAGCTCAGACGACGCCCGGTTTGATTGCAAAGGTGGAGTGGGCCTGAGCGGCTCTCTCTGATCCGAGGCGTCTCTGTTTGCTCGCCGTAATTACCTGTTTTGAATAAGTTAATAGCCATAGGAAACCTGCTTGCCCGGGATAAAAGGGACAGTATCTGGCGTTCAAAGCGATGAGAGGGCTTTAACTGCACTGTGTGTGTGTGTGTGTGTGTGTGTGTGTGGGTGGGAGGGGGATAGTTTTCCTTGATGCGCTCTCGAAAGGGAAGAAAAAAAGAAGTTGCCTTATCAGGTATGTACTTAAAAGGATCCCACTGCTGGAAGCGCACTGTCTTGGGGGAAAGCAGAGAGAAAGATGAAAGGCTTTTGTTAAAAGTGACGCTTGGCCCAGGTTTCCTGTGCCTTGCCTCGACTCCCCTGTCCCTCCCCGCCTGAGTGCTCGGCTCTCTTCCTCCCACTTTTGCCTTCTCTGCCTTGCAGTGGTGTCTTTGAGGGGGGAAAAGTAAACCCTTCTTGCCGCCTGCCGGTGTTAGATTAAATACCGAGATGGCGACAGGAAAAAGGCAGGGAGGAAAAACAACAAAAAAAAAGTGCTTGCCTGCTTAGCCGGCCGGCTGGCTGGCTGGCTGGGCCGGGGTGAGGGATGTTGGAGGAGAGTTATCAGGTTGGCGACGGAAACTGCCAAGTTAGTCAGCAAGACTCCCAATCTGGTGTAGTCCAAACATGCCGCCCCGGGTTTTCGATGACACGGTAATCTGTCCCAGGGAGTTCAGGGTTGATCTAAAGTAGAGAACGCATCTTTTTTCTTCTTTATCACACCGACATAGCAAACCCGAGGTGCCTAAGGCCACTAACGCAATAACAAGAGAATAAAATGATCTTCTTGAGGGAGGGTTGTATTGAGTGCATTTTTCATGGCTGAACTATGTCCTGGTGGGCTTTCATTCATTTGGTAAACACAGAGTTAACCAGCACATTTTTGGACATCTTGCCAAACACATTTCCTTTCATTCACACTGTGCAAATCATTTGCCCCTACACGGGAAAAATAGCAACGATATGACTTCCGGGAGCTGTGTAAATTGGAGACATGTGAAGCCATCCGGGGGCTTCTTGAGCCGCTGAGACGAGGTTTCTAAGGGATGTGAAGGAAGTATCAAGAAAACAATGAGCAAAAGACTTTATGTCTTGGCTTAGTTCCCCTATCTCTCTCTTTTTCTGCTCCCTCTCTGCCCTGCCTGCCTGACTAATCAGGAGTGCTAAAGAAATGGTAATAGCTTGCATGCAGTGACGGTGCCTTGGCAGGTTTGTAAGCGCTCCACCAGGGAGAGAAAAAGAAAAAAGGCACCCAGCGCCATGCAATCCTAGAAATGAGACTCAATAAGCACAATAATGTGTTTAACTTGTAAAGTAGTGCGGGTGACAGATTACGGGCGGTCCGGCAGTGTGGCGAGGCGCCGGCGTCTCAGCCGCTCACCTTTTGCCTCCACATCTGTCCTGCTAATGGGCTCCACTTCCACTTCTCTGCCAGCGCGATAGAAACCCAGCTTCTGAAAAAATCCTCAGGCGAAGCTCTCATTCCCCCCCTCATTCTATTTCCCAATTAGACGAGAGGGCATGATTAGTTTATTAGCAGTAGCGAAAGCTCCGGCGAATGTGTTTGCGGATTCTTAGCCGTTAATGAGCAAATTCAAACCCTATTGAACGGACGCGGGTGGGGGGTGGGGCGGGGGGGGAGGTTGTTCGCGTGCACGCTCGGCTAATAATAGCGTCCCAAAGACAAAAGATGGAGGA